>CM029380.1:12674503-12994503 GCA_017165825.1 Hepsetus odoe | reverse complement strand
TTTATACACTTACACCTCCAGGGAGATGTTGGAGTAGATAAATGTGTGTGTCGGTAGAATAGTCTCCATCCGAACCACGCTGGTATTTAAGGGCCTCTCCTCCAGGATGGGCTTGACAGCCATCTGGGGAACGATCTCTAACACTGCCCAACACCTGCACGAGAAAGGGAGAGAGTGAGAGAGGCTGAGGGAGAGAGTAACAGACAAAATTCTCCATCTCCTGCTTCACAAGGGATCTCACGCTCTCTCCGCGAACACAGAATATTCCCTCTTTGGAGCAAAGAGATAATGAATAAAACAAATGAATAAACACTGTAGAGTTGTTCCAGAAACTCAGCGTAATGAACACAAGATCAGATGTGATTATTTCCCTTGTGTGGGGGTAAATATAGTACATGATTTATACGATAATGCATTAAGAGCTTCTACACCTGCCTAATACCTTGTGATTAATCTTGGCTCTAGAAACAGTGCAGCATTAATAATTGCGCTGTATAATATCCTGCTTTGTATCTTGCATCTTATGTTATAAACACCCAGTGTTAAGGTTGAGGGCAATAATTAGCATCTGAGCTGGAATTACTATGTACAGGATGAATGTTTTGGAGCCTTGCTAATTGCTGAAACATATGGCAATTAGAAAATTTCACTTAATGCCAACAATTATGCTTCGGTTCCCAATGAGTCATGCACCGCATATATGTATTTTAGAAGCTTGCAGGCTCCTTGAGCACACTTTCTGTCAAAGGCTCGTCGTGGATTCTATATGAGGCAGATCCCCAAGGCAACCACCTATTTTACATCTAGCGCCAGCTTCCAGGCATGTTACCAGCATATAATACCACATCTGATGACAGGGATTCTTTTTGTTTCATGCTTTTCCAAGCACTGCCATCTTTTGCTTAGGCAAATTGTGCTTACGTACAGAGGTGGTGGTGGGGGTGGGGGGCGTTGGTGTATATGAAAGATGACTTTGGTTTACGTTGTTATTATTCTTAGAGGACAGACACACTGTCAGCACCGCCATGCTCCCGCAGCTTACATAATCACAGTCCAGTGGTCAAAGAGAAGTCATTATCATAGGACACAAGTGGCTCCGTTCACAGCTCGTGTACTGAGCAGCAGCTGGTCTGCCAGACAGCCCCTCTTTAGCCCTGGTACCTGGATGTTCCACACAAAAGCGGATTATCCTTAGACCTGCTCCTCTCCTGCTATCTCCCAGTGAAAATTCGAGAGAGAAAATGGGTCAGTGCCAAGCATCAGCATGCAGCTGCAGCATATTAATGACAAAAAAAGTCCGCCTGTGACAGATGAGATCGCCCCACGAGGGCTCTCTCGTTGTCTCATGTACTCTTTGTCTTCTCTCTCTCCCTTCTTCTCTTCATTTCCCCCTCTCTCTCATTTTGCTATCTCTACTTCCATCTCTCTGTCCCTCTCTGTTACTACTTGCATTTTTCTCTCTCTTTGCTATCTCCCACTCGTATTCTCTCTCTCTCTCTCTCTCACCATCTCCATTTCACCAGCTCCATCTCACTCTCTTGTTTTCTTTATTCTCTTTTTCTCTGCTACTTCCTTTTCTGTCTTTACTGACTATTTCTATCCCTTCATTTTCTCTCTTTCTCTCCTATGTCCAGTTGCATCTCTTTACCACTCTTTTTCTTACTAATATTTATATCTATAATATCATTTAACTTCTACTTCTATTTCCTCTTCCTCTTTTTTCCCCTCTCTCCCTTCCTTTCTCTCCATTACTGTCTTTCTCTCTGTTTTCCATGTGTTCTCTCTCTCTCTCTCTCTCTCTCTCTCTCTCTCTCTCTCTCTCTCCCTCCCCCCTCTCCCACTATCACTTTTTACTTTGCTACTACTATTTCTGCTTCTCTCTTACTCTCCCTTCCTGTTTCTGCTACTTCCATTTCTCTACTCTTTCCATTTCCTTATCTCTGTCTTTCTTTATTATTCTCTCACAATTTCTCTCTTGTTTCCCCTATTTCTCTCGATAGATTCTGTATTGCTTTTTTCACTGTCATTCTATTTCTCTGTGCCACTCTTTTTCGCACTCTCCTACTGCTCTCTCTCTCTCTCTCTCTCTCTCTCTCTCTCTCTCTCTCCCCCCACCCCCACTCTCTCTCAGTATCCTCTCTTCAGCTTTTTCTATTTCAGTTTTCTCTGAACCTACACCTGCACTTTTACTCCGTCTGACTCTGCGAGACTAAATAAATAAATAAGACATGGCAGTGCTGGAAGTGAGCTGAGGGAAGCTTTGGGAGCAGTTCAGAAGGGACCTTGCCCTGACTGCAGAGAATCATGGCAGACAGTATAAGCCAGGGGTAGCCAATGTGCTTTCCTAGGACTTCAATCCTTACAGCCTTTATGGGACTAAACCGCTTGTGTGCAGAGTTCAAGGATGGGGTCGGGCTGCGAATCAATAGTGCCGCAAAGATTTGAAATGAACTCCATCTAGCCAGGCTAGATCAGTAAACTGGCGGGTGTATAACTGTTCAGAAGATGGATGGATAGCACTTTTACTCAACAAAAATATGAGGTGAATGCAAACCAAACTTTTGAATTTCAATAATAAATTTGAAACATGAAAACCTTTCATAATAAAGAGCATTATATTCAGCAGCTGTCACAATGATTAATGGGAAAATAACTGGTTAAGCCTGCTGCTACAAATATTGCTTTTCTTTAAATAAGCCTCTGAAATAAAGGAACAGCATGAATAGACAGGGAATATAATGACATTTTTACATATGTGTAAGAGTCATTTTAAATACTTCCCCCACTATATTAGGTATCCCAGTGCTTATGAGCCATACTGAGATGAATTGGTCGGGTATATTCTTAGCAATGGATTGATTAGTGAATAGCTTGGAGCCAAGGTCCATGATTCTACTTGGCTTCTGAGAAAAAAGGTCTCTTTTAACTAGAGCACCAAAGATGTGGAAAAAGGGCTCCTGAAGAGTCCTGATGAAACACAAAATGAGCCGAAAACAAAAGAAAGCCAGAGCAAGCAAGAGCATGCCACGTTAGCCAGAGGACAGAAATAATACCTACTGCAACTAGAAGCTACTATACCTGAAAGGGTAAGAACATATGAGGTAAACTCCTTCGGAAGGCCGTCATTTTGATGAAGCCCAGTAGTAAATGGTGCAGACCTCAGAAGAAAAGTTGCACTCTTTGACATGCAGTAATGACCAGGTTTGTGACAGCTGTGGGACAGATAAGAGAAACAAGGGTCTAAGCATCAGAGAATTTACGCTAACAGCTGAGCGGTTTGTCAGACAGACAAAGAGGCTCCTTTCATAGCCAACAGTTATGTTCCTTAAGAAGCTATGAAAATGCTTACTCAGACATATGCAGAAATTATTACAAAGGCCAGATTATCAAGATCACAATAACCACAGCAATGCCATGTAGCCTTCTTGCTCTGCCATTATCTATTCATGGGAAGATGCCTGCAAAGCTGCAACCACTTTTTCAAACATCTCTGATTTTATGGCGCTCTTCAAAGGATGATATGTCACAGGCTAATGGCCTGAGGCCTGTTTGGGAGACTCCACTGTTTGATAAACAGGACTGCGTGACGAGCTCGTTCACTCGCATTGTGGCAAAGGGTGGGGGTCTCATTCTGGTGACAAATATGGCATGGCAGGAGTTGCCTGCAAATAGCTCATCAGCAACAGTCAGCGCAGTCAGAGTCCCGCAGTGATCAATGTGCAGCCAGTGCCGAGCTGTGCAGCCATTAATGATGCAACCGCAGGGCTGGCTCCAGTGCTGCCACTTGCTCACTGATGACTCAATTACAGTTGGCGCAGGACAGCGTCCACCTAAAGTAAACTGAATCAAAACCAGAGGGCACTAGCCATGTCATTTGTCTGAGCGCTCCCTTGCTTCATGGTTGACAAAGGAACAGGAAACTAAATGACAAAATGGCGTTGTGGAGAGCGCGGTCAGAAGTGGGTTGGCCTTCACAGGCTACTGTACCACATATCTGTACGAACCACTGACTGGATTGACAGATCTTCTACAAGATCTCTGGCTTGTATTATGTTGTTACGTGTCTGATTTGACAGCAAGTGAGAACCAGTGCCACTTGTTAACACCAGAGACTGGTGTAAGTGGTAGCAACTAAAAGAAAGCCAAAGCCCTTTGAGTGTCCCATAGAAGACAGACAAACAAGCACATGTAGACTTCAAAACCAGCACAGATACTTGTGAGGCGGAAAATGAGGAGAGACACTGTAATTAGTTTTTAAATTCAGGTGGGCTATTTTGGTGGGGGGAAATAAGGAGGTCTAGGTCTTTGTTATGACAATGAATGTGTTGCACAAGACCAATAATTCTGCACAGTGGCAGGTAATGTCACCTTCAGTCAGGACTGTAATTAGAGCGTGACCATGGCAAGGAGAGAGGTGGGGGGATGGGGTGGGAAGTGATAGAGATACAGCAGTGGACTTAAAACCTAGGAATCGTTAGCACTACAGACACCAGAAGGCAATCTCCTCAGTAATGTCCTTATTTTACTGGGAATGGACAAATCAATACTGAAGTATAGATGCTCATGGTGTCTTTTGCTTTTTTTTTTTTTCAATAAAATGCACAGTGTGGTTGTAGTTAGTCGTCAAAGAATGTAGCAAATACAGTCAGTGTAAATCAAAAATTCAGACATTGCTTTTATTCATTAAAAAATGGTGAAAATGATGAAAACACTGTACTTAAAACAGCTATCTTGGAAAAAAGTATTCAGACATCACAGTTATAACACTGTTGCAACACCAGTATCTGTAATTTCAGCCTCAAGGCATCAACAGCAAAGGGTAGTTTATTTTTACAGCATATGGTTCAATTTTGGGCCATTCCTCATCTTCAATTCTCTCAAGGTTATTGGGGTCCCCTCTGATGGAGTAACAATTTCAAATATGACCATATATTTTCAATGTGTTTCAAGTCATAAGATGGCCAAGGCCAAACAAGAACTGGAGGTATCTATCTGAGATTAAATTGATTACAATATATATATATTTATAGGCGCATAAAGGTTTTGATTGGACATGTCACTTAAAACCAATGCAAATACATTCCCTTTAAAACCCAGTTCTTTAGTTTCCATAATTTATGTTCTTTAAATATAGACAGCAGTAGATATAAAAGCTGATAATGCTGCCGGTTTTGCCTTATGATTTAAAGCATATACAGAACTATATGGATGCATAAAAGAGAGAGTAGAAAATGTTGTCCATTAGGGACATCAGGGAAAAACATTATGAGTGGAAAAATTAATAGAAAACTTGTTTCCTCCATTTCTGAACAGATTTATTTTTTAATCTGTTCATGGATATGCTCCAGTAGATCTCACTGAAAAACGTCTAAGTTCCTTTCCCACTGGAGACAAAACCAGAGAGTTATGTTTAGGCTGATAATTACATATCAAAATTATGAGCTGACAAACCGAGGAAAAAAAAAGAAGCAATTGCTTTGTGAGTTGACGAGTGGGCCAAGAGCCCCTGGTAGGATGCCAGTGAAGCAACTTTGAATTCTGAGTGCAAAAGAAAGTGTGATGTTTTTTTTCTGTTACCTATAGAAAAAGTCCACAACAATTACAACAGAATTCCACTATAATAGAGACCCATATGATTACGCACATAAGGACATCTTGACATTGGCCCATTATGCGGCACCCACAACCAAACACACTTCTTTTTGGTGTCAAATCAAATTCTTTGTGAGTGTGAATGCAGAGCAAAGGATCATAGGACAAAGGCAAAATTACCCTTGCATGCCAGCCAAATGAACAAAGTAATTTAGTTGTATGTCTCTCTATTCTGCCCATTCATTTCTCAGTCTGAGCCCATGAGCCAGGCCCCCTGACTCTGCGGAGACAAACACATGCGGTTTGAAGCTCTGATTTGTGGTGTGCGGGTGGTACTGGTGAAAGCACATCTCCTGCTATTCTGATTAACTTCCTTTGTCACTAAAAGAGCAGATGCAGCCTATTTGCACGATGCAAATGAGCCAGACTGAATGCTGATGCCCGTTGAAGGAAACTAAGGTGGCTGACAGCGAATATAAAACTTCATTGTTGCCCAGAGTTACAATACAGGCATTTTAGAATGGTCACCCTGAAATGATTGCAAGTAGAGTTCAATAAGGTAGAGAGAACGACACAAGGTGGAGTTAAATCAAATGGCCATGCTGGCCGAGGTGAGAGTAAATACATTTGGATTACATGCAGCAGCAAATCAAATAATGCTCAGTGGTGGCAGTAACTCAAGCTAGCGCGGCAGAGCCCGCTGAATCAAATGCTCTAATAACCTCAGACCTAATTCATCAGGCTGGGCCCTGATGAAATACACCAACGCGATCGCTGGCTAATATTTCGTTATTAGCTGCATGTAAACAGTGAACTTGTTGTATGAATAATACAAACGCAATGGCTTTGAGAGTGCCTTTAACTCTCACGTAATGAAACCAGCTTGCGGCCACGTATTGATATGGTTCTGTCTGCAACAATCAATTCCACTGGGATGAAATGCAGAGCTGCTGAAGGGGCCCCCAGTGAATGTCAAAGCACCACAGCCATGGGCTAAAATAGTGAGGAGTGGACAGAAACTCTCATAGAATTATGGTCAGTGCCTCCTCCATGCTCCAGATGGAAGATTTCATCACTTGTTCCATTCTCTTTTCATTTAATTTGCTCACAGATAATTGCTTTGGCTCTCTGGTGTAACAAAGTGCTGATTGCTAACTCAAGAGCTTCTTTACAAATAATTACATAGATTGGCAGCCTTATAGAATTTTTTTTTTTTTTTTTTTTGCTGGAAAAAGACATCAGGCTGCTGAGGAGACATGCAGGCCCATTTGTCTTGCCCTCTTTCCTCCAGTTTTGAACTTAAACTTTAGACCAAAAGGGTACTGTGGCATTTCTCAGACACTTCAAAGAAGTGAGATCCGACATCAAAGTCTTAATACTGCCTCAAACAAGAGCACATTTAATCTCATGCACGTTTTGGACCGATCCTGTTGTGCATGAATACATTAAAGAAAAAGTGCTTACTATAATACATTCAGGGCTGTATATGTAGCGAGTCCTCCCAGGACAGCCCTCCTGAACAACATCACCTGTCAGAAATATTACAAAGCTTTTTTTTCACCCAAGGACGTTTACTTTGAAGTGTCAAACAGAGTTTAAATCATTTAACTGGAGTTACTTGGGTTCTGTTGTGCCAGATTTCTGAAAATAAGAAAGGTATCACATTCACAGTGCCACCTAAAAGACAAGGGATGTTAGAAAAAGAAATCATTTTAAAACATGAATCAATTATTTAACACATTGATAGGTGCAAACTGAGCATGCTGTCTGAAATTCATTTCTTATAAAGTACCAAAGAGTAACATTTTTGGACATTTCCTGAACAGTCATTTTTACTCAGATTGTTCTTTGCTGTCCTTAGCTGGTAGATTTTCCTGACATAATTATTCAGTTTTATTTTTCATAAAAAAGTGGGACACTTCTTGCACATGCTTGTTGAGTGCAGAACTGAAGCTTAGCTTATCATTTGTGACCATGTCAACTACTGGTGAGATTATAATTTCAATCAACCCACAAAAAGAACAAGCTTAACCCCTTGATTTGTCCATCTTCCCAGGAGTATATTTTATCAGTGTTTTACAACACTCTTAAGTGCTGATTTTGAAGTAGTTTATAATAGTATTTGTGAAATTTTGTGAAATTTTGTGAAAAATACTTTTTGTTTAATTTTGTGGATATTTTTAATGCACTGTAAAAAAATATATATATATAATTAAAAATTTGCCCTGTGAAATATTTTGTTCTTATTATGAATTTATGAAAACATAAATATTAGCTTAATATTTTGCATCATCTATGCAAACACAACAACAAAAAGAAGTCAGCACATCCTGTGCCTAAGTAGTTTGCCCCTTTGGCTTTAATGACCTTGATGAGGTCTACCTGTTGACCACTCTCTGACATCAGTGGGCAAAAAACCTTTACTCTTTCATGCAGAATTCTTCAGTTCAGCTGTGTGATATTTTGGGTGTGTCTTGCATCCACAGTCCATTTTCATTTATTAGGACTGGGCTTGACTTGGCCATTCCAAAATTCCTGAGCCATTTTTAGTGGATTTACTGGAATGTTTTGGTTCGATGTCACATTGCATGTTCCACCCTCACTTCAGATTCAGTTTCTGGACAAACTGTCTAGGAGCTCTCTGGAAAATTCTGCTCTGCTCTGATTTTTCTTGAGGGTTTTCTCCTTGCACACCTCCAAACTAAATCAAATTTGCACTTGATGGTAATTCTAGGTTTTTAAATTATTGAATAAGAGGTTAATAAGTGAAATAAGTGAATCTTTTGTTGAATTTGCATTGGTATAGGCATGTAATTACATCTCCTTTATGTAAAAATACAATTTGAGGAAAGATGTGCTATGATAGTGGAACGGTGGTGGGGTTCAGGAAGGATGTCAATGCAGAGCCAGGAGTCCGGAACATAGTTTTATTCATTTATATTAACCAAAACAAGATCCGAGGACTGCAGTTCTAACTAAAACCAAGATCCAAGGAACTGCAGTCTGATGATACCAAATTACCAAAACCACCATTAAGTGTAGGCTTCACCTAGTGAATGAGCTGCGCTCTGTTCTGACTCATCGGGGCTTAAATAGCAGCCCCAATGAAGCACACCTGTGCCTTCATGAGCTCAGGTGTGCTCAGTCAGAACAGAGCACCCTCTACCGTGCCCAAAACAGAGCTCACCCATGACAGATATTGAAATTTATTTAATGTAGAACTGTGTACATTAGTATGAATTAAATTACATTTTTTAACAATTCAATTGAATTGAATTAAATTTTTTCACATACATGTTCTTAATTTCTGCCTTCACAGTTTATACCCTTAGAACTGTCTTAAGCCATTTTTATAGAAATTATATATATAGTCATTTTATAGAATTTATTTATATATATATATATATATATATATATATATATATATATATATATATATAGCTGAGCTAGTTATTGCAACTCTATTGTAATTGTAACTGCTATTGTAATGGGTGGGACATAAATTCAGAGTTGGGATTACAGAGATTTCATAAAAATACATAAACGTGAAACACACAAACCATTAACTGCCACAGTACTCACACAAAAACATGAACTATATTACAGCAACTAGATGAACAATGACCGACGCGCTCCCCTGACTCACTGAGCTCTATATACTTTAGACTAATGTACCTAGTCACGAGAGCTCCACAAAATATGACATTAAACAAAGTATTAAATAAACAAAACAACAAGTGAGTGAAAAGCAACAAGAACATCTACAAAGTGTGAAATTTTAAACTGCTGACTACTAGAAAAGAAAAATCATTAGTGGAAAAAAAGGAAAGAAACAGGAACATAACAGCAGATGGCACACTGTGAAAGGTAAGAGCCCTTGTAATTGCAAAAATACCCTAAGAGCCCACTGAAAGATTTTAGACAAATAAACAAAGCGGCTGACCCTTTGAAGTTGCCCACAGTTCAGGTATTCTCTTTTTGCAGTCTGTACCAAGATGTAGCCATTAATGCACCAGTTAAAACATATAGATTCATAATATGATAATGCTGTGGTTCACATTTGTCAGTGTGGGAGCCTGTTCTCACCTTGTGTCACTTTGTATGAAGGTAAGTCTGACACTCCTGCTCTTCAATGTAAACAAAACCTGCCTCCTGAATTTTAAAGGAGAAATCCCATTACAGACTGCAAGGTTTCACAGGGGACGGATATGCCTCTCAAATAAGTCTCATGAACCAGCAGCTTTTGCTCCAAAGGTGTCACAGTGGCACAGGCTGCAAATGAGAGCAGGGTGACGAGTGAGGCTCTGGCGAGCAGATTTTTGTTTGCTCATGTTGACAGGAGTCTCAGACCACTGGGGAAGCTCTGCCTCAGGACTCATTGCCTGGGAGGGTGGCAGCCAATTAACAGGATTAGAAATGAGAGAGAGAGAGAGAGAGAGAGAGAGAGAGAGAGAGAGAGAGAGAGAGAGAGAGAGAGAGAGAGAGAGAGAGAGAGAGAGAGAGAGAGAGAGAGAGAGAGAGAGAGAGAGAGAGAGGAGAGAGAGAGAGAGAGAGATTTTTGTCTCCTTGGCTCACGTCTACATTGTTACAGTGACAGGTTACACAGGCACCTACATTAGTTATTCAGCACAAGCAGCACTCATCCCACTAACACTCTCATGTAGTCTCTCAACCTCTGTATGCACACACACACACACACACACACACACACACACACACACACACACACACATACAAGCCTGTGTGCCCTCGCACACCTGGCAATGAAAATGAAAACCCTATTTTTCTCTTGACATATTCTCACCTGATAACTTAATTCAGAAACATAATGCTTGCTCTCGAGAACTAACAGAAAGAAAGAGTGGTGGTTCTTACTAAGAGCAACGCTTCCCGTAAGAAAAGGTTTCCCAATTTGGGTGAAGTCATTTGTGGTCTCTTGGTGAACCTCTGAACCTACTACAAATGTCACCACCACCTTGGGGCAAACAAATTATAACAGACTCACAGTCACATATAACAAAGCAAGAGTGCCCAATGTAATTCAGACCACCAATAGATTCTCATTTCATTTGACATTTGCAGAGATATACAAAAGTAGGAAGAAAGGGGGTTAATGTGATGACGAATGCCTGAGAGGCCCTGTCAAAGGTTAAAAGAAATGCCTCAGAGGAAGAAGCCTGAAAAAAAGTGGTTTAGCACAAAATGATGTTTATGTCATGACTACAGGGACTACAGATGGATGGGGATAAGACTGAAGCTCTCAATCTGAATACACGTACATGTAGCTCCAAGCAAGGATCACACTGATACATTGGTTTACAGAGTAGTTTTTTAAAGCAATTCTATAACTTCTATAACTTAAGTTATTGAAATTAGATTATTCTACAACCCAAAACAAGCAGACTGTCTTTTCTTCTTCTCTAACATTCTCTCAACTTTTAGTCCATTTCTATCCACCAGCTTAGCAGTCAGCAGTGAAGGCCAGCCCCATCTTTGTCCCCCCCAGCTTTTCAAATTGCTGCTAATGCAATATCACTGGACAGCATAACATGCTTGGAGGAGAACAGGTTCTGCAACATTAACTAACAGATATCCACACTAGGTAGCATTGCGCAGGGTGATGGCAACAGAGATGGCCATATTACCCACCAAGAGAAAGTCTGGCCTGTTGGGTTCCCTTGGACTTCAATTCACAGATGGCTGAGGCTTTGTTGGGGATAAATGTTGTGATCTCTGATGACAAAGCCAATACTTTTTAGTACCCAGATTGTCATTGTTGCTGAACAACCCTGAACTGAAATGGTGAATTTCTTGTGGAAAGATAAACTGTTCTTAAATTTAATGTAAATGTACAAAAAGTGTGTAAAATTCATATGATGTTCCAGTACTTCTACTGCACGATGAAATATTCAAAAAGTGTACATTCTGCTATCAAGTGAAAAAAATGATATGGCAACAACAAAACATTAGCATAAAAATATCACTACTACATGAATTGATAAGGAACCGTATCACAAGGAAGGAGTTGAGGCAACAGCTGTGGGTCTGGAGTAGAGTGTGGTCATCATGCGTCATCTTGCATTAAAAGCCTTTACATGTAAGCACCTTAATCTGATATCAGATATGCACAGGACTCCAAAAGCATTGCTTGGTGCTGACTGGATGACACCACATTAGCCATGTGTTCCAGGGAGAGGTGGGTTCCTTCTGTAGTGTTAACCCCAATTCTCACTTTGCAGAAGCTGATGGAAGATAGGTGAGCCCAGAGGAGCCCAACGTCAAAGCTGCTCTTTATTTGGGAGGGATGACAGCCCACCTGTACAGCTGTGCTTGCTGTGTAGTGGTGTCAGAGCTGTGAGTGTGTTAATGGAATTTTGTAATACCGTGTGTCTGCAAGAGACTGACCTCCAAGACGAATAACAGGCTGCTTCGAAACACCTGGCCTGCTGCTTGCCACCAACATCTGATAAAACAGGATATTACTCCTACTGAAGCTAGAATACCCAAAATCCTAAATTCTCCATCTGTGCTTTCCATTATTTTGTTCACGTTATTATCTTTTGTTTTTTTGTTTTTTTTCCAAATGTAAGCAGTCTGTATTACACAGTGTGCACAATTATTAGGCAAGTGAGTATTTTGACGATTTGTTTTAATCTGGAACAAATACAGCGCAATCCTCATGTTAATAACCCTGAAACCTGAATGTTTTATAAAGGAGATGTGAGTGTATACATTGTTTGGGGAATACATGCATGCACAATTATTATGCAACTATTAGTGTGCAGAATTATTTCCCAGCTAAATGAAAAACTAAAATTTTCCCATCTCACTTGTCTATTCTCATTTGTCAAAGTGAGAATAATAAACAAACAACCCAAAATTAAAAAAAAAATCTCTGACTGATATAACCACCCTACTTTTCATATACTGTACTGTGTAAATTTTTTAGTCAGGTGTGGAAAAAATGCTGTAAACAAAGAATGCTTTCAGAAATTGAAGTGTTAATCATTTATTTTCATCAATCAACAAAATGCAGTGAATGAACAAAAGAGAAATCTAAATCAAATCAATATTTGGTGTGACCACCCTTTGCCATCAAAACAGCATCAGTTCTTCTAGGTACACTTGCACACAGTTTTTGAAGGAACTCTGCTGGTAGGTTGTTCCAAACATCTTGGAGAACTAACTGCAGATCTTCTGTGGATGTAGGCTTCCTCACATCCTTCTGTCTCTTCATGTAATCCAGACACACTTGATGATGTTGAGATCAGGGCTCTGTGGGGGCCAGAAGAATTGATGCTGGTTCGAAGGCAAAAGGTAGTAACACCAAATATTGATTAGATTTAGATTTTTCTTTTGTTCGCTCACTTTTGTAAATTGATAAAAATAAACAATCATTATTTATATTTCTGAAAGCATTCTTTGTTTACAGCATTTTTCCCCACCGTGTAGTACAGTACTGTATATCCCTTTAATTCATGGAGTCTTGACCTGTTGACAATCAACTGTTTGTGCAGCAGCAACCACAGCCTCCCAGACACTGTTCAGAGAGATGCACTATTTTCATTCCCTGTAAATCTCCCATTTAAGAAGAGCTCACAAGTTCTCAATAGGGTTTAGGTCAGGCTACATCATTATTCTTTCATCTTTAAGGCCTTTACTGGTGAGCCATGCAGTGGAGCATCGTCCATGCATGCGATGGAGCATTGTCCTGCATAAAAATCATGGTCTTCTTGAAAGATGCAGACTTTTTCTTGAACCACTGCTAGAAGAAGTTTTCTTCTAAAAAGGTTTGAGGGTTGATTTTGAGTCCATCTTCAACCCAAAAAAGGTCAAACTAGCACATCTTTAATCATATCAGCCAATACCAGTACTCAGATTGCTTGTGTCTGAAGTCAAAGTGGAGCTAATGTGTACAAAAGTACTTAATAGATTGGAGGTAATTTTACTGCTATTCTGCCAACCTGTAGTTTGTTCTAGATCAGTATAAAACCCTATGGGGTGGTGAGTATAAACTCCAGTGATTTGGGACTTTGATTTTACACTTTGTGAACACTTTAGTCATTACATTACATTTACATTTATGGCATTTACATTTATCCAGATCGACTTCCATGTCCTAATTACAGGGACAGTCCCCCTGGAGCAACTCAGGTTAAGGGTCTTGCTGAGGGATCCAGTGGTGGTAGTGCCAGAGGTGGGATTCGAACCTGCGACCTCTTGAGCCATAGGTTCATAGGCAAGTACCCTACCACTAGACCACCGCCATCGCCAGCATTAAAATGATATCAGTTGAAGACCTACTCTCAAATTACTATCAAGACTAATTAAAATCCATGTCATACCAATTCAGCACAGCCTCTGTTTTTATCTATCCCAAAGTAGGGTTTTTGCTGTTACCCATCTTTCAATGGGTTATTGTGAAGAACACTTTGAGAAAATATTTTTTACATTTCCTTTAAATACATGTTCACAGCTATAATATCAATGAGATACAAAAGGGCACCCAGACAGGGAGTCACCCACCTTATGCCAAACTTACTTTAGTGGCTTTTTCTGCTAAAGTTAAACTTAGTTATAAAGCATGCATTTTAAGAATGACTGCTATCCTACATGTATGATATTGTGTCTATGATGAAAACAGTGGCATTCAGATCAAGGCAGTGTCCTCCCACTTCTGAAACCAAAACTATACCTCTGGAAACACAATGGTAACTAAAATATTTTCCAGTTTTCCACAGATTTTAGGCTCACCAAGTGGATCTGACTATAGAGCCAGGACTTTAGGAGCACAGCAATTTTCTAAGTAAATATTTAGCTTTTAAGGCCCTGAAGAGAATGACATGGATTATAGGGAAGAGGAATCCATTAGATGCTTGCAAGCACTAGAAAGCTGAGAGAAACAAGGAAAGAAAGTAACAATAGTGGCAAAAAAAAAAAAAAAACACCCGAGAGTGGCTTTCCATATCCTCTTAAAAAGCCTTGCCAGATGGCATGATGGAGGTGATATGAAGCCAAGCCTGTGATTAGACCGCTGCCCACTCACCACTGTCACAAATCTGGAGTGAGTGCTAAGAAATGAAGTGTAAAATGACACATTACCAAACAAAGAGCAATGATTCGCTCAAATCCCACAGTTCCACACAGAGTGTGTATCTGCACTCTCTGTACTCCATCTTTCTGACTCATGCCATCACTCTCCCTCCATTTCTCTTCTTCTGAAACCTTTGGTTGGGGTATGGGTGGAAGCAGCAATGCAAGGAGAAATCATCCTACAGGGCTCAACCCCTATATCCATATGAAGCTTTTGTGCTTTCTTTACTCTGGGGGAAAACAGAAATATAATTTCCTCAGCAATTTTGCAATAGAAACACACACACACACACGCACGCACGCACGCACGCACACACACACACACACACACACACACACACACACACACACACACGCATGAGTGCTGCACACAAAATGCACAAAGTGATGCAGAGGGGAAAACAGGACACATGCTTACCCCTGCACATCTTTAGCACTTTCCAAGCAAGGCAAATCCCACCCTAAGTGCAGTGGGAGCACACTGTGGCCACTTCTATCTCACACACAAGGGCATGGGATGAACTGAATGAATCCATTTCCTTGGGGCTCAGGAGGGCCAGACACTAGGAGTGGGGGCATGCAGACTGATAGAAAGCCTGAAGAAGCTGACATGCAGGCAGGAAAGCATCACTCACGGCCCTAGCACAGCTGTCTCTCTCCATCCTGCTGCTAACTTGTTATGGAGCACTGCATTGTGATCCCATCTACCCACAGCCCCCACCACCCCATGCTCTTCTGCAGGAGAGCAAAAACATGACACAGGGCTTTGGCTCCTGCCTTAAGCTCAACAAGCCCAACAATAAAACACAATTTGACACTGGAGAAAAACATAAACGCAGTGTTTTTTATGTCTGCAGGCCAGAAGCATCAGAGTTACTGCCAGCTGAGAAGACTGTGTGATGGTTTAGCCAAAAGCTTTCCACTGTCTGGCTTTAAAATTCATTAATGTTCCTGAAAATTCAAACTCTAGATTACAATTTTTAAGAGTTTTGCGCAAATCCCCCCCAAAAAATCAGCTTTTCAAATAGGTCTGATGTCTAGTGTGATGTATGTATGCAAATACATATATAAACTAAAGAAACACTTTTTAATTAGTTGTAAATGTGGAACTGGTCTTCGCTGATCAACTGCATGTAATCTGAATCTGATCTTCCCCCAAAAGGCTTATGAGAATCTTATTGCATCTAGATAAATTCAGTGATCCAAATGAGCATGGTCTCACTAAGATTTGTGATTTAGTCATATATTCCTGTGCTGGCAAAGTCGGATACTGAAATACCAGGTAAATAGGTAAATAAGCTAAAAACAACGATAATTGTTTATAATACAGGGAAATAGATAAATAATCACACGATATTTTCAGCATTGAATTTATCATTTTGGTTGAATTTTTTTGTCTCCAAAAATTCAGTACAAGGGTGGATTATGAAGCTTCTAAAAGAGGTGTGATCATATCAGAGGTACTGGTACTGCACAAAGCAACCCTCCTGTGCAAAAAAAAAAAATAAAATAAATAAATCATATGACAGTTGAGCTGGATGGGGTGATCAGTCTATTACATTCTGCACAAAAAGCACTGATTCCATGAATCAGATCATGCACAAGGATGAAAGCTACAGCACGGCTCATACAGGTGAACAGTTATTGTTGACCTGCAATGTTAGGCTTAAAAAATGTCAGAACTGAATAACCCTAATTAGCCTGAAAATATACTTGTTATTCATACAACTCTAAACTCTTAAACTGCAGAGTGTATAATTGCTTGCTAAATCACAAGCTCAAGTGATGCTGCCAAGCAATAGGCCTAAATTTGAAATTTGAGAGATTAGTGCTTCAAAAAGTGCAGAAGCGGTCAAAGAGGTCTATGCACAGGGAATGAACTTTTCACCAAAGGCTTGTTTTGGACCCTTAAACATGCAAGTTATAAACAGGCTGCTAAAACAGCACATAGGTAAGGTCAAACAAGGGACATGGGCTTGCACCACACAAATTTGCCTTGCAAATGTTGCAAAATGTTAAAGCAAATATATTTAGTATCTGACTTTAAGTATGCTTTAACTTGTTGTTACATGGTAATATATGGCTTTTGACTTGACTCTGCCACCAAATTAAGCAAAAAGAAACTAACTAGCATTAACTCAAGTTTTTACATTCAAGCTTATGCAGAAACGGTGCATATTTCTACTTCTGTGCAGTCAAAGCAAACAGGCATAAATAAAAGTAGTAACATTGCAAAGGCTATTACTGGTATTACTGGAAAGGCTATTGTATTACTGGTGAATGTTAATAATTGCAGAAGTCATAGTCACAGCTGAGCAAAAATACAAGCCTTTGTGACATGTTAAAAGTATATTTGCAAAAAGGAATGATGCTTTCTTTCAATTTGCAATTCAATTATGCATTATTCATTCACGTTCCACATGACTGCTTTCCAAATTCTATTTGTTTGCAATGGAGAATAATTTGTAGAATGCATTTCATAGCCTGTTTTATTAAACTACTATTCTTGACAGCACAGTGGCACTCAGGGTAGTACTGGTACCTCACATTGAGAAGGTCCTGAATTTGATTCCTTTCTGAGTGGAGTTTGCATGTTCTACTCGTGTCTGCATGGATTTCCTCTGGGTGCTCCGGTTTTCCTACACAAACCAAAGAAATAAATGTCAGGTGGACTGGAGATGCTAAATTGTTCCCAGGTATGTTTGTCTGTGTGTTTGCCCTGTAATGTACTGAAAACCTGTCCAGGGTGTTTCTCTGCCTCTTTTCCTGTGTATGCTGGGACAGGCTTCAGTACCAGTAAAATAAATGAGTTAGTAAATAATCTCTTAATCGCTCATCTTGATTAATCTATTTTGTCTCAAACTTGTGGAGCTACACTTCAGGGTGCACTCGGATACATTAGATACATCTCAAATAGATACACACTTTTTCAGCATGTCTTCTCACATACATATGTCTGGCAAGCAGTGTCACACCTGAATTAGTGTTTTTGTAGCCATGTTCCACTAACCTTTATTTTTTTACTAATAAAGCTCCACCAATGGAGTCAATTGGTTATTGTGAATGAGAGGTCCTGGAGGAGGTGGAGTGCAGCAGGCTGCTGAGAGCTCAGCAGAGAGTCTGATCTCCAGACATTGATCTGTTTGGAGTAGGCAGCCAGTAACAGTGGATGACCCACAGCTGCTATGCCGGCTTCATTGGCAGGATAAAAAAAAAAAAAAATCAATGGCAGATAAGATGCAGGCATAACACAATGATCTACACTCTTTAACAGTTATATGTTCAAGCAGAACACACACACACACACACACACATGCTCACATACACACTATACAGTAGATTCGGTATCGGTTAGCCTCTACTATCTGGAAAAACAAAAGACAAAACTCTCTGAGCCACAAAAACACTCTAAACACTGCTAAAGTGTTAATATTGCACTGAGGTTTATATAGAGAGTAACATGAAGTGTATCCCATTTTATCTGTTTTGCAAAGACTACTTTTTGCCACTTTGCAATCTATCAAAGTGCCCACTGCAGTCCCACTGCAGGCTCAATGCTCCAGAAGTACCTGAATGCAGTGCAATAATTCACCTCTAATCCCTTCAACATTGCCGTAAACATTTTTATTATTTAATGTTTATCTATTTTATTGTGTCGGTCATGGAAGTTTAACCTATTGAGTAAGATAAATGGTGCTATAAGCAGAGCCAGACCCTTAACAGCTTTTTTTAGTCATTTTCACAGCTATTATTTTGCTTCTTTATGTAATTTGTTACCAAGAAGGACCTTCCAAATATACAGATTGAAGTTCACAAAGTGAATACTGAATTTGTGCATGACAATTATCCTCTAATAATGACATTTAACTGCAAACAACAAGAGCAACAAACAAATTGTGATGTGATCCATTTTCTGTCAATGACGCACAGAGGCCATTAGAGAAAATGATTTCAGCAAATCAGAACAGAATGGGCCCAAAATTTAATTAATAAATGTGTTCCGCACCAAAGCAAGATAATCCATCTGAAATGACAGCCATGTAGGCTCTCATCAGACAGACATGAAGCCTCAGCAGGATGCTCTGTCTGAATGGCCAGGAAAGAATCAGGCCTGGCGACAGCCTTGCTATGCCGACCTATTCCCAGCACTGAGGCTCTAGTAAAGATTCAATTTACAGCCAAATTCACAAGTGGTCAGAACTCAGACAGATTCATTATTCATGGTCAGCTCACCCCAGCATCCGGCAATTGTTCATAAGCTGAGTGTCAGCAGCATGGTGACATTTCTGCAGTTTCTACAGCTGTGGCAGATCTTAGAGATTCAGCTAGAGATTCACTTTTTGCAATATAAATTTCTCAATAATTTGACCCAACACATTGTCCAGTGCCGAATAAAGCAGATAGGAAAAAAGAGGCTCGGGTAAAATGACATTAAGTTTGGATGTTTTATTTCATCAAGTTTGTTCAACACAACACAACACAAACTTTTAGTTTAAGTTAGACTTGCATGCACCTTTATCCTTCATAAAAAAAAAAAAAAAAAAAAAAAATGCTCCCATACTTGACTTCTTTTTGAGCTTTCAAAATTTTCCTTTTGCTGCCTCTTTCCTACCACTTCGAACTCTCTGAAAATGTAAAAAACAAATGTAAAAAATAATGCAAAATTAAGAAAACTGGTGAATATTTTGGATTTAAGATGAAGGTGGTGTACACTGAGGTGCCCCTAATGAAACTGAGTGAAAGTATAAGTTATTTTGCAGCCATTTCTAATAAATTGGCCATATATGCTTCAACAAATCAAACAACCCTCAAAAAAGTGCTATAAGAAACAATTTCTTCTGATTATCTAAAAATATAGAGAAACAGTTGGGTTGTGGGCATTAATGATGCCATTTGAACTAATATAGTCAGATTTCACAGATTTAATTTGTGTTAGTCTTTGCTTTCTCGTTAAAGTTTCATATGCTTTTTATCCATATAAACACCTTCACAAAGCATGCTGATTTTGTCTCTCAAGATGTATTAAGGTGAGAAAATAAGAGAAAATCAGATATGCTTACAGCCCCTCTACATCACTCCTGAAATAAACCAACAGTCGTGTTAAATAATGTGTCAAAGATATGACAGTGCCTTCTAGTTCTGTACTTCCAGTCTGTCTTCACTCTCTGTCCTTGGAAATCAGCTCAGTAATGGAAGAGATTGATTTTAGATTGCCTTGACAATGTAGACAAGGCTGTTGTGGGACTGGCGGTGCAGTGGAGGCAAACCTCTAGTGGATGAATGAGGTTAAAGCAGACTGCTGCTAACAAAGAGAGGAGTTGATATGCTGCCTAAGCAGACCCATCTTCTCTTGCTTTTCTCCTGGCAGACGCAGATGGAATACGGCATTAGTGTGTATTACTCTTGTTTACCTCTGGAGTGTGCGGTGTTCATGCAGCTGGAAAAGGAGGCAGTGATGCTATCGGCAGGAGGAAATGGCTGTTTGCCTGCGGTTCTGTCCTTGCTGACATCTGAGGCCCAGCCACAGCTTAGCCGAACAGTAGCCGTGCTTAATTGCCGTAGCTCAGAGCTCTCATCTCCGAGCCAACAGGGTGACATTTACACGCCTTGCACGACGTCTTTGATTCTGTGTTTATGAAATACATGATTAAATGAGATTTTGCCAACTATAGTGTGGCACACACACACACACACACACACACACACACCAAACAGCACCCTCTGATTGGAGAAATACTGCTGGGCCTCATGATTTACCAGTCTGCCTATAAATTGTCAGGAGATTACAACCTTATAGATCTCGACTGTACTGTGGAGGTGAGCCATGGCTGCAAAATAAATAAATAAAGACAACTTATCTCCCTGTCTGATGCATTGTGGGGGAAGATCTTTGTACGTATGAGTGCAAGCACAGGGCTAAATGCATCAAACCTTGCTGCAACCACAATATGCGCTCACAATAAGCACAGATGTAATGTTCAAGATACTAAGAATGCAGCGTATCCCTCAAACTTTGTGGCCCAATTAATGCTGGCTCACGAAGTGCAATAAGTAAAAGTCCCATGCAGCCATCTATGAGACTGAGACAAAACAGAAAATGTTAATGATAAGGAAATACATTCTGACTAAAACATTAGTTTAAACAAAAAAAAAAAAACTAGACTGCATTGCATTTTCTCGCATATGACCATTAGCCACACATTCAGCACGGGTTTGGGACTTGTACTTCTCTCTTAGCATTACGTCTCTTTGCAGCACATCTTTGCGAGCCCTAAGGCAAACTAACCCCAGTTGATACCCAGTCATTGCGAGCAGCTCAGACGTTAGCACATCGAGCGGAATATGCAATCAGCCCCCCACTTGCAAGATCCTCCCATGTTTTGTGTGGAAGAGAGGCACATTTAGCATTTTGCCAAGCGCATGGCCAAATATGATACATGTTTAGACTCCTAGGGCCAATTCATACTGAACAAGCAGACATAATGTGTTGGATTTATCCCAGAAATTGATGCTTAGAACATTGGGTTCTATGACTAAGACAGCAGCCAAAAATTAATTTATAATCAGGAATCAGTAAAACCACAATCATCCTCACACACCACTGTGGACAGTGAAGACCTTGGCATTGAGAGATTTTTGAACAGTTTATAATGATCTCCTCCAAGACTATTTGACTGAGTTGTTGATATGGACTCTAAGTGAAAACCTTTGCTGTCAGTCTTTTTCTTACATCTCTACTTGGCTGATATTTAACATTTAACTTTTGTAGCTATTTCCTTTCTGAACCTAAATACTTACAATATACAACCTCCATCTCTCTTTCATCTTCCTTCATTAATTCATTATTAATAACTTGTCATACCTAAAACTACTACAAGGCACTTCTTACATGAATTCATGTTACTAATTGCATCTTGTGTTATTGTTTTCCTAACTGGAAGATGGGTCACCCCTTGGAACTTTATTTCCTCTGAAGGTTTCTTTCTCCTGCTCAGAAAAAAAAAAACCTTTCTTTGCTACTCTCCCCTCTGACATGCTTATGTGGGGCTTGGACTTTCTGCCAAGCTATATAGCTTGGCTTAAAATAAATTTTTTGACATGATGTGTAAGATGACAAGGTTAATTTTGTCCACGGCATACTAAATGAATCACTTCTTCTCTTTATTAAACATCTAGCCTATGCTTATACTCGTTTATCACTTTATGAAGTCCACTTTCCTTAAACCATCACTATATGGGAGAATAATGATTTAGACCAAAGGGCTGTTATGGACGAGATATAAGAGATCAGTCACTGCTAGGTTGCAAGGGATTCAGTGCCAATATAGATAAATAAACACAAATAGTTATGGGGTTGGACTTTTCAGGCTTTTATACCATTATGAAAAGCAAGCCAGACTTCCAGAGGTATATAATGATATGTAATTAATTGTTAGGAGTGTGAATTCTGATTAGTTTTGATATATTTGGTTAATTGAAAAGATAAAAACAAGATCAGAAATTTTGACAAACTTAATGTAGCACTTGTTTAAAAATAGTCATGAGAAATAGGTTTCTGGACCCAAGTATGATGAGCTATAGGAGTATGCCTAGTTACTTATAAAAGTTTCACTATTTCTGACTTCTCACTCTATTCTTAATAAACTATCCTGTCAAGTATCATTTCTAACTTGGTTTGTTGAAATTGTATATAACATTTTACATTCTGATAGCACTGTGGATCATTTTAATTCCGCAGTTTTTCTGACATTTGATGCAATTGCAGATTGTGTATTTAAATTTTTAAATTAAGTAATTGTGACCACCCTTCATGTGACTTAATTTTTTAATTGTTTTATTTATATACGTTGTCAGTTGTGTTATACAGTTCAAAATATATATGTTATACAGTTCAAAAACTGTAACTGGTACAGTGAAAGTTCTACCATGGCAAGACAGCCTGGAGGTAAATATTCTCTAAATCATCTCTTAATGTGTTACATTTATAAGAAATAGTAAAAGCATTCTATTTTCGTCCTGGTGAAACTTTACAAAGGAGGGTGCTTAAGTCTTATAAAATTAAACCTACAACTTTGTGGGCTCTTGGGATCATTAAACACTTGTATATGTGATCAGCAGCTTAGAAAATTGATTAAGTCAAATAAGTATCACTGCTGGTTTCTCTTGCTTGCTAAGCCTTTCACATTAAGTACACTTCACATGTTTCAGTGGCAGCTTACAATCAACTGTATAATGTAAAGTGAAAGCAAGACAATGTGTGATATATATATAAACACATCTACACCCTTCTGGCTGTCTTTAAGGCTTTTTAGTCATGTAGTCATTAGAGAAGTAATGGCAGTAAAGCTCATAATCTTGCCAAGTGTGACACCCAGACACCAAGCAGAGCACTGCCAAAAGATCTTAGCTTTGTTTCTCATGCCCCTGACACCATTGCTGACACTAAGATCCAGTGACCTGAAAAAAATCTGAAGCATCTACTTACATAAACAGCTCACGCACACACTCACTCTCCTGCATTAATGTCTTCCTGGGTGATTGAGCAAAAATACTGCTCTGCTCATTTTTGATAATTTCATTCAAAACAAAATAAATCACCTACATTTTCAAAAATGTGCTTGGTTCTTCAAATGAAATATTACATTAGTGATACACATGCTCTGTGAATATGCTTCCAACAGCATCTTTATACTTCAGGGTCCTGATACAAGTAGACTGAAAGCCGTTGGACACTGTCAGGCTGTTGGGTGAGAGTCGGTGGCTGACCGTCACCCATAGTTTGTGTGGTCTGTTCTGTGCTATTAGCTTTAGTCAGCTCTGGTCAATGCACAGGGAAAGAAATGAAATAGAACAAAGCAAGCAAATGGCACTCTAAGAGAGCACAAACAGTGTAGCTTCATTTTTTCACTGAGAGTGAACACATTGTGTTCCCAATAAGAACCAAAATAAATACTGCTGTATTAATAATTAAATAATATATCCCAAAATACTGTTGAATAAACCATGATATATAGCTATAACCTTTCTCTTATAACAGTATAACTTAATGAAAACATTATTATACATAAATAACATAAAAAAAACAAAAAACGTTGCCATCTATGATGGACTGCACCTTGTGCAGAGTGTTTCTTGGCCACTTAACCTATGAGCGAACACCCAAGATATCTGTAAAGATAAAGAATGGGTAAGATGTTTTGTAAATATTTTTTTGAAACAAGCCTTTATTTTGGCTGAACCATTTTTTCTTTCGTTACTATGCTTTTAATGTGATCTTTAGAAGGAATGCTAAATGAGCAAATGTTATCAAATTCTTGGAAGAATTCTTTAAAAACCTTGAAATAGGTCTAACGCAAATATAAAAAGAAAAGCTGATTCTTATATATGAGTATGCTTCTTTCTCCAAGCCTTGCAAAATATCTTTCCAGGTGGCCTGCTGAGAGAATACCAAGATTGTGCAAAACTATATTATGTGACCAAAGGGTCTACAATACAACATTTTGTCAAAAAGTTCTGGGCTTATAGCTTGAAAATGTGGAATATAGCAAATATAAATAGGCACAAAGAAACAGCCACAGCCATTGTGCTCCAATACCATCTGCATAAAGTGTAAAATCTGCCATGCCACTTGTATCCTCTTCTCAACATTCAGCATGTCAGATTCACTACAACAGAGGCTAACTGATTAGAGGCAACAGCAATTCCTGCTCAGCCGGCACAAGCAGTCAAAGGAAAGTTAGGCTGAGCACCAGGCAAGCTTGCCCTACAAAACCAGAGGACATCTTTCCCCCTCAAGCGTTGGCTGTGAAAAAGGCTTATGCATATTTCAACACAAATAGGCAACAGGCAAGCTGAAATCCACCACAAGGAAATGATGCAGCGAGAAGCAAACCAAACAGCACCATAAGGCTTTCCTGTAAAGTGAAATACACCATAGGGCTCCTATCTCAAATCTACACATCATTTTAACGACTGCCGTTAACTGGCCAGACATTGTCTTCAAAATGAAATATATCATGGGCACATTTGAAACAAGGACCATATGCATTTTTAATGGATCTATATTTCAGATTATGATTCCCTCTCAGGAATTAAAAGGAGGATCATCCAATCTTAACAATAAATCCCACGCTGGCAGTAATTAGGGAGCCAGCATCTGACATGCCTCCTACCCGCCTCCACTTCTTAATTACTACCAGCCTGCCTTCAACTCATCTGCATATACTGTTGCAGGCTTGGCAGACACTTCCACAACCTGTTTAACATTAATGCTGACCCATACAAAATGGAAACCGAGAGGAAGCACTGAGCGCAAAAGACAAATGCAAGCCAAAGCTAATGTGCACACATCACAAAGGAGACAGACACAATAGGGTGGATGCTGCACACTTTATCATCAATATTTGTCAGTAAATAATCAATAAAAAAGTGAGAAAATTAATGTCTCTCCCCAAAATGAACTCTTTGTGCTTTTGGAGGATATTATTAAGGAGACCATATGAAGTCATTGACAACCTTGATGGAAAAATGTATTTTTTTAATTTATTTTCGCTTACATTGCTTATTTAGAGAACTGGGACTGCATAACACAGTAGTGCTTTTTCTTCAAACCCTTGCTGATAACTTTACAGTGAAGTGTGTTACTTCATTAGTACCTGACAACACATTACACTACAGCATAATGTTGTGTCTGGAGAAGGTTGGTGTTTCAGGAAAAATTTGATGAAGGTTTGGTTTAGTGAGTTTCAGTAGATGTATGATGGTTGGTGTAGTGAGTTTTGGAAGAAATGAAAACGGTTTGAATAGTGTCACAGTTAGGTTTCATTTATATTACGGTAGAGGGTGCTCTGTTCTAACTGAGCACACCTGGGCGCATCGGGGCACAGGTGTGCTTCATTGGAGCTGACCATTTAAGCCCCAATGAGTCAGAACAGAGCGCGGCTTATTCACGAAGGCTCAGCCTTACAGTTAATGGTGGTTCTTAGTTCCTTGTACCTTGTTTTTGTTACTATGGATAATAAAGTTATGTTTCTGACTCCTGGCTCCGCATTGACATCCTACCCACACCATGCATGTAATGAGTTTCAGGAGAAATGTAAAGAGGGTTGGTATAGAGACTTTAGAGGGAATATGAAGAAGGTTGGAGCATTTCAGGCAATGTATGAAGGTCTGTGTAGTGAGTTTTATGAGAAATGTGAAGGCCTGTTTAGTGAGTTTCAGGAGAAATGTGAAGAAGTTTGTTGTAGTGTTTCAGGAGAAATGTGAAGAAGGGTGGCGTAGTGAGTTTCAGGTTATGTATAAAGGCTGGTGTAGTGAGTTTCAGGAGAAATGTGAAGAAGGGTGGTGTAGTGAGTTTCAGAAGAAATGTGAAGAAGGTTGGTGTGGTGAGCTTCAGGAGAAATTTGAAGGTTGGTGTGGTGAGTTTCAGCAGAAATATGAAGAGGGCTGATTTAGTGAGTTTCAGGAGAAAATGTGAAGAAGGTTGGTGTAGTGAGCTTCAGCCGATGTATGAAGGTTTGTGTTGTGAGCTTCAGGAGAAATGTGAAGAAGGTTGGTGTAGTGAGCTTCAGGCGATGTATGAAGGTTTGTGTTGTGAGCTTCAGGAGAAATGTGAAGAAGGTTGGTGTAATATGTTTCAGGCAATGTATGAAGGTTGGTGTAGTGAGTTTCAGGAAAAATGTAAAGAAGGTTGGTGTAGTGAGCTTCAGGCGATGCATGAAGGTTTGTGCAGTGAGCTTCAGGCGATGCATGAAGGTTTGTGTAGTTAGCTTCAGGAGAAATGTAAAGAAGGTTGGTGTAGTGAGTTTCAGGATAAATGTGAAGAAGGCTGTTGCAGTGTGTGTATAAGGCATTCAAAGTATAATACTTGCTGTATGTATATGTTGCTTTGTCAATTCCCATATTAAAAAGAAAACATAAAACTAAGCATGGCCTAATATGTGCAGGAACATTTCACTCAAAGTATCGCCATAATTCAGCAAATAACCACCTGCCTGCAAAACAGCACTAAATTACAGCCACTTTAACTCCTCATTTGGCGGCAGTCATTTTATGGGTCATTGTTACATAGTAGATGTCAGAAAAATATGTCACCTGCTGTTAAACGGGTGAGCCGGTCACAGATATGTTAGCAGGGGGATCCAGGTGGCATGATTCACAATGTGGCACAGGAGGGGCCGGCTGTGCTCTATAAAACCTCAGCTCATAAATGATAACCGCCCAAATTATAGATAAGCATGGGTGCTCTGACTAGGGCTAATACATCACAGAGCATGATTGATGAGCTCGATTTAGCCTGCTGATGAGACAAAGTTGAAAATTCCTGTCAGCCTTCTTAGATGTCCAGTTGTGAGAGGGCTGCTCTACTGCTTGTTGAGTGGCTTGCAATTATCATAGGGCACTTGAACATGAACTACAGTAGGTTTTTAAGCATCTTTTGACGAAGTTCTGCAACCTGAAATGTGACAATAGACTGGAAAGAACTAAAATATTTGTCTTTGAGAATAATGAAGCCAAGTGAGACTGCATCTTAAGAAATCCAACTTAACATAATTTGAGAAACATATTAAGTAATTATATAGAAGGCAGTAACTTGGAAGTGTTTTAAGTGTTGCTTGGAAAAAGGTTGTTGATCCATAGATTCAATCTGATCTTCTCTTGGAAGTCCCGAGGAGTTACAGCGTATGCATTTCCATGTTGCCCAGAGTGCATGCATCAGTGAATCGATTCAGAATTTTTTGTGTTCTGGTTTGCTTCAATTGCTGCATTAAAGATTGCCAAAGTTTTCATTTTTATTTTCAGAGTGAGCATGCAAGCTCATTCAGAGTACAACTGGCTTATTTTTTATTTTTATTTTTTTGGGGGGGGGTTTTCATCACAGTACAAATTAAAGAATTATGGGATATTATGTAATTATAGGGTGATTTATACTTTTGCGTATTTTGTTCTGAAAGTAGGATTTAAGACAAACACTTAACACTTTTATGTCAATCAACATGTTGGGTAAATACAAAAATAGCTCTAAGTAATTGCATGATTAATAGTGAGTAGTCGATTAAACGGCTGTAATAGCCATGTTTTTGTATGAGCATTTAAGGGTTAATAAGTGAGTACAGTGTAATTAAATCTTACTATAAAATCTGTAAGCAAGATTTTTATTTTTTGTGAAAATTTATAATATATAAGAAGATAAATTCACTGGATGAATTGATTGATTTATGTTTAAAAAGTGAGGCTAATTTTAGAACTCAGCATGTTACAGTTTTCAGTATAAAGGTGGCAAATATATCATATTACCATACTTTAAGCAACACAATATCCCATTTTTAAGTGTTTAATAAGCTAGAGAAGAACAAAACAGTAGTTATTTCACCTTTAATTTGTTTGTAAATAAAATAATGAACTATATAATAATTAGTAATTCATTTGTGAATGCAAGTCTGTGCAACATGTGTGCATTTTTGCATGTGTTATTTTTCCAAAAGCTAACATTCAACTATGCTGCAACTGTAACTGTTTTATTTATTAAAACGTCCAAACTCTGTGCTCCTCAAGATGTCCTAGTTAGGTGATGTAAGCAGCTCTATTCAATTTCTCATTATCCCCATCATCATTTTCTTAATTTTTGAATGAAACCTTTCTAAAGTTTGACTCATGAATCTCACATCCTT
Source organism: Hepsetus odoe (assembly GCA_017165825.1). Taxonomy (NCBI): domain Eukaryota; kingdom Metazoa; phylum Chordata; class Actinopteri; order Characiformes; family Hepsetidae; genus Hepsetus; species Hepsetus odoe. The sequence goes on along the minus strand of CM029380.1, from coordinate 12,966,148 downwards.
GTGTATTGATCACACTGACACTACCTTTAGATTTTGTTACTGGAGGTTAAAATGTAGATGTTGAGAGTGGACTCTTGGCACAAGTTTCTTTATCTTGACAAATCACATGCCAGAAACCATTATTATTTCATAATTGCAGTTCATTATGTCTGCACTGCCATATCCTTCCCTTCATTTCTGCCTATTAATTTCAGGTGTTCTTTATGGTTCCTACACTGACTAATGAAGCCCCTGTTTCAGTGAGAAAAAATGAGCATGATTACTGTTCTGCACCACGACATGAGCTCTACAAAAACATATTTTCTATTTAAGTTAGGTGAATGTGACTTTTGCTGTCAGCTCCAAATATAATGACAACACATAATTAATGTGATGAATATAATAAAAAGCACTGTTTGACATGTGAATATGCCTGATGTTTAATGAAAGTGGTATGATGTGAAGGGCTATCATCTCAAATGAAGTAGCAATTAGTGTCCTTAATATTAAATCCACATACTCTTTAGACAGCGATGATAAAATGGCAGATATAAAAGTGGATTGAAAGTGCGGAGAATTTATAATGAAAATTGTTATAAACTTATACAGCAGTGGTGGTGGATTATATGGCAAAAAATACAATGTCATGAATTTTTTTGGACTTCTGTTAAGCTGGAAAAGACTAAAAAGAGCCAGCAGAGCCACACTGAAATCTTGAATTAAAAGTGATGAGTGCAACCGTGTTTTGCACAAAATGCACCAAATGTAAAGAATCAAAAACATTAATAAGGACTAAGGATCTGTTTGTAATCTTGACAGTACGCTTTAAACAATCTGAGACATTATCACAGTACTCCTCATATTACCCAGCTCAATGTGGCACGTATCGTAATAATCAACAAGACAGCTCTCAGTAGTGTCAGTAATGATGTGATAGGCTGGATGTTGACTGAGACATAAGAATTTCCAATGGAAATACCGGGACAATTTAGATATGATGGCAAAATTGAAAAATAAAAGTCATTAGTTAAAAGACTGTTCTATTTAATCTCTGCATGTAATCTTAACATAATAGCAGATTTAATAAACAGTTCCGGGAACTCATAATTACAGTTAAAGGAAGCAAAAAGTGTGAAACAATATCTGTCCCTTATGATACACATTAAATTCACCACACCATGCTTTGAATAAAGACAAGCAGATTTGTTTTAAACAGTAGGAGACAGATAATTATCTGGTAAGAGTGACATCCAATTCAACAGAGTAAATATTATGTCTCTGTTAGTGCTCGCTTGCCTGTGGATGAGGTGAGACATAGACTGTTCCTATTACCCAACCATTATAACGCTCACTGGCCACGGCGGCTGACCGGTAAAGACTAACAAATCATTTTGGCTGATATCAATGTTTTTTGGATTTGGGACATTAAGCTTATTATTTAAAATTTGTCCAAATTTTCCAAAGGCCAAATTCACAACACCAATAAATTTTTTCTTCTTCAGTAAGAATGTAAATCATAATTTCAGACTATAATAACCATATCAGATGTTAAGAATAGTTTTACACTTTTTTTTTGATAGTACTGGAGGTGTATGAAGGAAGTCTTTTGCAGAGGTGGCCCAGTGGTTAAGGAGTTGGCCCCAGGATCGGAAAGTCATTGGTTTGAATCGCCGACCAGTAGGTTGCCCTGAGGTACCCTTGAGCAAGGTACCATCCCCGTCACTGCTCCCCAGTCACTTTAAATAGCTGCCTCCTGCTGCGTGGTGTGTAAGGGTGAAATGCAGTGGTTGAATTTCACTGTTTCACAATGACAAATAGTCACTTTCACATCACTTTAAGGCTGTATTGCTACTTTACACAGAAACTCACTGAGCAATTTAACTCAAGTCAAGTCAGTTTTATTTATATAGTGTTTTTACAACTGTTGTTGTTACAAAGCAGCTTTACAGAATCCGGGCTCGAGCCCCGTGTGAGTAAGCCGAGGGCGACAGAGGCAAAACTCTACACCGGAAAGAGATAAAACCATTCATTAATCTGCATTTAGATTCAAATGGGCCTACATACAGAACAAGGCAATCCTATTTAAAGCTCACACGGGTGTGTGAAAGCAAAGGTTCAATTACATTGTCTCCAAGCAAAACAAACTTATTTATGAACCCAATTCAGTAAGTCAACCATATCCCACAGATAAATATGTGATTCAGTAATGGATTCTGAGGACTGTAAATAATTTTTCTGTGATGAAATAACCTATTGATTTGTGCTTGCGGGGATCACTTTCAATTCACTGCCCTTGTTCTCCTCCCCCCTCTTGGCCTGTTTTCTGCACAGGCATTACCCTGCGTTCTGTTCTTAATGAACCATTCAAGCATTTAAGTCAGATGCAGCCAGGCCCTGCGCAAACAATATTCAGGTTAGGTATTTACTGGGGTGTAACAAAATAAATTACCTTTCCACAGTGATAAGTGCAATTACAATAAATAAAGAAATAAATAAATTCCACAGGGAAAAGAATGCGAGATACCCGACTTGACATTGAATATCTACCTGAGCTCCTGCATTCTGTTCTTGCCCCGTGTTTGCCAGAGGCTTTCATGTGCTCCAGCCATCCGCATCCGCACTAACTGTTCTATTTTCTTGCCCTCTACCTCCTAGGGGTGCTTTTGTTCTCTGATTGAATTCCACCTAATTACCTTTGTGTAGAGATGTACAGCGAGACATACGTGCACTGTATGTTCACATATGGCCAAGTCACCCAGGAGAAAGTTGACTTCGGCCAAGGCTGACGCTCACTTAGCAATGTTCTGTGATCAGCAGAACTTGTTAGAGTCTAACATGTAGACAAACGGTCATCATGCAAACAATCTGTAGAACAGCAACTAGGCTGAAATGGAAACACCTTATTCACAAGGCACACAAGACATGGTCTAAATCAGAGCCAGGGCAAGAGATGAGAAGGGTTAATCAAAGGAAGAGAAGCTGAGATTGAAATTTATAATAACCTGACAGGGCATTTTTCCATCTACTAAAACTACCAGATCTGATATTATCAGTTATATTAATTACTGAAAAATAACTGAACAATAACAACTTATGCATATCCTATAAAACATTTCAAAATACTTTACTGGAAAAAGGTAGATTAAATACTGTTCTGATGGTATTAGCTTTCTATAAGTAAGTGGAGTAATGTTTTAACAAAGGTAGCCTTAATGTTGTCGATCAGTTTGAAACAGGACAAGAAATCTTCATAAGTCCAGTTTTCATAAGGCTGCATGACACACAGTTTTCATGAAACTACAAACCAGCATCAGTTTTCATGACAATGACTTCAATGCTAGGGCAGCCTTTTGACTCATATTTTCAGAACAGGCTTATTTTACTTTAAATGCATTTACGGTCAGTTGTTCATTGTTTTTCTTCTGAACATGAACACCCATTTCAACCAAAACAGATGGAGTGATTAGACAGTGGTTTATCCACAGATGTAGATCATGCATTATAGGGTGGTTGGGGTCTAGTGGTAGGGTACTTGCCTATGGACCTTTGGCTAAAGAGGTCCCAGGTTTGAATCCCATCTCTGGCACTACCACCACTGGGTCTGTGAGTGAGACCCTTAATCCTGAGTTGCTCCAGGGGGACTGTCCCTGTAATTAGGAAACAGAGGTCGCTCTGGATAAGAGCGTCTGCTAAATGCAGCATCAGTTGCATGACAAACATAGCAAGACACAAACCACATAACTCTGGAAAATTATGTCTAGATAGCTAGTATGGACATGGAATATCCTTAATACTAGATACTTCATATGAGCTTTCTCCTGTATTTCTTACGTATACTTGATTAGAATCTGAATATATATATATATATATATATATATATATATACTCATTGTTCCTTGTACCATCATGCTAATCACTGTTATTTCCAATAACAAACTTTTATATTTTTTTAAACTGAGAATTTGAGTTACTGATTAACCCTACCTGCTATAAAACTGCATATAAAACAGATGAGAGAAATCTGGAACAGAGGACAGGAAAACGCCAGGCTTAATAGGCTAAGCCTAACATTTTTAACATTATAACATTATTAATTATATTGATAGGATGGACAATCACTTCTATATCAATTGTCTCAGCTATTATGACCCGTTTCTATTGGCAAGAAGTGCATGACATCCCAGAGAATAAAATTTGCAAACATTTTTGTGATGAAAACTTAAAGTGAAGTGAAACTTTTCTTGTCATTGTAAAGCACAGCAAAACACAATGAAATTCAACCTCTGCGTTTCACCCACAGACACACATACAGCCGGGGGCAGCTATTGAAAACTCCCGGATAGCAGGGATGGGGATGGTACCTTGCTCAAGGATACCTCAGGGAAACCTGCTGGTGAGTTAATCGAACCCACAGTCTTCCAATCCGAGGGCCAGCTCCCTAACCACTAGGCCACTGCTACCCCGTTGGTATAACTTCACATTATACTAACAAAGTCTTGCCTACAGGAAGCTCCAGGCCTTCAACTCCACCATCAAAGATGTTCTTCAAGGAATATTCATTCATTCATCCATCAATTATCTGATGCACTTATCCTTGTCAGGGCCTTGGGGGGATATACTATACCTATCCCAGAACTTATAAGGAGAATGGGAGAGGACAAAACTGGAAAGGTCGAAGTTCACAGAATATTTATAGTTAAGTATAGTCTATATGCATGTATGATCAGTTGAAATATATTAAACTCCAGCACTTACTAGGCAAGTGCCCCCTAACCACTAGGCAGCGGTGGCCTAGTGGTTAGGGGCGTTGGCCGCATGATCGGAAGATTGGGGGTTCAAACCCTTTCCCAATAGGTTGCCCTGAGATACCCTTGAGCAAGGTGCCATTCCTGTCGCTGCTCCCTGGGCGCTTTCAATAGCTGCCCACTGCTGCACGGTGTTTGAGTATGCATGGGTTAAATGCAGAGGTCCAATTTTGTTGTGGTTTATTGTCTGCTGTGCTTTGACCTTGCAATGACAAGGGTTGTCACTTTCACTTACTGATTTTTCAGGCTTATACTCTTACACTTATTTTGCCCTTTGACATTTAAGAACTTGACTTCAGAATTCTCCAGTGGACTAAATTCACTTTTTACAGGCTGGATTTTATGACCTGTGGTTCTCAGAGTATCAGCAGTAGGAGATCAACTAGCTAATCAATACACTACATGTAAATGTTCTCACATACTTGCATAACTTCATTACTGTTTTTGCTTAGCTGGATTTGGCAGTAATGACACCGGGTAGGTTTATGAAAATGGACTCCTAAAGGATCATGGACCTGCTTACTACTGAAGAAAAGAGTGAAAAAGAGAGTGATTGGAACAGAGACAGATAGTAAGGGAGAGAGAATGTGAAGGAGTATAAAAAAGAAAAGCACAGATGGAAGTGTTGAAGCTACACATTTCTCTGAGGTTTTCCCGTTCTCACATTTTGAAGCTCACCTCACATTTTCACCACACTGCTATCATGGTATGAATTTACTTACTGTGCCTATTACACAGTTTAGACAGTAGGAACATAATCCTAAAAAGGCAAACATTTGGTCTCAGATCATGAAATATGAGATCAAAACACAATGTTAAACGAGTACATTTGATTTATGAAATCAAAGAGCCTTATGAAAAATTAAAGCATTCTCCTACTGATATTTCAGTCCAGCTGAGCAGTCAAAAATTCATAAGTAATTATATGATGTCATCTATCAGTAGGGTACAAATATGACACAGAGGCAACGTTCCTTTACAAAGTCTTCACTTTGAAAAAGATAAGAGAATGTATCTAAGAAAGATCTAAACCTCACTGCTCAGAATGATGCACGATCTGCAACGTTTTGTGCAATTTTTCTTCCAAAGAGCCCTGGGAACCTTGTTAGTTTGATAAAGTACCAAGTGATTTTGATTGAAAATCTTGCTGCCTCTTCCAGCCACTTAAAACAAGGTCATGGTTTTATCTTCTAACAGGACAATGGTCCACAACATACTTCCAAATACACACAAATCTGATTCAGTGGCCACAGAATCAAACTGCTGACATATTTCAGACCCCTGAAGTAGGACCTCAAAAGGTCTGGAGAGATTTCTAATTGAGAATAGCCTCAGACTGCTTGCTTTGTATTCTCATTTTTTATACATTAAAGGAAAAGAATCACTGCCCAAAGTTTTGAATGCTTGAATGTAATTAATAATTGTGGCTTCTAGTTTTGTTTTTTGAGACTACATTTACATAAATTAAATGTTAGATATTTTCCTTACATTTTCAGCATGAGACTGAGCTCATTATCCATAATGATTGTTTCATTAACTTTTTAACTTCTTTTCAATTGTACCAATAATTAGAAAGCAGAATGTAAATGCACCTCATGAGATACACTGCCTCATTACCCTATGATGAAAATTTCTCACATTAAATGTATGAAGCCTTACTTTCTCATATTACACACAGCCTCTAAATAAATATCAAGCTAATGCTCTAAACATCAGATAAGCAAGAACTCCAAACGCAGTTTGTGCAACTGTATTAAAAGGTGAAAAACTAATAAATGCAGACCTTGGCATTGTATCCACAATAACACACCACTGGCTGCAAAATGCAAAATTCTCACATTTCACATAAGCTCTGAACAAATATCAGACAAGTTAATCCTCGTAAAATCCTCACTCTTCTAATACTGTATTATTTTACTACAGCTGATTTAATAGGATTTGAAAATGTGTTTGAAGTGCTAGGAGCCCATCCCAACATTCATAGGTTGAATGGTAGAGAAACACTGTGAACAGGTCGACATTACAGGGCAGACACTCAGTCTTTAAATAATAGTGTAAGTTATTTATTTTTATTACAGCAGTTGTATCGGATATTGAGCTTCTTTGCAATCATATATTGCTATAAAAACAGCAATAAATCTATTGTGTAAATATGACTTTTTATTAAACAGATCAACACCAGAACCTTGTTTAGTACTAGATCAGCAATTACTGTTTTCTTCATCAACAGACGGAACTCACCCAAAAAAACAGGCTTTAGATCTGAGCTATGGGTTTTAGTGTGCATTTCACCAGGGATGAGTAGAGGGCTACTGGGATAAGTCTCACTGTACACTCTACCTATCTGAGATGATTCATCAAACATGTCATGCCTTCCCAACAACCCATTTTCATGAAGGCTGCAGTGAGCAATTTATCATCTGATCATTTAAAATGCCCCCTTCATGTGTTTCTCTTCTCTTCTGTACCTGTTCATCATACCTAACTCTACCAAAAGCTATCCATTTTTTTATAAGTGTGAATTCAGTGCTTCATATCATATACGTGACTCCACTGATGCTTTTGCAATATATATAAGGCAAATCAATCTCTTCTTTTTCAAAATAGCTTGCATTTTGAATTTTTATAAATATATTTTTGATGCAAAAATCATCTCAATGTGCGTGTTTTGGCTGAAAAGATAGGAGACCTTTAATTAAAATGTAAAGTTGCCAACCTGTGATCTATAAACTCAAGGGCAAATGTACACGTCTGATTTGTGGATGAGAATCACAGCCTTAAATCAGTCGGCTGTTTCAAAAGCCTTTTAGATCTCATAATTAACATCATAATTTTAATGAGAAATACATGCATGCTAAAATTTAAATAGTTCAATGCTTGGTTCCTGAAACACAGCATTTAAAAATATGTTAGTGGCTCATGGAATGATGTGCATATTGCTTAGTGGGTGAACATGAAGGAAAAAAGTAGAACAGGTTGCAATTAGAGCCATTCTGTAATTGAATTAAGACAGCGTATGCCGCTCTTGGAAAGGATTCCTGATTCTGTTTATTCAATTTCCCTGTTTACGTTGTCGAGCCCCGGGTTACATACTGATGTGTACGTGGAATTCGTCAGATCATCCTTCATGTCTAAGTAGCGTCTGACACACCAGTTCTGATAAAGTGCATCTGCAACAAAACACGCATAAGCTTTCATGCATTATTAATAGGAATCCCATCACTGCTGTGGAAATGATTTTAGAGACATTTCCTTTTGACAGGAGAGTTTGATGAAAAAACAAATAAACAAACAAACAAAAACCATCTTGGCCTCACCCATGTCACTACTGTCTATTCTTTCAAGTTCAAGAAAGCAGAATAAATCTTTTGTTCAACCAATGTTCCAATATAGCATCATTGGGGGAATTTTGTCTTTCCCCAAGACATTAAAGAGAATTGTGACTCTAGATAGAAGACAAAAAAGACGTGATGTAATGAGTGAATTAGCAGTTAGTTAACATGTCACTGCCTTCGTAACTGCTCTGCTAACTGCAACTCTTGATCTGTTCTTGGGCAGAGCATGCAAGGTAAATGCTCAGTCTTTTAGAGATAAACTAAACTTTGGTGTGTATGGTTGAAATGCAGAGGATAAATTTTGTTGTGTCTCTCTGTGCGCTGTGCTGTGTTTCACAATGACAAAATAGTCACTTTCACTTTCAATTAAAAGCAGTTACACATCTATTCTAATACAGACAAATTAAAAGAATAAAAATATATAATAAACTTAAGTTAATAAACTCAGAAAGTTTAAAGACGGCCATCAATACTTCTCATGAGCTTCTCCTTCGGTGCATGGCCAAATAGAAGAAATATGCAACTGGATTTGTAATTGGCTAGAGTTGGTCACATCTTGTTAGGAACACCTGCATGTCATCATGCATTCTGCCAGACAATGAAGCAATGTACTGTAACACTAACACTGTATGCTCAGATAGGCACAGTTGTAATAAATAGAATTCAGGCACACTCCCCCTTGACATGTTTTGGGTTGGAAATAATTATGTTGGTCTCACCCTGCAGTTATATGTGCAGTAAAACTAGAAGCATGTTCACAATTAAATGAACAGTAAATCATTTTATTTGATATACTAGAGGCCTACTACATTTATTTCTTTACATACCAGCTTTTTAAATTACCACAAATGTTTTGTCAAGACAATATGCCTGAATACTTCAAGAACATATTTTGACATCAGCCTGGAGAGTTAAGTGCCACATTCACACTAGCTGGGAAGCCAAACATGAGCCCAAAAATACAGAAAGCTAAAAAAAATGACTGAAATCAATCTACTCTGGTATGCTCCCTCAGTCAAATAAAGTCTGCTCTCCAGCTTCTGTCCTCTGCAGCCAAGGTCACCCTAATAACTTGCTTGAAGAGCTTGAAGTTTAGAAGTGTCCTTGCTCCTCCCCTGATTCCTTGCAGCTTTCTCCTGATATGAGCCCCATACCTGACCTAGAGCTTTGACGGCAGCTCAGTCTCTCCACCATTAAAATGTTACAGATGAACAAATGAGGAAGATGGGCTTTATAGTTAAAATAAACCAGGCACATCCATAACACAAGCCACAACCATGTTGGTGTCACTGCTGTGGATAGTCCACTATTTTCAAATGGTCCTAAGATTTCCCTCATTGATGGAAAGATGGAAAAGGAAAAACTTAACTAACTAGATATACTGCATGTTGTAAGAGCACATTTAGAATATGCATTACAAAGTTTATAAGTAATATTAATGGATTTTTGTTATGAAAGGTAGGAGATCCACTGTATGGTTATTTTATAAATATACAGTCATGTGAAAAAAGTTATAAGTAAGTGTTAAAGTTATAATACTTGAATCTCCCAGTATTGTTAAAATTGAGATTAAATATCCATATGTCCAAGAATGTTATAAAAACACAGAGGCTTTCACAAATACACACATTAAAAATAACATTAGAATAAATAATAATTGCTATATCTTTAGATGACATTAAATTTACTGGATGAAGTTAATAAAATCTACCACAAATCTAATGCCTTAGATTTCAAAAGTGGAAATGCTGTCTTGGTTTAAATAACTACTAGACAATACCAATATATTATTTATATATATTCTTTGGAAATTTCTGTAATAATGACTAAAATATATTTTCCACTTTGCAGGAATTAAATTTGTATTGTTTAAGTTACATTATATAAAATAACCAAAATTAACAAGAAACTGCCAAATATTCTTAAGAGTGGTGATTCTTTTTTGTCCTTTGGTTCAAACTCAGGCCTCACGTCCAGCCAATAGAAACACTGTGAAATACAAAGACATTTGATCAGCTCTCATATTAGTTCCATTAATGCCTTAATATACCATTAATATCAGTCTATTTCTGAAAAGTTTTAAGCTGTTTTAGCAGAGCCAACATTTTACTCAGGTCTGTATTTTCAAGAAATGTACCCTATCATTAATAAATAATGTGGGAGCTGGTGGTCTAGTGGTAGGATACTTGCCTACAGACCAAGAGATTGCAGTTTCAAATCCTACCATCATCCTTCCTGAGCAAGACCCTTAACCCCAAGTTGCTCCAGGGGTACTGTCCCTGTATTTAAGGAATGGATGTTGCTCTGAATAAGAGTGTCAGGTAAATGTATAAATACTTTATTATCTTTAATGAAGGCATAACACTGCCCACACTTGTTCCAGTAATGGCACACTTGTTTCCTGATGAATCTAAATGGAATACTCAAAAATGTATAATGCCTCTTTACTAATGACTATATTCACACAAATTATGCTTTTTTATCTGAGTAATGCAGCTCTGATGCCTATTTTTAACATTGCTTTCCTGGAAATCAGCTTTTCTCAGCATTCTGAACCATAAATCAGTTAATCTCAGAACATCTGCACTCATCTGCATTTTATGTTCTATACTAACCATGTTCTGAAGAATGATCAGCATGGGTTTTCTAATACATTGTTCATATATGGATTTAAGGTACACTTTGTAGACAAAAAAAGATCCTAAAAAAGTTCACAGTGCATTATGTTTTCTTGATTACAAATGGAGAATCTGATCAAATCCAATGATCTTTCAATGATCTTTAAAATCCTGTTTCTTCAACATATGAACTTTTCATTGCATATAAGAATTTACAATTCAAAATGTAAAAATACATTCACAAGAACCATATTCAGAAGTGGACATTGTTTCTGTAGCAACAAAAGGCTAGGTTTGGTAAGTCAGCTTGATTCCTCACACACAGGACAGTACTGCTACATCTTTAGTGTGTTGTTGCAGAGCTGTAGCAGGGAGGATCCGTCATGGTGGCACATCGATCGAGGGCTAAGCCTCCTGAACACAACGAAGAGAAAATCGATCCGATATGTGTTAATGAAACCTGTTGAAACACTGATAACAGGACTTATACCTGTGAGCAGACCTGGCCCATCGTGTGGAGTATTAAGCCAAATGTCGCCAGTGGTGTACTGGAGGTATTTAGGTTAATGACTTTTTTGCCCTTTGCTCATTTTGGTTTCCATGGTTGCATCTACAGCAGGGCACTGCAGTATATTTATTGCTCACAAAAACATTAATAAAAATCTGACAAATAAGGCAAATAAGGACACAAAGGTAAGTGTGCTTTTTAAGAATATCTCTTTATGTTGAATGTTCAAACAATAAATGCATCAATACTATGCAGAAAATGTCTGAAATGCTTTGGAGCATAACTGTGCCTGGACAGAAAAGTAGTGACTTAAAAAAAGCAGAACAGCTCATTATGCAAATTCCATGTTATAAATTATGCCGCCTTTAAAATGAGATCAGCGGATGAATGAGCCACTGGTCATTTGTATGGAATTCACTTGACTCGTTGAGACACTGTTCTAAAGACACTGTTGGTGAGCAGTGGTGACATTTCACACACAAACAAAGCTCCACTTCCTGGCAGTCTAGAGGGCATGGCAGGGATTAAAAACCTACTTAGCACTGAGATCCCAGAAGACTAAGATCTTCTCTGGCTGCTATGCAGAATGTGGCCCTGCTCCCACATTTTGCTTTCATTAACCTTTTGTGGATTAAAGCAAAATAAATGGCCCTGGACTAGTAGCCCTTGATCTGATTGGGGACAACCGATGCTGACATTTTAGGGGATCTTTTACCATCTTTTTTGATACTTGATGTGTAATCCACATGTATGCAGCAATCAGCCACATTAAAAAGTCAGTTTTTAAAGCTGATGTGACAGAAGCATAAAAATAAGCAAACATAAGCATTTAAGCCTGGGATGGCTAGGCGATGGAAGGTCTTGTAGAGTGCTGGTTTGTACCTACCAAAAGTGCTCCAAGGAAGCATAACTAGTGAACTGGTATCAGGGTCATGAGTCCTCTGGAGTTGTTGATGCACATGGGGAGTGAACACTAGCCATCTAGTCAGTATGTACAATGAGAAAAGGCAAGTCAGTGGATTTAGAATGCTGCTGCTGAGAAACCTCAGGGCCTTGTATTCATGTGGATACTGCTTTAAAATGTGTCATCATGTCAAAGGTGTTGGTCTAAGATTGGGGCTCTGACCACTTGACCATGCTTTGTGCTCAGGGTCACATTTTTTGGATCAAAATAAAAGGCCTTCCCCAAACTGAGGGTACAAAGTTCACATTTCATTTTCTAAAATATCTATCAAGGCTGTAGCATTAACATTACCCATTCACTGGGACTAAAAGGCCTTGCCAGACAACCTCAGTCCAATAAACTTAGCCCACCAAACTGTTGGCTAAGTATTCTGGTCGGTTGCTTTTTCCTATCACCTGCCACTGTACAGCACTCCAGCTAACTTGGCATTTTGTGTTGGCTGCTTGGCTGTAGCCACTTCAAAAAAGCTAGCAACACCTAAGTCTTGAGATGTTTATTTAAGGATATTACATGGTGTAGCTGAAACATCTGAACTCAAGAACAAGTAGCAGTGTCCACCACTTTCAAAAAAAAAAAAAAAGACAGCAGCAGTGGTATAGTGGTACTGAAGGACCTGAAGGTCGTGGGGTTGAATCCTGCACCAGTCGGTTGCTTTGAGGTACCCTTGAGCAAGGTACTGACACCCCCACCACTTCTCCACAGGTGCTGGCTGTATGGTTACCCTATGCTGCTTGGAGTGTTTATGGCTAAAATGCAGAGGAAGATTTTCGTTGCGTGCTGTGTCTCACAAATAGTCACTTTCACTTTGCATACTTTTGGCTAAAGCAAAAAGTGCACCAATTTCAGTTTTTTAAAAGGGCTTCAGGTTTTGACTAAGCACACAGAGCCATGAATATGCTTTCTTGTTTTTTTACCTCTGCTCTCGTCCTTGCGGTTTGTTTTTGGAGTTGTGGATGCCGATGCATGTGAAGATCAAGTAACTGCCTAAAAAGAACAGCAAGCAAGCCAGATGCCTGAAAAAAAAAGGGGCATTGTACACACCCTACAGCAGCTGCAGAAGATAGCTTTCCTAAATAATAACAAATTGCCTCTTTCCAAATGTGTTTTGCAACATTGGACAAGAATGTATTTATTTATTTATTTATTCATTTATCTATCTATCTATTTATTTATTTATTTTTGAAGAAAGTCATTATGGCTTATGATTCCCTATCAGGAAACTGTCTTACACTTTTGTTTTCTTCAATAGCAATTTGGTTAAGATCATTCAATTGGTTATTTTTGGAGTATTTTTTTTAAATTAGGTATTTTAAGATCTATTGTCCATGCAGTATTTCAGACGTAATAAAAATAAATACATACATTACCAAATCAGAACCTGTCACAGTAGGTGCTCTGCTCTGACTGAGCACACCTGGACTCATGAGGGCACAGATGTGGTTCTTTGGGGCAGGAAGTCCCAATGAGCGAGAGTAGAGCGTCGGTCATTCATCAGGATTAGCTTTGGTGTGACAGTGTTGTCTAAGTTATGTTTGGTTAAGCTGAATATGGTTAACAGAGCTGAGTTACTGATCCCTGGCTTTGCAAAATGTCCAGCCCACAACACCCGAGCATAGAACCCAAAAAGTGTTTATTTTTGTATTAACTTTAAGGAATACATCATGATTTACAGCACTTTCTCTAACTACGTTAAAATCCTACAGAATCCCTAAGATCAATCAAAACCAACAAATTCCAGACAACTGGTCTGAAACTGCTCTTAGGTGGCAGCTTGACTGCACCTATTGACTTTTGTTTTACAAGAATACAATTGCAGGTTTACATTGGTTTGCTCAAGCCTTGGCACTGATTCCCTTTTTGGTCAGTTTCACCTTGTTGAATTAAAGGAGCCTCTGAAGTACTATGTCACTAAAGTAAACAATTAAAGCAGTTAAGTTAATGGAAATAGAGTATAACATGGCTGAACCCTAATGATCCAATAAGAAGTGATCCTTAAAACGCTGACCCGAATGAAACCTGAAACAGCAGCATTGCATCTAAGTCTGTGCCACTTGTTAAGAGGAGACCTATGGGAGAAGTTCAGTGAATAACTCAAAAAGGTGTGAGGCTAGCTGACACTACATGACAGGATGTAGCTTTCAAGCCCAAAGGGGACAGAACATTTATAAGAAGAAAAGGTTAAGGTACTTGACTTGGTAGAAACCACAGACTGAGATCTTGATCAGGCCTATAAAAGGCTGTCAAAGGTACAGCATGGAATTCCAGAAATAACAAGGACACAGTGTCTTTGATGTGCATCCCACACTTACATTGCTACCCCAGAGCTGTGTTATGTGTAGTCATATTCAGAGCCTTGCTGTAAAATTGTTACTCTGTTTGAATACGCATTTCAATATCAGTGAACAATTGTTTTTACTTATGTGATTGCAAATGAAACAGTAAACATGATAACCACAGGTCGTTATAATTCTATGTCTGGTGTCTCAAGATGCTCCATAAGGGGGAGCTATTAGCACTCAAGAAGTCCTGAATCTGAGTGCTTCTCATATATGCTGTTTATTATATATGGATGCAAAGGACTCAGACTGCTCACCTGATATATAAATATTTAAAATCTCTCTTAAGATGTGTGTTTTAATTATTACTTTAGCTGGTCTACTAGCAAGCTGTCCAGAGTGTTTCCAGCAAGCACTTAGGTTAGGATAGGCATTTCATATGATGGATTCATGGATGGATAAATGGTTTCCTGAACCTTGTATTGATTCGTAGGAACGTCATAGACTGTTGTCAGATATATTGCTTAGACAACCTCATCAAGCATGAGCATTGAACCTCGCTCTAGGTTTCTCAGCTGCACTGTCTTAGTGAGGATAAACTTGGGTAAATATTTTCTTGTATGTTAGCAGGTGTCTTTGCGTATTTTCACACTATCAGAGAAAAATAGAATGCCTGAAAATATGTAATTGCTGACTATCTAACTAAATCTAGACTAACTAAAACTAGATCAGTTGGTTGATGCATAGACTGATACAAAGAGAGTAAATCTGACATTTATGCAGAAACATGTTTGGCACCACACAGGATTTATTCTTGTTTAGGTACAATGAGCCAGTCAATACTGTCCCCTTAACTCATACTGGTTTCCTACCTTTTGAGTGATGAGTTCCTTCCACCAAGTGAAAGTCATAATCCAGGGTAATGAAAAAATGACTTTGGGAGAGGAGGATGAGATTAGAAGGTGTGGGTGGAGCATTTGCCCAGAATAACACACCCAGAACATGCAAGCTGGGCTTCAGCTCCTGTTGCTTTGTACTGTGGCGTCCTTCTGCAGTAGGCCTGTTTTTGTAAAGCCCAAAACAAAGAGTGCATCTTGCAGTGACGCTGGTTTTGTTTTTTTACAGTCTTCCTCTGACAGCTCTTACTTGTGACAAGTACATTTCAGACAATAAGCGTGTGGAATGCATGGGTCAGGCACTGAAACATCTCAATCTAGCTCTTGTGTGCGCCACAGATGAGAGGGGCCATCCCTCAGCCTGGCACATCACTCTTCATCCCACACAGCAGCTACGTCCTCACCCCAGTGCAACTTTTTATGTGGTAAATAATAAATCGGAGGGGAGATAAGTGTAAGGAATGGAGAGAACATGGCGAGAAGAGATGAATATGGACAGTGATAAGAGAGGGAGTTCTGTCGGGACAACGGAAATTATTCATACCCCGGCACTCCCAAACACAATGCAGCACAGTAGGACAGGGAATGCTGCAAGGAAAGGAACCTTTAAGCTGGAGCTTTCAAGCCCACTTGCACCAGTACATGTCCATTTGCTTCCAGATGGCAATACATAGTACTTTTTCTGCAAAAGTTGTCATATTATTGCTTATTTTATTGATTAATAGCAAGCAGACAGTGAAGTACGCAGCATTTGAACTTTGTGCTTTAATGAATATTCAAAGTTGTCTGGGAATAAGAAGGGACTATTAAATGATAAACAAGAAGATATTAAATATGAACAATATGCTTTAATTATCTGTGTATAGTCTTTTAAAGAGATCTTTTTCAAGTGCTGATGGTGTGAACATTCTTGATCAGTACCAAAATTCAGGGCACACTTGCATGATCTGAAACCAAAATGGGAAAGAACAATTTTAAAATATAATTTGCCATTTGCTGACATTAGTTCAAGAATGATAACTATAGTACAGAAAAATGCAGTATATTCAGCTTCCTAATTAATATGTAGATATTTTATTTTCTATTTAAAACAATAGGTTACTTCAGGGCTTTACCAGCACTGTCTCTGCTGCAGAGTCTCTGTCCCAGAGTGACTTCTATTCTTAAATTTCAGACCTGCAACTCCATGTAGCAAGATGTAACAATACTCACGTCTAGCAGTTTGAAGTATCTGAGTTTTTATAAGATAAAGAGAAAAATAAAAAATGATGTTACAGTCTATAGACTGCATAAAACATAAATCTTGCATAACAGTTGCAGCAGGCTGTTTTTGTGCTTTCAGACTGTTTATCTGCTGCTGCTCAAACTGACTGAACATGCTGCACTTTCATGAGCAGGAGAGCAAAGAGAACAAGCAATGCCTTTTTCATATTTTTCCATTTCGGAGTTATGCAAATTATTTAAGCATAATATTTTAAACTTTGTTGGACACCTATTGAAGATTTTGCTTTATCAGCTAATTTTAAAAGCCATTTTATTCAGGCAAAGATCAATGAGGCACTTTTTTGGTCCCTAATCTCAAGATATAACTTGTCAAGATATAGAGATATAACTTATTTTCCCATGCTTTAAGATTCTCTGAAGCACTGCTGCCTCCCAACAATCAATGTTGCCCTGAAGACATTGAATTTCATCTCCCTGTGTAAATAATTTACAATAAAAAATTTAGTAATGCTAATGTCATGACTTTTGTAATAAAACATCATGCACCCTTCTCAGTTTGTGTCTAAAACATACATATATTTTTTTCCTACACAAATATTACAGACTGGAATTCCAATACATATAGTGATGATTCTAGACACAGACGTACATGAAGATGAATGAGGGGGCTGATGTGAAATTGCAGCATTGACTATCGGTTGCTGTATAGGAGGCCTAGCCAGTAAAACATGGACTGAGCAGTTCACTCACTCTCACGCTGCCCAAGCTCCAAACAGTAAACACTTCATGAGCAAAAACAAGTCATTAGATTATGAAAAAAACACAAAGGGGTATGGGGACAAGGCAGGAAAAAAACAAGTTCCAAATTGACACTGAGGACCTGACTGATTGAAATCTAACAGGAAAATGATAAATGGCTCTTCTCAGAATAATAAATGACTGGCATTCTGTATTAGGAACACAATCACCTTTCCAGGAGCATCACTGGAGGAAAGAAGAAAAAAAAACGTAACAGATGTTAAAAATAATTTGTCTGACATGAACACAATCAATGTATTTATATTTAGGCATGGGAAGATGGTGCAAACATGCAAAAAAAAAAAAATTCTCCTCTTCATCTGCATACCTTTCTTCTTTTATCTAAGGAAGAAAAGACAGGAGTGTTGTGCAGCAAGCCTGCAGCTTAATTCCTAATGGCACCCTAGTTTGTACCTTTCATTAAAATGACGAATAACTTTCCAAATCACTTGTGTCAGTCAGCCACCAGTCTCTGTAATGATACTTTGGCACAGCAATCAGATTGGATTTTTTTCCTTCTTACATTAAGACTACTGTACCTCCAATATAAGAATGACAAGGGAATATGCAGTGCGGGGAAGAGGGCTACATCATTAATTTCTGAGATGGACCCATCTGCTCGGAAAAAAAGAGACAGCCAAGTAATTACAACGGAGAGCTGCTCGATCTCAACACCTATCGTAGGATTTCTCACTTTGAGGTGGCAAGAAGAAGGGAGAAAGCAGTGAGGACATGCAATAAAATGCCATAAGCTTCGTTAAGCAAGCCCACAATGCTGAGCAGAGGAGGCATAATGATAAGGCTCATCAATGTTGCCAACATGGTCAGAGGTCCACCCTCTCCATTAAATAACAATTACAATGGCAGCCCTCCAAGCCTTTTCTATTGGACACTTTGCTGCTCTGCTTTGTGAAAGAGCCATCACTCTAAGAGCTTTCTGATGAACATCTGGACTAGACGATTGGTGATGGTTAGTTATTGTTAATGACTCAAATCCATTTTCACTAGAACATTTATAGTAACAATATTCGTTTGCTTATTTAAGATGGAAAATGACTTTTTAACTTCCTTGTATTTTTTATTCTGTAATTCCAGAGTTTTCATTTTCATGTTTTTAGCATGTGTGTTTGAATGCACAACACATAAATAATAAATGAATAAACATATCTCATAAATAAACAGAAAGCAGAAAACCAGAGAATCCAGGCAGGAGTGAGGAATGAAAGCATGGCAGGGCTGACTGCCAGGTATAGCCTCACTGAACATTTGTCACTTAGGGGAAATTAAAGAAAGAGGGTAAACCAAAGGCTAAAGGCCCATCACTCCACTGTCAGCGTCTGGCTGGTAAAGCCTAAACCACTAAATTAAGACAAACATGACTAGACTCTTGGCTATTCGAATGTAATTCATATTATGAGAATATCCAATATACTGTAAATCAAAATCCAAAATTAATCAATGTATAAATCTAACTGAATTACACACTACTTTTTCAAACAGGTAAATATGCATGTATGCATTTTATGCTGTTTCCTCAGCATAAAATGCAGTTGCAATTAACGTCATTAATCTCAATTAATACATTTTCCTATATTCAGCATGTCTTCATCAAGTAGCCGCCATTTTGGGTATGATAGAAATGGTGTTCTTCTGAACCTTTAGAGTTAATTAGTTTATTCTTGTTGTCTCAAAAAATACATTAACAGGTTTAAAATTTTCAAAAACCCCTTTCTCTGTCTTAAAGCTAAAAGAGTAGATGCCACACTTTCATTGAGGCAGCACAAGCAATAAATTAAAAAAATTTCTTCCTAGCTAAATCTCTTACCTTGAGCACGGCAGTGAGCTTTGCACATTGTTTCCATGCACAAAAACAAATGGAACGTGCTATAGAAAATGTACAACTCCGAAAAGCATAGAAGGTCCCTTTAAATGTTAAATTGATACATGAATGCACACATACACTTCAGGAAATTATCATCAGAGTGCAGCATTGGCTGATCAGATTTCAAAGGACAGAAACATTGAAAGAAAGCAAGGTTATTTTCTTGGAAATCCTGAATGTTGATCACTGCCAGTTCATACTTGAATCACGCTGTGTCACGGTGGCGGGGAGCGGGAAGGGCGTCATTGCTGAGCCAGAGATTCTTGAGGTACTTTTATTGAACAGAAACATGGCACCAGACATGAAACTGGACCAAGAACAAAACTAGAACCAAAATCCAGACACAAAACCACCCGTAATGATAACAGAAGTAAAGTGAATGAGCCGCGCTCTGTTCTGACTCACTGAGGCTTAAGTAGTCCGCCTCAATGTAGCACACCTGTGTCATATGAGCTCAGGTGTGCTCCATCAGAACAGAGCGCCTCTACTGTGAATAAAACAGAAGCAGGAAACCCAAAAGTCCTGACACGCTGTGAAGGCATGCGGCATATATAAATTATATATAAGTTTGCCTTGACTGCCATGCATTGAGCAACCTACCAACAAATGAAATGCTTATGACTGCTATTGAAAAGAAGCGTTGCTATATTGATCACTGATTTTTTTAAATGCCAGAAATGTTTATTTGTACATTTTTTATTGCTTTATTGTTCTCATTTTTCTCATTTAATTCTCTCCTTTATTCTCATTTTTCATTTTTAATTTAGTTGCATAATAACTCTGCACATTAATAGTTGTCTATTGGTTGTGCACATGTATGAGATTGTTCACACTTGTTAGGTTGTGATGGTTTTGACTGGACATAAACGCGTAGCCAGGAGTCTATAACTTAACTTTATTAAACATAATACTAATGTGCACCTTAACAACTAACAGACTAAGAGGTAAAGATAGGGACTGAGAAAGAAAGAGTGAGATTGACAGTGAGAATGACTGATGCTCTGCTCTGACTCATTGGGACATTTAAACCCTTGAGCCAATAAGG
Organism: Hepsetus odoe; assembly: GCA_017165825.1. Taxonomy (NCBI): domain Eukaryota; kingdom Metazoa; phylum Chordata; class Actinopteri; order Characiformes; family Hepsetidae; genus Hepsetus; species Hepsetus odoe. The sequence goes on along the minus strand of CM029380.1, from coordinate 12,945,818 downwards.
GACACCTGACATCCTAATGAGGATCCTAATAACAATGCACCCAGTCAGAGCAGAGCGCCCCCGCCAACCATGACAGAAGCAACCCCCCCACCCCCACCCCCCCCAAAAAAAATAAAAGCGACACTCCTGGGATGCTTACCCCTGTTTTGCTCAGAGCTAGGCCTTTGAGGGGAGGCCAAACAAACATAAATAAACTTGCATAACAACCCACTCTAATGCGGCACAAGACATGTTATGTCTTGTTATATCTACATAACCGCAGTTAAGTCCTCGGGCCTAGGTCCTTGGGTCCTTGGCCCCACCGCAGTTATGTCCAGGGCTGCAGTTGGGAGCTAGAGGTACCCCAATGCATCAGTCCATGAAGTTCAACAATCACCGCCCACCTTGGGAATCGCAGAAGCCAGAGACAAACATGATCCTTCCTCCAGGGCAGGAAACAGCGATGAACAAGCTGGCGGTGAAGAAGCTGGTGGCATAGGAACCAAGCCCCCCCGGGCAGTCTTGGAAGCCAGAAACGAAGACGTCCCGTCCCCCTGGGTCGGCTCAGAAGCCAGTAACAAAGAAGCCCCATCCCCCGGGTGGGTGCAGAAGCCAGCAATGAAGCCCCGCCTCCTCAGTTGGGCATGGAAGCCAGACATGAAGAAGCCCAGCAACGAAGTTGGGGGAGGAGCGAGTGAAGCCGAAGACACCAGCAGGGAACTTTAAACCCTTGAGCCAATGGGGAAAACTGGTGTCCTAATGAGGAGCCAGATGCACCCAGTCAGAGCAGAGCACCGCCGCCAACCATGACAACACTCACATTTTCTTTGTTAAACATTCAGGTTTCAGGATTATTAACATTTTGGATAGACCCATAGTACTGTATTTGTTTCATATTAAAATGAATCCTCAATATATTAATTTGCCTAATAACTGTGCACACAGAGTAGGTATTGATTGAAAAAATACATATAGATAAATACATTTGTGAGGAAGAAATGGAAACAGTGATTTGCTGTGGCGACTCCTTAACAAGAGAAGCCAAAAGAAGAAGAAGATGAATATATTAGTGACGTCTAAAAAATATGAAGGCTGTTTTTGAAGCTTATTCTCTGTTTCTATCTTATTCCTGTGGTTTTAGTGTTTTCAAGCAGTGGTTGTAAAGTCATGTTCATATGTCTTCTAAAGCTGCAGTTTCACCTGAAGTTTATGCTCTTAAAATTCCTAAGCCTGCATTATTTTCAGTTTCACTCAGCTATAGGGACTTTTTGGACAAACTGGACATTGTTCCATTGAGACATTTGAATAAACTATATAATAATAACTTTAAGAGCAAACTTAGTTTGACTTTGAATCTCAAAATCTGGTGATAAATAATCTCATAATAGCACTTTTTCTTCCCAATGAAAGCAATGCCAGGAGGATGCAGCCCTCTTAGCCAGTTGGAAGACCAGTGTACAGCTTTATCCATGTCTTACAGAGTTCTGAAACTGCTCTAACATTCTTCAGAACAGGTGCAATATATACCCTGTAATGTGTCATACCAAAAAGAGCATGATCATTTTTGAGTGCTTGTCACTTTTTTACTAGGATGCTGGATGACAGTAAGCCTTCTGGGAGAATGTGAAGGTTGTCTAGCTACTACAGAGTCACACGATGCATAATCACTGTTGAAACACCCTATGGGAAGACACACTGTCACTGCATCCACAAAGTCACTTAATGTCAAGTTTTTATTATTTTCAGCCTTTTGTTACAGATGTATTTTGCCTGATTGTTTTGGGAACAGCACCAAAACAGAACTGTTCTTTTGCCAAGTTTTAAAGAATGAATGAGGGGAAATATGGAAATAGTACATTGCTAAGTTATTCTGAACAGTACATTACTGGAACATTACAAACAGAGGTCTAATTAAAAGAAGGAAGTATGCATCTAACATGCCTTTTCCTGCAGTTGTAATTCAGTCACTGAATCTATGGAGAAATGTTCTCTGTACAATCAGCATGACAATGGCAATAACTGTTCTCACTGACACCCAAAATGTATACAAAACAGCATACTTCCTGGTACTCAGAACAGTCTGAATCAGCAACTAGAACTTAATTTTTTCTTCCTTTTTGTGTAACTTTGCCTTAAGGACAGTTTTATGCACTTACAATCTGCTTTGTGCTGTGCCTCCTTCAGAAAGCAACTAACCTTATGAATTCATTATGAGTGGGTCGGCTAAAGTGAAAGTGAAAGTGACTGTTTTGCAGGACTGGAGACGGTACCTTGCTCAAGAGAACCTCAGCGTGGCGCACTGTCCCAAAATTAGAACCCATGACCCTTTGGTGTTGGGGCCTTGTCCTTTACCACCATGTCAACACTGGTTCAAAACTGCTTAAGGCCAGAAAGTCTGAAATATATTTTGTAAGAAAAAGACAGCAGTTATCTCAAACTGGGGCACTGGAGCAAATGGATTTGAGAGTAAATGGCAGGTTTTGACATTTTAACCAATGTTTACATACTAAAATTTTTTCTTATTGCAAAAAGGAGACATTTTCCCATAATGTGGGCCCCTTAGTTGCTAGGATTTAAAGAGCTTATTTAATCTCATCCCAAGTGTTTAACATGGATTGACATCTGGTGAATGCTTTAAGCATGAATTCACTGTTAATTAATCTTGGCATTGCAGCATGCCACATTATCCTGCTGAAAATACTTTCCTCCTGGAAATAACATTTGCACATGGTTACACTGCTGCCAAGCAGAGATGCACCTGACTGACAATGTTCAGATATTCTGTGACAATCAACTGAAACTGCACATTTATCAAAAGGCTGAATATCTGCCATGAAAAGACACTCTATGTCATCACACGTCTGTACTTTCCACAAAATGACAGACACTTGGAATCATGTGCTTTTCTCCATATAGTATTCCTTGCCTCAGCATCTTTTTTGCTCTTCCAGCTTTAAAGCCTTTTACTCTTTTACTTTTAACTGAAAGGAGTGGAACTCTAAGATCTCACTTGCTGCCAGGTTCTATCCGTGTTAAGATTTGCACTTTTGTAATTCTTAGTGGAACATGCTGTCAGTTGTCCAACTGTCTCTTGATGTGTATAATCCATGTTAGACTCCTTTCACCTTTAACCAGGGAACATTTTTGTTCACCACACTGCTGTTGGCTGGCCTTTAGAGTGGTAGACTCCCCAAAACAGGCCTCTACTAAAGGGGCAGTGGTGGCCTAGTGGTTAGGGAGTTGCCCCTGCCTCGGAAGATTGTAGGTTTGATTCCCTCACAAGTAGGTTACCCTGAGGTACCCCTGAGCAAGGTACTGTCCCCGTCACTGCTCCCTGGGTGCTTTAAATAGCTGTCCACTGCTGCATGGTGTTTGTGTGCATGGGTGAAATGCAGAGGTCCAATTTCGCTGTGGTTCATGTGTGCTGTGCTGTGACCTTGCAATGACAAGGGTTTTCACTTTCACTTTACTAAGCTTAGACATATAGCTATTTTCTATGAAAAAAAGGTGGCAATTTATTAAAAATGCTGTTTGTGAAGACTATTTATATAACATGTAAAAGTATCTGTTAAATGTAAATTCAGTGAGAAGCTGTGACTATTAGAGGTAGACCATCCATCCATCCATTATCTGCCGCTTGTCCCAAACGGGGTCGCGGGGGAGTGCTGGTGTCCAACCCAGCGCACACAGGGCGAGGACGGGGGACGCACCCTGGACAGGTCGCCAGCCCATTGCAGGGAGGAGCGGGATGGGGACGGTACCTTGCTCAAGGGTACCTCAGGGCAACCCATCGGGAAGGGGTTCAAACCCCCGATCCGCCGATCATGTGGCCAACACCCTACCCACCAGGCCACCGCTGCCCCGCTTAGAGGTAGACCTTTAGCCATTAATACAGGTACTAGTGCCTCTTTGGATTCTGGATAACTGAAGCAGTTATTTGCAGTCCAACAGGAACCAAGCTTTCCAGCTCTCAGAAATAGACTTTAGACGTCTGGCTCTTTCAGATCATTCTGGCCACATCTCCACAATGAATGCAAGGTTTTTCCTGCTTGTAGGCTTTGAGCATTACAAACCTGAATGCTTTTTCTATGTGTTTCAACTAAATATAATAATGATAAAACAGCAGAGCAGCCTCCTGCATAGCCTTTGTAGCACCTACGCTTTCTGGAGTAAGATCGAAATAAGAAGACTTTCTGACACATGATGCTTATTATAAAATGCCTTTTTAAATGCGATTGTTGGTTCATGTCAGCTATCATGCATCCTTATGAAGATGTCATGTAGCCCAATAAATGCTACCCTGCAGAAAAGTCTTACTTAGAGTAATAACTGTATTACAGGCATAGATTATAATGTGAACACATTTCAGAATCACAAACCACATTACAAAGCTCAGATCTTGATTCAACATTCTAGTGCCTGAAATAATATACTGAAAAGTGTAAATCACAATTTCCCTCAGTTGTCTCTAGTCTTAAAAAAAATATTTTTACTTCATATCCACCCCTTCATCTACTCTGTCTGAAGTGGATTAAATGGGCAAAGTCAATTGAGCATAATGACTTTTCCAAGTGAAAATGGCAGTACATCAGAATGGAAAATAAAATGAACAATATATCTATAATATGTAGATATGTCTAGGGCAATGTGCTTTCTGGGTATAGTAATAGTAATAGTGCAATAATCATTTCTCTTTATTGCAGGTCATCATTACAAAAAGAACCACATACAGCACATGTAGCATGCTAACCACTTTTCACATTGCCTACAAAAATGAAACCTAGGCCGGCAGGTAATTGCTCTGCTTGCAACTAATGTCTGTAAATGGTGGGCTTTGCACCAAAAAAGAAATATCTTTCTAATGCTGTTTGCACAGTCCTCCTGTGATGAATGAATATCTGCTGTATATCACATTTTCTGTAACCCGCACTCACTCTTACAATACTTAGCAGATAGCAAATGCACATTTGCTGCTCAGAGACATCCTTCTTTTTAATGGGCTTCTTATCAAACTCCAACAAGGCGACCCATGCAGCCAGAGCGTGAACACCTAATTGAATCATAGAATATCAGGCCATTGCAAAAGATATCTGATGACACTGTCAACCTGGCATATAAATTAAACAGGGGCTCTACAAACAGAAAAAATAGTGGCCAGCACACTCTACCAGCAACAATAAAGCAAACATTTAGCATTTACAATTTATTTAAATGTACATTAATGCAGAAAGGTCATTGATGTCAAGAATTTTAGGAGTGTAATAAAATGGGCAGCATGAAAGGTACCTTGATTGCGGGGGAAAGGTATAAAGTGAAGAAGAAAAAGCTGACCAGATTAGTTGGATATAGTACGATATAACTGACACTTGCCAGATGCCATTCGAAGTCTATTTGTGCAGTCTTTTATAACAAATGACTTAAGCCTATGTTAATATTTATTTAGGCTTCTTCCAACAAGTTTGTCATAAAGGTTCACCCCAAAAAGTGTAAGCTTAATAAAAACCTCTATAGTCATATTTCATTGTCACTGAAGGCTTACATAAATGTCATGAAGCTGTACAGTGTGGAAAATAAGTATTGAACACATCAACATTTTTCTATAATATAAATATATTTCTAATGGGGCTATTAACATGAAATTTACACCAGTTGCTGTAAACAACCAAAGTAATCCACACAAAAAAAACAATACAAATATATATATGTAATTACGTAATTTTGACGTGTTCTATACTTCTTCTACACGTTGTATAAACGATATGCTGGTTGTTAGGTATTCTAGAACATCACATTAAATGCAACAAAGGCATAGGTATGTTTTGTTTCTTGGAACATACTGTACCTCAGATCAGGATGTTCCAGATTACAAGACTGCCGAGGCTGAGGTTGAAATAACAATCAAGGACAGAGAAAATAAAATAATAAAATCATGTTGACTCAGCCATCCTGCATTTGAGTAAAGAGTTCTGCAAATTGCTCATTTGCTATAGTCACACTCACTAGGGAAAAAAAAATTGCTTATCCATCCAATATGATTTCCTTGATGGAACGCTGACTCTTTCACACTTAAAGTCATTCATTAAGCAAAGAGAAGAATATGCTAAGTGCTGCACCATTTCAAACGATACTCTCTCAGTCAATTTTGGACACGGCTTCAAAACGCAAAATCCAACTGCTGATTTGCAGACCGTTCAGTATGAACAAATGAAGTGCCACAGCCATGAATTTTAGCGAACTCTTCTCAAGCAAATACACAGCACAAATTCCATGAACCAGAAAGGGCGTTTTGAAGTTCATGCCTCAAAACAGTATTTGAAAGTAATGGTAGGAAGTATCTTGGAACTTTATGAAATATAATGATGAATTACAAGGTGTTCTATTTGCGTGGTTCCAGACTTGGCAAAACACAGCAGTGATGGGCTTTGATAAAGCTGTTAGGAGCATAAGCAAGCTGCCGCGACAGACTAGGGGATTTATTTATGGAAACCTGACACCTTGTTACCAATCAAAGAATTCAGCTGAAAGTTGGAAAAGCCTGCCACCTTTGATTCCCTCTGTTAACACCGTGTTCTGCTACATTATACTGACAGTGTCCATACTGTTCACTGCGAAAAAATAACAAAGCTCCTGGTAGCTGGCAAACTCTTACCATGTGGAAACAATATGAGTTGATGTATCAGACCATGTATGTGTTAAATACATTACTATTCAATGAACAAGTCAGCACATATATTCACACTTAAATATAGACTACTGGGGAGAAAACTAATGCAGCGACCTATCAAACTGTCTAAGTAATTATTCAATATGGACACGTGGCATAATTTAAAGGTTGGTATTTCTGCTTTTTATACACCATGACATACACAAGGCTTACCACAATACAATGACATTGGCCAGGAGATGGATGTGGCAATGTCAAATATTAGATTGCCTTGGGGGGGGGGTGAATCTAAAATGAAGAGAAAGAGCCATTTTTGTTGTTCTAGCCTTGTTATCTTCACACACCACCTGAGATCATATCATTATTTCTAAACAAGCTTTTCCAAAGTCAGTCTGTCAAATCTGACAAACGTAGTTGTGTGTTTTTCTAACAAATGTTGCAAGCACACTGATCAAAGAAGAAAATGTTGCTCATACAGGATCAAACATTCACTCACAAGAAGTTTAGCTCATCTTACAACAATGTCACTCTATACAAACTCTCTGTTAACTCTGATGCAGTCCTTTTAAAACAGAAGGCGTTTTCAGTTAACTCCATGACCTGGCTTTGACCTTTATTTATCTCACAAATTGATTAAACAGGTGTTCAAACTCCTAGGAGGGAGAAAGTACTGATAGGTCTGCCTAATCCTACTAATTATCATTATCAGCCTCTCTGCATCCTAGGCTCTTCTTAAATGATATCCTGCTGTCAAGCAGCACGTCAGGTGCTTTGGTAAGGGCCTTGGACAAGCTGTCCGTTGGTCCGGTGATAGCTGTGATGGTGGATGACGTTCACAGAATCCCACACCTTCCTCTGACAGGTTAGCCCTTTCCATCTGTATCATTCATCTTCATTAGCTAACTATTCCCGCCATGGCATGTCAAAAATACTTAATGCTCCTCCTCCCAGGGCTACATCTGAGCCCAGTTTGCACCGTTGCTGGTAAATTTCAGTTGTGCTTCCTGCACTCCAGCACTGAGCCATTATAATGTTCCCCTTGGACCTTTTAATGGAAAAAAAAACAATGTAGGCACCATCTGCTTCTACTGACAGACATTGCACTGCCTCTCTGTGACCCGCTTTGCACTCCGATGTTGGATCTTTTTACTATGATTTTAGACTAACCTCAAGTTTTTCGATAGTGGGGGATGAACAGAAAGCAGAGAAATCACAAACATGTTTTTCCTCAATTAGTAGCAGAGCTGTGTTTAATTGCCAATTCCAGGCTTTTTTATACTGATATGGTAAATGAATACACGGCAAAAAAATATACACAATTTAAAGAATGATCTGCTCATTAAGGACTTCAAGACTATCAAAAGACCTGCAGACACCCTAACATTTACGTGCCTTATAAAGATATTTCACAACTTATAGTTCAAAGTCTTGTAAAACTAGTGCCCTCACTACTGATGCACTGGGTTTAAACATAAATCAATCCTCTTCAAAGGAAGGCAGCAGTTAATCTGGATCAGTGTTCATTTCAAACACCCTCCAACAATTAAGAACCTGCTATTAAATTCTCAAGTCGATTTTTATGGAAATGTGTAAAACGCCTGAGCGCACAATTGAGACCAAACATTGGCCTCAATACAGTCGCAATAAGGACATACACTGTGCAGACAAAAAGTGGCAATCTAACATAGAAGCCTTAAGATGGAGATGAACACTATTGATCTGCTGGTACTCAACTCTGATACAACAGAACTGCCATTTAGTAGTGGGTGTCCTAGCTAGTGGGTAGGAATGTATTTTAATAAAATAAAGAGAACATATAAATAAACAAAATAAAATTGTGCTTTTCATTTTGCTTAAATATCTGTGCATTGAAACATATATTAGCAAAATATTAGAGGTCTTAGAAATGTGTGTTTAGCAAAAAATACATAAAAAAGCAAGTTAATTTTCAATAAAAAATACTCTGTGTACATGGTCTACCTATAATAACCAACGTTCATCAGATGCTGTGCATGTAAAAAGCTGCTAGAGTGGGAATAAAAGAATAATTTCATGCTTCGATTGACATGTGTTTTTCACACATGTTTCTTATGCTTCAATAAATATGGAATATCAGTAAAAATCCACTGTTCCAACTGTCTGACAGCCCTGCTTTATTTTGGTTCTGAATATACTGTTAGCATTGTAACCTAATCTAACATGACAAAAGAACTTTTTCAACACTCTGACAGTGATATTACAATATGATGTAGCAGAATAGTACTTCTCACAGCATACCTGCTACCTCTACATCTTCTCCTTTCTCCCCTTCTTCAGTGTCGGTGCTGGGAGCTCCTCTTTGTTCTGACATTCTGCATTAGGATTCACTTCGTCTCTACACACTGCAGTAGAACACAGACTTTGCTCAACTATTATTATTTCAGTGTCACTTATAACTAATGTATAGAGACCTTTAGAGACTCTTTCTGTGCAACATAGCATTGCTGCAGCAAATCAGGTATATAAGGAGAGCCTAGTGAAAGCAAGCAAGTGAAGATGATTATTGGCATCATGAAACATATCACAGCACACAGTCAACAACAATGAAGTGCATTCTCTGCATTTAACCCAAACACACCATGTAGCAGGGGGCGGCTATAAACATCGCCCAGGTTGCAATGATGAAGACAATACCTTGCTCAAAGCATCTCATGTCAACCTGCTTGTCTGGGCTGCCCCAAACAAGCCTGGTGAGTTTAAACATGCATGTGCCTTTAAATCGTTACTCTAAGGAGTCTATAATAGACACATGCAGTTTAGAGATTTGCTTCTTGTCATACAATCAAGTCAAACAGAATATTGGTTGAACCAGACATCAGTGTCTGGTTGATATCTCAATTTTAGAGCTGTCTATAATGACTTCATTTCAGAAAATGGCATACAAACTAAGATATAATCTCTTTTCGTTTTCAAAAGAAACATTGCTCCTCACACTTTCCCTTTTTATGGACTGTCACATTTTGTTTTGAAAATTATTGAATGCAAAGCACTTTAATAGTAAGCAATAATGCACACCAAGATGGGAATCAGTCCTGCATGAGCAACTGTGACTGGAAGACCTGTGACATTACATCCCCTTTGTCACTGTAGAACTTACTGCCCTAATGATATACACAGAATTGGGGAGTAATTATTCAGTTCAGAAATTCAGTTATCTATACTTTGCTTGAGTATTTATTTTTCTGATGATGTTTTACTTTTACTCCCTACTTTAGTTTAAGTGCATTTGATAGATATTATGCTTAACTGACTTTATTGCATGACTCTCCAATATCAAGACAAATTAGCCTTATTGAGACATAACACACAGGAAAGGTGATCTGAGTTGGTGTATCCACCAGGGCATATCATATACACCAGTCATAACAACATATGGACAATATAAATAACTTAAATGACTGAATCAGAAAAATCAAGAGATCTTGAATGTGATGTTTATGATGGGATAACTAGTAGAGGTTTAAGAGAATAAAAATAAAACAGAAAAAGCAATTTTCATTTTTTCTGTTGATTGTTTTGTATTTGAGTTTAAAATGGCTAAATCATTTTTGAGTTGGGAGAAATTTCATACAACTAACGACGTTTTACTTTTATGCCCCAAACACGTTTCAGAGTATGTATTTTTCACTTTTTTACTTTTGTAAAAATAAAATGTTAAATAATTATTTTTATTTTTTCTTATTTTTTTCACAAAGTATCTATACTTAAGTGAAGTATGTATGTAATTTTGCCATCTCTGGCTCTACACTTCACAGCCATGATGCATGAATGTGTCAGTTGGCTAGCAAAGATCTAAACATTAAGTCACTTCTTATTAGCAATTCCTCTGTTACGGCAAGATGAGCGAATTACAAGAAATACTTCAACCGGGACAGAGGAAAGAATGAGAAATGTCTTTAAAGAACTATTAAATCTTATTGAAAACAGAATAGTTAAATTCAGTGCACCATGTAATTGCACTCTCTTATAAATATATATCTGCTTCTGCATAGCTCATAAAACTCTGAATATATCATTAGCAAAGGAGAATGCTGTCTTCGTGAAAAGCTCAAAGAGACATTTTGTTTAACTTTCTGTCTAATGATAATGTCTGTACACGTAGATTTTATTCTGCCATTACAAGCACTAGGCAGACATATGAATTTCCATTTATGCCATGTGGTTGATTAAGAAAGTAAGAACAAAAAGACAAAATAGAGGTGTCAGATATATCTAACCAATCAGCCTTACCTACTTTGCCCTAGCAATTTTCCCCTGGTTAACATTCATTTTTTTCAAAGTCAAAGACAGTCATTTATCTGTATAGCATTAATTTCACGGTACAAAATTAAAGCTGCTTTAAGTCAAAGGGGCTCAAGTTCTTAAGTCAAAGGATTAATGGCTTTTAATGTTAGTTATCATGGGTCAGTCACCTCAACCTAACCTCCCATACTGTGTGTGAAGCTCCTGTACCAATATAATAATGAAGACATTTTTACATTCATACTCAAATCTAACTAGCCTAAAACTCCTGTTCACAGAATAGTTGCAAAAGTAAAAAAAAACTGTAGGGAGAGAAGTTTCATCACACTAGGTTGTTGATCTGACAAAATATAATATTTTAAGACATTTTAATTATGAAACAAAATGGATCCAATAATTCCTCAAGACTTGCAAAAAATTGGTACAAGCAATGAGCAAGTGAAGCATTTGTTTTATTTTTGCATAGTAATTTTCAAAGCATTTGAGTTAGATTATTCATTTTTCTACAAGCAAGCAATACATTAGCAATACAACTAAAAATGTATCCTTTTTCCAGCCCATTATTGTTTTTGAACAGTTATAAATAGCCAAAAATATAGTAAATTTGCAAATTTAGTAACTCACCCCTTAGACCATGTTAATGTAATAGATGGGCGGCTATGTTGTGACAGCGTGTGAAAATGGTTAAATAGTTGTATGTTGAACAGAAAAAATGCCATTTTCAAATTGTGGCTAATTTATTTTTGACTGCAACGGGAAGGAGCAAATATCAGCTAGAATATCTAGCTTATCTAGAATAAAATGTATTTACATTACACTTGTAGTAGTTTTGATGAATCTGTGAAAAGAAAAAAAAACCCAAAATGAATGAATGAATGAATTTGTTTGGGGGAATTGTTCAATGCAGAAGCTCCTCCTGCATAACGTTGCCTCTTACCTTGCTATGTGAAGACTGGGATTCTCTCTGTGAGTTATTTGCTGCAAAAATGCAAAACATATAGATGAGTAATTGTACAGAGGAAAGAAAAACTCTTATGATGAAAAAGTGATTGTATGATAAAAAATGAGAAATATCTGTCCAATGACTCTGTCCCTATAACGTCCTTCCATCAATCATCAAAGCCACTTCTCCCAAACAAGGTTGCAAGGGGTACTGGAGCCTATCTAAGCGCTCATAATTTGAGAGGTAGACAAACACCCTGGTCACCCTGGTCAGTCCATCACGGGGCAGACACACAAAAAACACATACCTAGGGGGCAATTTAGCATCTCCAGTTCCCCTGACATGCATGTCTTTTGGCTGTGAGACCATAAACCACTGCCCTGTCATAACCTCCAATGTTTTAAGTTTAATTCTGCACTGACATAGACCTTTTAAGAAAGCTCAAGAGGAAGGGGTAATTGGTTCAAATGATTAATATGAAATATAAAATATAAAATGAAATAAGATAAACTGAAGTGGAATTACAGTTCAGCACTGGGTCATGTTGCACTGTATCAGAAAATATGAGATGCCAGTAAAACACCCTAAATAGAACTGTTTTAACACAAAATTATAAAGCCGCTGACAAGCAGTGCTTGATGTGTTAGTAAACTTCAAAAACAGTGTCAGTTTCTGTCCTGTCATCGTACAGTGTGAAATTCACAACTGAACAACAACTGTGGCTTTGTATCATCTCACACAGCCAAAGAGAAAGGGACAGAGACACATCTGGGTCCAAGGGAGACTTTTTTTTTTTCGTCTGAGGGAGGCTTTGATGTTTAAAGTTCAAAATGTTCTCTTCACTCTCAATACAGTTCACATATGAAAATTAAGCAGAAAGGGGGTTGTTGTGGTTGTTTCTGTGGTGTTGAAAGCTTGCTCAGTGGCATTTTATTATTGAAAATGGTTATAAACAGCATTTTTTTTTTACCATACGAGGAAAAAAAAAGAGCAACACTGAATAAGCAATGCTGTTTGTTCTCTGCCAAAACATCTAACAAAAACTAATTTCAGCCTTATTCAATACAGCTTTGTGTTGTGTAAACCAGAAAAGCTTTCTCTTCTAAACATATAAGAATATGTTAAACAGATAAAATATGTTCAGCAAACAGAGGTCAAATAAGGGCAGCGGTGGTCTAGTGGTTAGGGTAGTAGTTGCCCCGCATCGGAAGATTGTGGGTTTGATTCCCTCACTAGTAGGTTGCCCTGATGTACCCTTGAGCAAGGTACTGTCCCTGTAACTGCTCCCTGGGGGCTTTTAATAGCTGCCCTCTGCTGCACGTGTGTGTATGGGTGAAACGCAAAGGTTGAATTTCGTTGTATTGTGCTGTGCTGCGTTTCACAAGGACAAGAATAATCACCTTCACTTTAAATGTGTGACAAATCTATTTCTGACTGCATTCAAATATCATCACAATAAATCTAGAATAAAATCTGCAGTAATTTTGATGGGAAAAAATAGCATTTTATTTTTTTTGCCCAAAATTTAAACAAAAATGTATTGAATGAATCTTGAATGAATATCTTCTTGTTCTTTCGGCTGCTCCCATTAGGGGTTGCCACAGTGGATCAACCATCTCCATTTCTTCTGGTCATCTGCATCTTTCTCCCTTCACACTAACTGCCTGCATGTCCTCTCTCACCTTTGGCTTTCCTCTTTTCCTCTTTGCTGGCAGCTGGATCTATAACATTCTTCTCCCAATTTAATCCTCATCTCTCCTCTGGACATGTCCAAACCAACGCAACCTAGCTTCTCTCTCTTTGTCTAAAAACACTCAACTTGAGCTGCCACTCTAATTTACAAATTTCTAATCCTGTCCATCCTCGTCACACTAAATGAAAATCTTAACATCTTTAACTCTGACACCTCCATCTCTGCTGCCTGTCAGTGCCGCCGTCTCCAACCCATATAGCACTGCCTGTCTCACTACCATCCTGTAAACCTTTCCTTTCACTCTTGCTAGTACCCATCTGTTCCAGATTTCTCTGTCTTTGTCCAACTCATTTTCCTTCCTCTCCATTCTAGAGCATATCTTCATCTCTCCAGGTTCTCCTCAAGCTGTTCCCTACTCTCACTACAGATCATAATATCATCAGCAAACATCAAAGTCTACAGGGACTCATTCATCAACCTGTCCATTACTATCGCAAACAAGAATGGCTCAGCGCTGATCCTTGATGTAATCCAACCTTTACTTTAAGCTGGTTAGAAACTCCATTGCCATCTCTTCTAAACAGCTCTATGCGTCCTCAGGTGTATCGTCTGGAAAAAGTGCCTTTCCATTCTTCATCCTCTTCATCGCTGCTCTTACTTTCAATTTGCTAATTCGCTGCACTTACTGCACTTACCTACATAATACAATCTTCTCTCTCTTACATTCTCTTAATTCTTCGTTAAGTCTCTGCAAGTACTCTTTCCATCTGTCCAACATGCTCTGCTTACAAGAAGTATTTTTCCATTTCTGTCCTTTATCGCCCTGACCTACTGCACGTCTTTCCCTCTCTGTCTCTGCTCTGTCTCTCTGTCTAGCCAATAGGTATAGGTCCTTTTTTCCCTCCTTACTGTCCAACTTCTCATGCAATTCACAAAACACCTTATCTTTAGCCTTCGCCACTGCTTTCTGCACATTGTACTTCATCTCCTTGTCTACTTTCTTCATTTCTTTGACTATCCCGCTTCTTCTTCGCCTGCCTATTTTTCTGTATGCACTTCTGAACTTCAGGGTTCCATCACCAGGCTTCCATATCCTCCTTCCGCTTTCCAGATGTCACACAAAGTACCATTCCAGCAATCTGATAACTTCTTTCTAACCTCCAATGCCCATCTCTACTCCTGGCTGAATTCTACCTTGCACTCTTCCTTCTTCAGCTTCCACCATTTGATCCTCAACTCTGCACTACAACAAAAAATATAAACAATATAAAAAAAGATAAAAAAAAATAAGCTAAACTGCAGTGATCTCTGATGAATTTGAAAATAATTTTAGCCTTACTGACCTTCTAACATTGATGAGCAGTGACATATTCTGGCAGTTTGTGTAGACCAACCTGTGAAGACAAAAATTATTTAATATCAAAAAAAGAAACAACTTAACAAAAACCTGGTGCATATTATAAATAAAATGTAAAAATATTTGGAATTGATTAATGGAATTACTTATCATGGATGAGTAAGCATTCTGTATTCTATATTACATAAATGAACTTAAATCACTGAAGGCGGTAAGGGTCAGTATGAGCTATGGTAAATATTTGGCGCTTTTAAAATGACATACCGGTCATATTGCAAGGGTGCACATGCATTGTAAATAAATACATAAATACATATTAGTAGAGATTAATAGCATAGCAAGAATAGCTGAAGATATTT
This sequence comes from Hepsetus odoe, assembly GCA_017165825.1. Taxonomy (NCBI): domain Eukaryota; kingdom Metazoa; phylum Chordata; class Actinopteri; order Characiformes; family Hepsetidae; genus Hepsetus; species Hepsetus odoe. The sequence continues at coordinate 12,930,542 of CM029380.1, read as the reverse complement.
TCAAGATATAATGACATTTATGATAATATTTAGTTTTTCTGAGGTTAAAGAGACTAAAGAAGTAGTAGTCATAAAAATGTCATAAAAAAAAAAGTTTATTCAGTGTTTAACATGTTTGCTGCTTTAAATCAAACTATGCCTTCTCACCTTTTTATTACCCAGTTCTGTTAATGCTAAATCCCTACCACTAGTTAGGACTCAATGTGGTTATGGTCAGTATGAACTATGGTAAGCATTTGCCCCTTTAAAATGACATAACAGTCATATTGTAAGGGTACATGCATTGTATAAAAATTAAGTACAGAGAAAAAGGCCTCTCCAGCTCATCTGAAAGGCACACAGCCTGAAACTAAAATTTTACACACCAAACACTCTCCCCTGACCTAATTATAAAATGATGCAGCATTGCTTTGATGCATATTAATAAGATGATGCTGATTAGTCACTCACTGAAAAAAAGAGAGCAGCAGTCACGAATGAAAGAGAAAAAAGCAATAACTTGAAGTAGACTTTGCTGACACCATAGATAGCATCTGATTTTCCAATTACATTGTAAATGTTTTTCGAAGGGATTAATTACAGATGCGAGCCATTGAGAAATCAGCATCTGTACCACTTTAATTTGCCCGAAAAACAGGAAAAATGCTTCAAACAGCAGCAAGGATTTATTCAGTAATTTAAGAATTATTTACTGTAATTATTCCTTTAAAAATATATATTTAAAATGAGTAGACCATGCAATATCACACATTAATGTGATATGGGGAGATCACATAGCAACCACTTTATAAAGTAATGAGAACAATCCGTCTCCCTCTTCTCCTGAATAGACAGAATTGATTAACTGACTACAGCAGTATCTACGTATGTGCGAGTGTGTGTGTGTGTGTGTTCATGTGTGCGTGTGTGTGTGTGTGTGTGTGTGTGTGTGTGTGTGTGCAGTGTGCAGCTTGCCTTACAGAAGCCTGTCCTTTTGGAACTTGAAATTACACTCACACTCAGAGTCAAGATGATTGATGACAATGTGAACGGAAGCAAAGTAACCATAATGGTGCTTTAATGACACTCATATCAGTTGTTCTGGCATTCTGCCAACACGAGTGACATCTTTACATAGCTATTCAATTAAGATGCCACCCAACTTTTGCTGGTAAATGCAGTTTTCCTACAAAGTCTTTCAGAATACAACTAATTAATGGCAGACAGCCTGGTCTTTGCAGCATGGACCTGTGCGATGAGATGGATGTACGGGAGCAGAGCGATGTCAGGTTGCTGAATTGATTTCTGAGTATTAAGGATAATGGATATTGACAATGCAGTGAAAACTGGACCAAACAGAGCTCATACAAGCTGAAATTTAAGATTGAAGCTGAGGAAAATAGAAGCATGTAGGACATTGTGAGATGTTGTTGGAAGGGTCTTTTTTTATTGTCTTACTGCACAAGAAGTGCCTGGGGCAGTGGTGGCCTAGGGGTTAGGGCGTTGGCCGTGTGATCGGAGGAAAAGGGGTTTGAACCCTTTCCCAATAGGTTGCCCTGAGGTACCCTTGAGCAAGGTGCCCCGCGACCGTGGCAGAAAATGAATGAATGAATGCACAAAAAGCCTGAATATAGTGTCATCACCCACAAATGCAACTCTCATTAATGCAAAATCAGGTAGCAAAGGATGTGCATCTGATCCCATGTAGGCATGACAATTAACTACTGGTGTTTGGAACATTAAATAAGGCTACATAAGATCTAAATAAACCTTTTTATGAAAACTGACATTGAGAAAAAAAATTATAGAGACTTTAAAAGTATAATAGTTTATTTCATTTCATGTTTTAGGGTGAAAGTAGCTTTTATGTTAACTGATGCTTGTCAGAATAAGCCTTTTTAAATGTTAGCTTTATATCCCCTGTTGTAAATTAGTTTTGTATGTCTAGTAGCCTTACATGCCACTGTGTTACCAGATGTATTAATAGTAAAGTAAAGAAAAGCTATTTTAAGTGAAAGTGTACAGGAAGCAGTGTGTCACTTGCTGCACAGTCATATCTTTATCCCACTTTATATATCTATTGAGTGGTATAAATATTTGCAGAGATTAATGGCATAGCAAGAATTGCTGAAGATATTTTCAACGTTTTTCAATGGCATTTATGATAATATTTCATTTTTCTGAGGTTAAAGAGGTTAAAGTAGTAGTTGTCATAAAAATGTCATAAAAAAAATTCTCATGAAATAGCATTTATTCAGTGTGTAAAATTTCTTGCTGCTTTCCAAACAGACCTGTTCTGTGCTATGCGAAAGTCTGAGAAATCTCATTTGTCTTTTCTCAAACTACAACCAGTTTAAATTCATCTAGACAGTCAAATGATTCGGCTTCAACTATAGCCGTGCTTTTCAACTATAACCGTGCTTTTCAACTATAACCGTGCTTTTGGATTCTTGGTATAATAGAGAGTCCCAAAGAAAAATGTTGCTTCGCAGGTTAGTTCTTTTCATTCTGCTGCTTGTTGCTTGAACTCTGTCCAGTATGGTCTGTCAAAGTTGCAAAGAATAGACTAACAGATATTGTCACAGCAACATCCGTTGCATAAGCAAGTAAGCTTCAGTCTTTTTGGTAACTTTATTAAATAACTTAGGGATAGCTATTAAAGGTCTACTAAAGGCCACTATAAAAAGCACTAATGGACTTTAAAATCATGGCTTTGATAGCTTCCAAATTAACACTTTAAATAGTTTTAACCTGGAAAGTCCTATAGATATTCTGCCATTAAAAAGCCACTAATGGGATAGGACCAGCTGGGGGTCGACTTTTTTATTTGATTTATTATCATCATGTCTGCAACCATGCTCGTTCCTCAGCCTAGTAAGCTTCAAATAATATTTCAAAGTCCTATTAAAACCATTTTACTCTATTTCATAAATGTTTCTAAACTATTCCACGATCGTAAATTAAACTTTAAAGATTAGTATGAATCCATTATGATCTCAAATTTATACTCTTAAATTTTACTGCCCTTCATTGTGTCTGCCAGGGAGGCGGTGGTCTAGTGGTAGGGTACTTATCTATGGACCTATTGGTCAAGAGGTCCCAGGTTCGAATCCCACCTCTAGCACTACCACCACTGGGTCCCTGAGCAAGACCCTTAACCCTGAATTGCTCCAGGGGGACTGTCCCTGTAATTAGGACATGGAAGTCGCTCTGGATAAGAGTGTCTGATAAATGCCATAAATGTAAAAAATATGTCCAATGATTACATAATTGTTTGTTATCCTTATAAGCTCTTTTTCAGTATGTATAATGGTTTGTGAAGTGATTTGTATGTGCTACCCCACACCCCCAAGTTTAATTTACACATGGAAAACCAGGGAGCAATACAGAATATATAATGCTTTGTGATTTATTGATGAATGCACATATGTTGCTTACAATTTCCAGCAGCTTTTTTTGGTCTAGCAGCATTGCGAGGTCACAGCACAGCACACAGTGAACCACAACAAAACTGGACCTCTGCATTTAACCCATGTAAACACCATGCAGCAGTGGGTAGCTATTGAAAGTGCCCAGGGAGCAGAGACAGGGACAGTACCTTGCTCAAGGGTACCTCAGGGCAACCTACTGGTGAGGGAACCCACCAATCGAACCCACAATCTTCCAATGCGGGGGCAACTCTCTAACCACTAGGCCACCGCTGCCTTTATGTACAATATAGACAGTTATGGGCCTCATACTGACCCCAAAGTCACACCACATTATTTATCCTTATCTGTTGATTTATAATCACATTTTGTCCAGAACTGTTTTCTATATAATTTTCTATATAATTTTTCAACCATACCTTTCCATTTTTTGAGCAGTATTTACGTTTACGGCATTTAGCAGACACTCTTATCCAGAGCCACTTCCAATTCCTGATTACAGGGACAGTCTCTGGAGAAAGTTGGGGTTCGGGGTTTTGCTCAGGAACCCACCGGTGGTAGCGTTTCATGATTAATGGTGTCAAGTGATTTTAAAACTATGAATGCTCCCACTCTATATTTATTTTGTATAACACAAATAAGAAATACACATTTTTTTCTATTAACCTGCCATATGTGTTGATCTGCTTGCTCTGAATTCATATCCACTGACATTCAGACATTTATGTTTCTCAATTATTTAGTCTTTCATGTCAACAAAGACATTCAATAATATTGCATATAACGTAGAGCTAGGCAATATCATGAAATTTACTCTGAAATTCTTTTCTGAGCTAACTGTAGAATCATCAGCAATAGTAAGAGAGAGAGAGTGAGAGAGAGAGAGAGAGAGAGAGAGTGAGAGAGAGAGAGAGAGAGAGAGGGGGAGAGTTAAGCAGAACATACAGTTGGAGTGGTCTAAGGATGATGATGCACTATTACCCATTCCACCAACAGGAAAGCTATTTGGTCCGATAGAACAATGCTCATTTATTATTATTACTATTATTATTATTATTATTATTATTAGTAGTAGTAGTAGTAGTAGTAGTAGTAGTAGTAGTAGTAGTGTTGTTTATGCTCAGGCTCCACTGCCCAAATTAAAAAAGAGGAAAATAAGTATTACACGTTAACATTAAAGTGAAGAATCTTTGCACATTTAAAACGGTTCATTGAGGCTTTGAAATGGCTGCTTCATGAGCCTTACTTCTATCTGGGCTTAACTTGACACTGTTTAATGTACAAAACTATATCTCAACATTGTAACTGCTCATAATAATTTGTCATTTACTATCAGTACAACAATCAATTTTGTGCACTAATCAGTGCGGCATAATTATTTATACACTGTAAATACTTGCTGCATTATTGTAAATAATTTGCACAAAGCACCAGCACTCTTTCCCCATATCCTCCCCATTTAGAGTTGTATATAATATTTGCATTTTATAATGTAATGTTTACTTTCATACATTTTATATGGTTCTATTATATATTTTATTTATTTATATTTTAAGGCACTTAATGGTTTGCTCAGAGCATCATCTCCTTCTATTCAAACAGTAATAATAAAGGTAGCTCGTCTTATCTAACAAAATAAGATAATATAACCTATGTTATCTTAAACCTTCTCACATCTTTCCCCTGAGGGCCTTAAAACCTCATTTAAAGCTAATTTGTTCCATTTTCTGAGTCAAACGTTGCTGTAACACTGTGCATCATAAAGGGTAAACTTTAAATCCTGTTTTTAATGAAGCTGCGTGTGCTGAACAGTCTCAGCATAGACTCATTGTGGGGTTCCATTAAAGCTTTAATGTCCTCCTTGTGCATTATTGCAGGGCTGCGCAAAGGGCCTTTTCATGCATTGAAGTTGCAGGAATTAGAGGCATGCAGTATTATCAGATGAACTAAAATAATCTTCCAGTGATCCAGCATTAAACAGTCATTTATGTGCACAAGCTACATAATGTCATTAAGTAATAAATGAAGAACTGCTTTTTCAATGAAGAACCAGATTTCGTTTCTGATGGATGGAAGGATGGGATAAAAAAGGAGTCCTCAGATAACTTACCGTAGTTAATTCCTAGCAACATAGAAGTTAGTTAGCAGAAATGGTGAAATGTTGAAAAATCTTAAGGGCTCTGGGCTGTGTCGGTGTCTCCATAACAACAAGACTGGACGATTGTCGAAGGAGTGTGAAAACAAACTTTTGCTTTACTTTGAAAGCTGGAGAAGGAATTCACTCCAGAGCTGCAAACTTCTACCCCACTGGGCCTGGTTTGGTTTCCACGTCAGGAGAAATTCAAACGGCCGGATGCTCCTGTGTAGAAGCACCTGGGTGGTCTTGTAGACACGCAGCTGCTGTACTCTGAAGAGTGAGCCTACATGGATGTTTTACACTGTTACTGTTTGTAATCACAGTTGCAGCTGCTAAGCGAACATGCACTGATGGTTTCTTCTGCTGCTTCACCTGAACGTGAAGTGAAAGTGACTATTTTGTATTGTGAAAGACAGCACACAGTGACACACAAAGAAAATACAACCTCTACTTTAATTCTCTTACACCGCGCAGGAGGCAGCTTACGAAATGCCTGGGGAGCAGGAATGACGGCACCTTGCTCAAGGGCATCTTCTGCGTAAACCTACTGGTCTGGCAACCTAACCCAACCACTAGGTCATCGCTGCATGTGTAACAGTAATACCTCACTAGTAATACTGGGAGAACATTTATCAAGGTGATGCAATATTATTGGAATGAGACTTTAAGAATGTTTACTTTTATTTTGGAACTCATATGATGCTAATCAAAACTGAGTGGAATGTCTTCTTAACTGTGTACCATTTAGTTGAAATAAGAAATAGAATCAATAGATGCTTTCCAACCTTATTACTAGGTGTCAGTTCAGACGACATTCAAATGAGAATGAAAATAAAAAAAGAAAAATATGCAGCTTGAAAATAAACTCTTCTTTAACTTGAATTGTCCCAAGACGCCCATTTTAAAACATTTTCTAGCAAGTACAACTGAGAAATCCTAACAATAGAAATAAAGTAATGGCTATTTATCATCAGGTATCTCTTAGCATGCAAAGTGTTAAATTTCAATTTACATTTTGCAATTAAATAAACTTAACTAAATGGGGTTTCAACTATAGTACATAAAGAACATTCCGAAAAATATCAAATAAAATAACAGTTACATTAAAAAACAGTGACAACATTCATTGCAAAGAACAGCTTTTTGGAACACAAACAGCATCTGGATTTAATTATTTGCATTCATATTTATCAATGTATTGCAGTTGGCAAAGTCCAAAGCAGCAACTGCAAACAAGCTGCCAGTTCATTCCACGTTAGTGCAAATTGACAAGCGTTTATGAATTATAGCAGTGTGAAGGTTATTTGCTATTAACATAAACCAGAGCTGGATGCAAGTGATTTTCTTTCTCTTGGAAGTAAACTGCATTTAGGTTTACAGTACTAGGAAGGCAATTCATTTAAACTGCAATTAATGTATGGTAACTGGTCTATTCTAGCTATTTCTATACGCGCAGCATGTTGGCATAAATATGAGAGGTCTTATTGGACATCTGATGATGCTAATAGCTCTTTACTAGCTGGGTGAAAACATACACATTTGCTCCAAAGATAGTGCTACAAATCGACTTTTATAAAGATTTAATTTAACTCTAATTAAAAAATGTCATGAATGAATCACACTGCAAATAAATACAAACACAGTAAACTACACATTATTAGGTGATTGCATTTCCACAGCAAAATAGTGCATGAAATATACAATTGTATACAGTTCTGGCTCTACACTTTGTGCACAATTATTAGGCAAGTGAGGGATTTTGATCATATTCTCATTTTTCTGCATATATTTCAATCTCAAACTTGAATGCTATTAGCATTTAAGTATATCAGGTGATGGAATTTGTGTGTAATGAGGAGGGTGTGGCTTAAGGATTTACACCCCTTTATCAAGGTGTGTATAATCATTAGGCAGCTTCTTTTCCTCCTCAGGCAAAACGGGCCATATAAGTGAAAAAATGACTCTAAAATATCAATAACAGTAAATAATCTTTCAGAGAGAAGCAACATGAATGGAAGGATTATGACTGTTATTGAAAAGAAAATATTGATCACTGACTTTTTTTTTGGAAATGTCAAATGTTTATTTGTAACTGTTGAGTTGTTTGTTTGTTATTTTCACTTTGACAAGTGAAAATTAACTACTGTCATTACTATATTGCTACTACTGCTATCACTTAGTCCTGTAGTAATTTCCGGCATACCAACAGCTGCCTCAATAATTGTGCACACACATGTATTCCTCTTAGAACGTTCACACTCCCATTTCCTTTGTAAAACATTCACGTTTCAGGGTATCATCATTTTGGATTGACTGGCACTGGATTTTTTCCAGATTAAAATTAATCCTCGAAATATTTTCTCTGCCTAATAATTGTGCACACAGTGTAAAATCACATATGAATTGACTGAAGGCACATTTACAATTTAAAGCTTGTAGACCAACAGAATTCCCTGAATTTATTTTTCCTAATTAGTATGTATATCTTTCTTAAAAAGGCAAGTCAAGTATCAAGCTAGAAGGTTAGTTCAGCTAAACGCAGAGTTCCTCCCTAGTCCTCACTTTAAACAGCTGCAACAGTGCAAATGTTGAAAATGACAATAGTACACTCATTTGATTGCAGAATCCACAACTCACACTTAGTCAACCCTCAACCCAGTCCACACCAGTCAAACCCCAAATAAATTACAACAAAGATTCATCTGCAATAAAAGACAAAAGTAACTGAACACAACTTTAGCTCCACTGTCAACAGCAAAGACGTTTGATGGTTGAGTATTATCTGTGCACAACTTTCTGATTCCTTAGAAGACTAAAAAGTTTGAAAAAGTAAAACTTCTATGAGTTCAACATAGAATTTGTATTCAATCCATCAAAGGACAGATGAAAAGATGATGTTTAACCTATTAGATTTTTACTATTTTCTCTTTAATCCATGAGCTTCTGAAACCCAACCCTCTTGGGAAGCTGACACAGAGCTGCTATTCTCTTTAAAGTAAGCCACAACTGCGCAATATTTCTTACACACACAGTCATCAATCTTGCCAGTATTATGAAACCATTTTCCAATACATGACTGATTGCAAGGCCCAACTAGAATAGAAATGCTGAGCCAGAGCATTCTCTCCAAAACTCGGCTAATCATTTGCTACTGATTTGACATTGTTGGTTATGTCTGCTTGCTTGCTACAAAAGTCATACATCTATAAATGCAAAAATATCTTCATTAAGCTTTCCTGAGCTCAAATTCTCAGTCTGCCTGAGGAGACAATCTTAAAAAACACATACAGCCTTAAGAATATGGTTCCTAAATGGTTCATGAGTTGGCTGTCAGTTTTTTAACATCTGCAAATCCATTAAATGGTCTCTCTGACCAGTATTCTAACCTTCGACTCTTAACACTCACATCGTGCTTCACACACGCTACAGTACATGTGCAAGGCCTCCAGGACCAGGGCAGTGCAACACTACTTAAGACTGCCAAAAAAGGAAGAGATCTTTTAATTATCTAGACAGCAACACATTCTGCAAGTTATTTGACTTCACTTACCTCAAGGATGATCTTTAAAAGAATTAGACAGAAAAATCAAACTCTATGTTGTTAGGCTCTCTTAGCCTATGTTGTTTTCCACAGTTTGTACCATACCTCTTGTCTTTCTGCCTTCCCAAAGTTTGCGCAGGAACCTTTGCATGTCTTTTTGCCCTACAGGACTGTGTCCTTCTTCTTTGTAGGTTATACAACTTGACTTTCTGCCACCCCTGCTAGTAATCTTCCTGTTCAGATACATATTTGGACACAAAAAATTGACCTACAAAAAACAAGATACTTCCTGACTTCAAATACTCTAAATCTTTAATGTCTCTGATATTACCTTGTAGTCTCCCATTAGCATTTCACACAGCTGCACTGGGTCACAGTTTAAACACCTATTACATGAAAATAAAAATGAATATTTAATCAAATAAATAAAAAGTGCAATTTTAAAAACAGAGGCGTTGTTTTGGCCTTAAGGGTTTGTAGTTGCAGTATAGTACTATTGAGGTGTTGGCCAGAGTTGTTTTACTGAGAGTTAATAGGGTCATTCTCAAAGAGTTCAAGTCCAGTACAGATGAGGTTTTCCGCAAATCGGATGGAGCTGGTTACTTGGGATAAGGACCGGTTCACATTATTGTGCTTGGGGTCTTCTTGGGCAGCCTTCAGGATGGTAAAGCCAGAAGTGCATTTATTCAGCCCATAGAGAATATTCCTGTGACACAAAGAGTCAGATCAGTCAATGCATGACATGAAGGTAAAAAAGAATATATTCCTCGCTCAAAGTTAAATGCTCAATACTAACCTTTTAATAGAGACAAGTGCACTCTAGCACATTGAAGATGTGCATTATTGCAACTAAACAGACCATTCATTTATCACAGATATTGTATATGCAATGACTCATTGAGACATTCACTGTAAATGTGCTATGATTTGACAACATCAGTAAACTACAGTATCGCAAAAATGTTTTAAATAATCAAAAGGAAGCAATAAAAAAAAAAAATAATAAGGTCTTATTTCCTATAGCCTTTTCTGTATTTGTAAAAGCACCTGTTAAGGGAAGTAAAACAGATGTTCCTTTTGAATGCACATACTTCTGAGATTCATAAAAAATCACACATGGTCACAGACAAAAACTCTTAAGAAAATCAATGAAAGCATCTTCCTCAACCTTGGAGAATTCAGGTACGGTTTGAGCTTGAAGCTGTGGACCCATTATTTGAACTTTGTAGGGGCAAAACTAAGAAGCTTTGGGCCATTTCTTCACGCTTCTAGAGCAACATTGATTTTTTGGTGCTTCACTGTTTTAACTGGCTGCACACACCTAAGCAGAATAAATGAGGCCATTCTTTATCTGTACACAGGTTATAATTTTTAGGTTTCCAGGCAGGATTGGTGACCTTGATAATTTGGACTCATATAAAATCATACAATTAACTCTTTTCTTCGAAATCCCAGGTGATGGGAAACCATGAACCCATCCCCCTTCTGCATTTGTCAGAGCAACAGTCCTATGATGTGGACAGCCTGTGGATGTTTAAGAAACACTAACTGCAAATTTGCCTTACAAAACCAAGAAAATAAAACAGCAGAGCTGTGTGAGCCTTGTGTTTAAACAACTTCATTGCCGTTGCACGTTGCATAGGACTGTTGAGACTGAAACCAGAAACTCCTTTATTGAGAAATTTTCTGGAAATATGGGAGATACTGATTTCTGCAATCCATTACATGATTTTTTTTGTTACTTATTCCACAGCAGAATATTTTACACACAGCAACCTCTTGTGTGTTAGTTCATATATATATATATCCATATCCATTTTCTGTCAGCTTGTACCAAACGTGGGTCGCTGGGAGGTGCAGAACCAACCCAGCGACACAGTGGATGAGTGGGATGGGGGGACTTTGACTTTGACAGGTCGCCAGCCCATTGCAGTGAGCAGCGTGACGGGGACGGCACCTTGCTCAAGGGTACCTCAGGGCAACCCATTGGGAAGGGGTTCAAACCCCCGATCCTCCAATCATGTGGCCGACACTCTAACCACCAGGCCATATATATATATATATATATATATATATATATATATATATATATATATACAGAATATAAAGTTTAGGCAGGTGGAAAAAATTATGTAAACAAAGAATGTTTTCTCTAAAAATGAAAGTGTTAATCATTTATTTTCATCAATCAACAAAATGCAGGAATGGAACAAAGAGAAATCTAAACAAATCAATATTTGCACCCTTTGCCTTCAAAACAGCATCAATTCTTCTAGGTACACTTGCACACAGTTTTTGAAGGAACTCGGCTGGTAGGTTGTTCCAAACATGACTGTGTTTCAACCTCCGTGTGACACTGATGATCATCAGCACCTGTTTGGTAAAATTGGTTGATCATACACCGACTATAATCCTACAAAATCCCTGACTTTGTGCAAGTGTACCTAGAAGAACTGATGCTGGTTTGAAGGCAAAAGGTAGTAACACCAAATATTGATTTGATTTAGATTTTTCTTTTGTTCGCTCACTTTGCATTTTGTAAATTGATAAAAATAACCAATCATTATTTATATTTCTGAAAGCATTCTTTGTTTACAGCATTTTTTCACACCTGCCTAAAACATTTGCACAGTACTGTATATATTTATTAATCAATACAAATGGATGAAACTGAATTATATCAAACCATGCATAGTATTTAAGACACCAAAACCTTTAAAACACCCCAAAACCTTTAAAAGACTTACATTAATAAACAAATAGGTATCATTACTGTCCAAAGGCATAATTTTACCCCAGCAGTTACCTATTTCATTGTGGTGAACAACAGATAACCTAAGCCAAGTATTATATTTGCCAGAAATATTTACTTCAATAAGGTACAAAACATTGAATTGACCCTCACCTACTAGTCAATTCAATGTTTTATACCTTATTATTATTAGTATACTAGGTGACACCTAGTATTATTTGCCAGAAAGGCCCGTGGCACTGAGTAACACAAGTAGATGAATAGTATAAGAGGAATGACAATTGATGATTAAGTTTGAACATAATAATAATGTTGATTTAAATTTACCATATAGATTAAACTTTCAGTGAGACTTTTCTGCATTGATTCAAGACTTGACCTGGGCTTTGCCTGTATTGACACAAGATTTGACTTGAGGCTTGCCTGTATTGACTTAGAACTCAATCTGAGACCTTCTTGCATTGACCCAGGCTCACCTTGATGCTTGCCTATACTAACTCAAACTTAATCCTTGACTGTGTCAAGTTATGGTATTAATTTTTATTTGCAACTTAGGGAGAGGGTATTAGATTGTTTTAATAGCTTTAATAAGATTAGGTTTAAAAGTCTAAAGAGGTTGAAAAGAGGTGATTTGTCATAGGTTAAGAAAAGAGGTGATGATTTTTGAGCAGTAGTATAGTTTCATGCCAAGAAAGAGCACTACAGATGTAAATGTTCGCTCTGAGAGTATTGATGGAGAAGTATAGAGGAGGGAAGAAGGAGTTGCATTGTGCCTTTGTGGACTTGGAGAAAGCATATAATAGGGTAACTAGAGAGGGGTTTTGGTTTTGTATGAGGAAGTCAGGTTTGGCAGAGAAGTATGTTAGAGTAGTACAGGATATGTATAAAGGCATTGTGTCAGTGGTGAAATTTGCAGTAGGAGTCCCGGATGCATTTAAAGTAGAGGTGGGATTACATCAAGGATCAGCACTGAGCCCATTCTTGTTTGCCATTGTAATGAACAGGTTAACAGCAAGGTTAGACAGGAGTCCTTGTGGATGATGATGTTTGCGATAAAATTGTGATCTGTAGCGGGAATAGGGAGCAACTTGAGGAGAACCTGGAGAGGTTTGCACATGTCCAGAGGGGAGACAAGGGTTATATTAGTAGAAGGATGTTGGGAATGGAGCTGCCAGGAAAGAGGAAAAATGGAAGGCCACAGCAGAAGCTTATGGATTTTGTAAGAGAGAATATGCAGACAGTTGGTTTGAAGGAGGAAAATACAGAAGACCTGGAGAAATGGAGACAGTTGAAGAAGTAGCTTTGACAAGATAATGCTCATTAGTCTTTTGATGCTTATCTTAACTTTAGTAGAAAAAAAAAGTAGAAAAAATAGAAGCACAGACCTCATGAGCACCAGTCAACCTTTAAGGTTTCAATGTAAGTATCAGAACAGAATAAGCACCTTGTCTACTTATTAAAGCTTTACTTAACTGATGATAGCACTGTGTGTGATTAAGTTGTTTAGAACATGTGTCTCTTCATGCATAAGTGTGTTATTGTTCTGGGTTATGTCAGCTATGGGAAATGATACATCACAAATGTGATCATCACAAAATGTGTGTATGAACTAACACGCTAACATGTGGGGTAAACAAATCTGGAATAACATTGTTAAAGCATCACACGCCATCTGTAAATGAGAGAAAGGTCTGCTTCCCCTGCCTTTCTACCTAACCTACTTTATTATACAACACAATTCCAATGCATACATTTATTATTAAGATGGATAAATGTGTATGAAGCACAAAAAGCAGAGTAAAGTAAGGGTTGGCGGTTGTATCAAACACACAGACAGGTAACTGGTAGCTTTTCATGTGTCATTTTCATTCATCTTGTGATAATTTAATCAAGACCATTCTTCAACAATGTGATTAGATTTTGATTAGCTCCAGCATCTCACTGTGGCAACAGTAGGTGCTTAGATTAGTATTGCTTGTAATGCCGCAGAGCACTGAAAGCAAACCTGCAGCAAGACCCTGGAAGTTCAAGTAGGTCAGAGGTGTACTACAGTCTTAAGCCAGAAGACTGAGTTGTGATTTAGGAACACAAACAGGAGAGATGTGAGGTAACAGTGTGATGTGCAGCATTCATCCACAATTGATGCAGTATTACTAAAACATCAAGTTCCAATGCGGCTCCAGCTGCACTTCCGTACCCAGCAACCTCAAATCCACATCTGTAAATCCCCCTGGCTGTGGGGAACTATATAAGGTCACTGCTGAGGATTCTGGAGCTCTGAGACTGAGATACACTGTTCCATTCATAGAAACCCTATTTTGCTTGATTGTACAGTATATTAGTGCTCCAAGCATCCAGAGCCATGTTCTTAAAAGTTATACCTTAAAAGAGTTCTCACCTGGAGGGCTTTCATCTCAAATTTCTGTAAATTGCTGTACCTTTACAGAATGTCACACAGAAGAGGAGACTTTGGATTTCTGGGAAGGGAAGGGAAGAATGGTACACATGGCTTTGCAGAAAACTTTTAATCAAAATAAGCATTTAATAAGTATTTTTCTCGTTGTATTCTTACTGTCATGTGTTCATACTGTAGTACGCATGTTATATATACAGTCATGTGAAAAAATTAGGACACCCTATTAAAGCCTGTGTGTTTTTGTAACATTCTTGGACATAAGGTTATTTAATCTCAATTTAAAAAAAAATGGGAGATTCAAGTAATATAACTAAGCAATTAAGACTGAAGAAAGGACTTTTCAAAATCTTCTGTAAAATGTAATTCTACAAAAATGCAATTTCTGGTGAGGAATAAATTAGGACACCCCTACCTTTATTCCCAATTTAAATGGCTCAAATCACACATGTGTAGCCAATCTGGTGCACGTGATTAGAACATTGTTACTCAGCATTTTGAAGGAGGTTTGTCCTATTTTAACCTCAGACATTTAGTCTGATGTGCTCCTGAATGTTGAGGTGAGAGTGAACACCATGGTGAGATCAAAAGAGCTGTTTGAGGCATTCAGAAAGACGATTGTAGCAGCTTGGAAAGTCTGGAAAGGGAATTAAAAAGATCTCAAAAGTCCAGAAAATAGTCTACAAGTGGAGGACTTCCAAAACAACTACCAATATGCCCAGGTCTGGCCGTCCAAGCAAGTTGGTTCTGAGAGCAGACCGCAAGATGCTAAAAGAAGTCTCCAACAAGCCTAAAATGTCATCATGGGACCAGGCTCTTGTTGCTGTTGATGTGAAAGTGCATGCCTCAATTTGAACTTGCATGGGAGGTGTGCAAGGAGGAAACCTTTGCTCTCTAGGAGAAACATCAAGGCCAGACTGAAGTTTGCCAGAGAGAACAAAGACCAGGACTTCTGGAATAATGTTCTTTGGACAGATGAGTCTAAAATTAAAATCTTTGGACACCAGAACAGAGAACATGTCTGGCTTAAACAAAATACAGCATTCCAGGAAAATAACCTCATACCAACTGTGAAGCATGGAGGTGAAAGCATCATAGTTTGGAATCACCATTATAGAATCCACCATGAATTCTACCATGTATCAGAGGGACATGCTTGAGGAACATGCAGGAAGCTGAAGGGGAACTAAACCCTGCAACATGACAATGCCACGAAACATACTAGTCAATCCACCAAGGACTGGCTGAAAACTAAGAAATGGAGAGTCTGGAGTGGCTGAGTCAAAGCCCAGATATCAATCCCATTGAGATGCTGTGTGGTGACTTGAAACGGGCTGTACATGCAAGAAATCCCTCAAACCCCTCAACATCAGATTTCTGCATTGAGGAGTGGGGCAAACTTTCCTCAGACAGATGTCAGAGACTGGTAGATGGCTACAAGAAGCATCTCACTGTGGTTATTTTAGCCAAAGGGGGTAACCCTAGCTATTAGGGTATGGTATCCTAACTTTTTCTCAGTTAAAATACACATTTTTGTAGATGTTTTTGTTTTATTTTATTAATAAATCAAGGTTAGTTTTTGTTGTTTACCTGCAATTAAATCACCTTCTTTTCCAGAGATTAAAACAAGATTAGACAAGATTAGAATTTTAAAATTCCCTACATCACAGAAAAACACATCCTTGCAGAAAGTAGTGTAGACATAATGTAAAATATTTCTTTACAAATGTATAGAAAATAACCAAAAACATTTCAATAAAGAATAGGTGCTTAAAAAGTACTTAAGCACATTTCTGTCTACCACTGTCATATCATTATTGATTCAAGAAACTTAAAAGAGTGACAAGAAAATGTTTTGTTGTCTAGTGTTTAACAAAATAATAATTTTTATCATTTGGCAATCCTTATTCTATCTATCCAATTGTTATTGTGGTGTATGGCTATGCAGCTTATATGATGTTCAATTTTATACAATATTGTATTGTTATAGGGTGGCGGTGGTGTAGTGGTAGGGTACTTGCCTACGGACCTCTGGTTCAAGAGGTCCCAGGTTTGAATCCCACCTCTAGCACTACCACCACTGGGTCCCTGAGCAAGACCCTTAACCCTGAGTTGCTCCAGGGGGACTGTCCCTGTAATTAGAACATGTACGTTGCTCTGGATAAGAGCGTCTGCTAAATGCCGTAAATGTAAATGTAAATGTAAATGTTTTGAATACTGGTGTAGAGTAAGCAATTCAATCAAATACTTCCAAACTTGAAAAACCTTTAAAGGAAAACTCCTTCCATTTAGGATAGCAAGGCAAGTAAACAACTGTCAAAGTGTATCTATGGTGGAATCTGGGAGAATAATTTTTCCTTTTAACAGAACGTTTATGTACTTGACCTTCTTTGCTCTTGACATTAAACATTGAAGGGTGATTCCCCAGACATAGACCAAGTCTATCCTGGATTACAGGGCAACTACAGACAGAAAAGCAAATCTCTTCTTCACTAACTCTATCCACTGCCACCTGGGATATAAAAGCTAATCCAAGTGGTTCAGAGACACAGTTCAAAAACTTTCTAAAACAGAAATCCATTTATCTCTGCACTGTTTATTATGGCTTGCAATTAGTCCAGGTTTTAATCTGCACCTCAAAAAGCAACCTTATATAACTTGCACCCTGATTTCACTGAGGAGGTATACCAATAAAACTACAAAGAAAGCAAAGGAAAAATTCAGACGCATAATTTACATTAAAAAAGAATAAGCGTTCAAAAACTGAATTCTGGTTTAATATTAAAACATAACAACTGTGTGCTGTGAGCATTCTGAAGATGTAGAAACATTTCACAGTTCTCCTTGCATGAGTTTGACAATGAAAATCATATATACAGTACCTTACTGGAGAGGAAGGCCATAAGATGTTTTTTAAGAAATAAGCAATGCCATGCCTTGTTAAAAGTCAGTTGCTGTGTGGAATTTATGAAAGGTTACTATATCAAAGAGAATTTAAAGGTGGTCATCCTCCAGGCAGTACAGTATGCAATGGCATAGGTAATGGGTAAATGGGTAATCTAATTGTGTGATTGTTTTCCTTGATCACTGCACAACAGAATTGTCAAGTAGGCAAGGTTCTCTTGTGTAGTGTTCCCATGATTTCCCAATAAAATGGTAATAATTAGCACATAATAAGTAGTATAAACAGTAGGAGCAATGGCTCACCCTCAATTCTGAATGCTAATCAGAATGCCTTCAAAGAACGGACAACTGTATCAGAAAGGTGCACTGCTGCTTACCGTTTAGGCACCAGACAGCTCTGCAATGCAATAACTAAGTTCTGTAGTTGAATTGACTTTTATCTAACTTTTGTTGTACAGTAAGCACAGTTATTTGTCCAATGATTTAAAAAAAAAAAATCAAGCCACAGAGTTTGTGTCTAAGGTTTTTATAGCGCCAGGTAGCAAATAATCTTGAAAAGGCCCCATATATACGCTATATACATATATACGCTTTGTATTAAGAGAGGACATGAATTATATATGATATATTTCATGCATATAGATGAAAGCTGTGGTATATGTGGCATGCAGCATAAGCCCTGTCTCTGCATTACAAAGCTGTCTTAGATATAAAATTCATATATTTTGTTAAATAATGACTGTTAAATAATGCTGGCTGTCATAAAAAGTGAATTGCAGACGTCAAAAAAGAGTGGAAACAATTCTTACGTCTTATTTTACACTGAGAATCATTCCACTATATACAGTGAAAGTGAAATAAGAATGCAAACCTGAAAGTAAGTGGAAAAGAGAGAAAATGAAATATTCAAGGCCAGGCTTTCTCACAGGCAGTCTTGTCTGGAATGAATACATTTGACAGAAATGCAAATTGGCATCTCTGTCTCTGCAGCCTTGAGTAGTCACCCACAATAGACCACAGGGAAGTAATGTCATCATTCATTTTCTAACAAGAACTTGAGAGTTGAGAATTAGTTGTGGCAATTTAACGACATGACGCCAGAAAAAGCCCTTGTCAGATGTCACAATGAGCAAGAAATTTCAGTAAAAAAAAAAAAAAAAAAAAAAAAAAAAAAAAAAAAAGTCTAAAAAGCAATTAGAATGCAAGTTGTGTAAGGGTGTTGGTGGTCTAGTGGTAGGATACTTGCCTATGGACCTATGGCTCAAGAGGTCCCAGGTTTGAATCCCACCTCTAGCACTACCACCACTGGGTCACTGAGCAAGACCCTTAGCCCTGAGTTGCTCCCGGGGGACTGTCCCTGTAATTAGGACATGTAAGTTGCTCTGGATAAAAGTGTCTGTTAAAGCCTGTAAATGTAAGTTGTAAATAATCAAATTATGATAAAACTAAGAGGAGACCATTTGAAAGCTGTCTGCGGATTAAATGTAAACATGCATACACACTGCTGTGCCAGACTGCCGAGAAAATACGTGCCCATGAAATTCCTTCAATGCCATGAAGATGCTTTTAAAATCATACATCACTGAAAACATATTATATACAGTAATGCTGCTGTTCATCGACTCATTTAATAATTTTCATGTGATATTTGATAGTACTGAACATTTTTGTGCAGCATTTCTCTTCATATCTTTAGTGCCTTTATGTGTAAAGCATGGACGAATGGCACAGTGCTAAAAGATGAGCAAAAACTGAAGTCACTCTCAGCAGGGAGTCTGCTGCTGAATGTTTGAGATGCATATTTTCTGGCTGCAGCTTACCGTGAAATGCCTGGAGGTGGGTTTGAAATCAGGAAGCTTTTCTCCAGGTCTCGCAGAACATCATTCAGCATGCGTACGTGAGAAGGGTCTCGCTCTTTGGGATCGTTGGCAGGGCGCATGATCTCAGACTGAAAAAAACTTGAGTTGTCCCTCAAGGAGGCTGCAGCAGCCAGGAGATCAGGCCTGCTGAAGGGATCATCTGGGAGAGAGGTGAAACTTATCAGTTCCAGTATTTATTGTTATATAATATGTGTGATATATTATCTATTAGGACATGTACAGTGATTTTCATTTTAAGTTATAGTGACGATAACAAGCATAATTTAGAATATGATTCTGTTCCATTAATTAGCTCTGCCACCCTGGTAGAGATGCACAATGTAAAAGGATAAGGATTAAGACAAGCAGAAGAAACGACCTCAGGAAAAACATCCTCTGGCAAAGAACAGTAGTGTGAGGGACAATACTAGAAAGCTGCTCATCAAATTTTTGTTCTTTACTACAGTTTCTAAATTTTTTTAAACAATATTTGTATAATATACTGTAAGAACAATTCCTTTTGTTCATATGGAATTCATCCACCATAAACAACCTTTGGTTGCTTTTTAGCTTTTGCTTTGTATGTGATACCCAATCATTTTTGCCTATAATCAAATCTTTAAAAGTGAATATCTCTCTCATTTTTAGCTATGGGTCTCCATACTTAGATATACAGTACTGTCCAAAAGTTTTAGGCAGGTGTGGAAATATGCTGTTAAAGACTGCTTTCAGAAATATAAATAATGATTGTTTATTTTTATCAATTTACCAAATGCAAAGTGAGTGTACAAAAGAAAAATCTAAATCAGATCAATATTTGGTGTTACTACCTTTTGCCTCCAAACCAGCATCAATTCTTCTGGCCCCCACAGAGCCCTGATCTCAACATCATCCAGTGTGTCTGGATTACATGAAGAGACAGAAAGATGTGAGGAAGCCTACATCCACAGATCTGTGGTTAGTTCTCCAAGATGTTTAGAACAAAGTACCACCTGAGTTCCTTCAAAAACTGTGTGCAAGTGTACCTAGAAGAACTGATGCTGTTTTGAAGGCAGAAGGTGGTCACACCAAATATTGATTTGATTTAGATTTCTCTTTCGTTCATTCACTGCATTTTGTTGATTGATGAAAAGAAATGATTAACACTTCCATTTTTGAAAGGATTCTTTGTTTACAGCATTTTTCCACACCTGCTTTTGCACAATACTGTACCTCAATACCTTGTGTAGATTACAAGGTTCCAGAGTTAAAAGCTACAGTTAGCTCCATATATATTTGGACACTGACACAAGTTTTGTTTTTGTACCCGTTTACTGAAACATATTCCAAATATAGTTGGACATAATTACACATGGACATAATGTGTAGACTCTCAGCTTTCATTTGAGGGTATCCACAAATTGGATGAAGCGTTAAGGAGTTCCAGCTCCTCAACATGTGCCACCCTCTTAATAAAAAGACCAAAAGTAATTGGACAATTGACTCAAAGGCTGTTTCATGGGCAGGTGTGGGAAATTCCTTTGTTATGTCATTATCATAAGTAGATAAAAGGCTTGGAATTGATTTGAGGTGTGGTGCTTGTATGTGGGAAGATTTAACTGTGAACAGACAACATGCGGTCAAAGGAGTAGGTGAAACAAGCCATCCTTCAGCTACAAAAACAGAAAACACCCATCCGAGAAATTGCTACAATATTAGGAGTGGCAAAATCTACAGTTTGATACATTCTGAGAAAGAAAGAAAGCACTGGTGAACTGGACGTCCACGGAAGACAGCAGAATAATTTCCATGGTGAGGAGAAACCCCTTCACAACAGCCAACCAATTGAACAACACTCTCCAGGAGGCAGGTGTATTGATATCCAAATTTACCATTAAGAGAAGACTGCATAAAAGTACATACAGAGGGTTCAACGCATGGTGTCAGTCATAAGCCTCAAGAATAGAAAGACTAGATTGGGCTTTGCTAAAAAACATCTAAAAAAGCCAGCACAGTTCTGGAGTTTCAGTTATTTAATTTGTTCAATTACTTTTGAGATCCTGAAATGAAGGGATTGTGTAAAAAAAAAAAATCTTTAGTTCCTCATATTTTTATGCAGTCTTTTGTTCAACCCACTGAATTAAAGCTTCAAGTCTGCACTTCAACTGCATCTGAGTTGTTTCGTTTAAAATTCATTGTGCTAATGTTCAAAACCAAAATTAGAAAAAAGTTGTCTCTGTCCAAATATTTATGGACCTAACTGTACATTGCTTGATAGTCCTTTGGAATAAAGCCCACCATTTTTTCTTCCACTCATTGTCTTCCACCTAATGTTTATTGTCTTGCGCCAAGACACAGTGTCCACCTTCAGGTATAGGCTGAAAACCAATGTTTTAAGTAATTAATTTCCCCATTTGCTATAATGTACAGATCTAGGTTTTCACAGACACAGAAAATTATCTTGGTGCTGTCATCCCACCACCTTCAAGTGATCACTCCAGTTTGTTGACCTTAGAGCAGGGGATACCTGTGTATTAGGGTGTTCTCATATCTGTAAAACATCTGGTTCTGTATGTTTTAGCCAGGCTGTGATTGTTAGATGTGCCACTCTTTTGCACTCATTCAATTAATAATTTTTAGAGTGTGATTTCAAATAGGAAAAAATCAAGCTCCCTTTCTTTCTTTTTTTGATTGAAGTATTGTCTGAGAGCAAAGGTTGCCAAAATGCTTGGCTTGATGCACTACCGTGAAGATTTCTGGTACTCTGGACCAGAGACACCACTGTCCTTGTTCAGTGTTCTCTAGATTGGCTCGGCCTTTATTTTTTTATAAAGGATAAGACCAGCTACACCATCACAGATTGCTGCTACCTGCTAACCAAGACTAACCAAAGGTATTTTACTCAAACAAAACTGCTGCTCTTATCTAAAAACTTTTAAACCTTAAGAAAAGAATTAAACAGACCTCAATACTGCTATAGGGGGCTCATATCATGAATCTGTAAAGCAGCTACAACAATGTTGTAAAAAGCTCTATATAAACATTGGTTTGACTGGACACTAAAACCACTAAATACAGATCCAAGTGTTACCACAGATTCCATTAATGATATAACTATGTGACATAACCATTTAGCACAGGCTTATAATTTTAATTTATTTATTTAAATTTGGCTAAGAGTGGCCTTAAATACGATGTTTTACTCCTGAATAGGGAGTGACAATGTTGTAAAGCTTGTGTGCTGTTTCCACTACAACTCCTTCTGGATGTTTGCAGATATAATCATCAGCTACATTTAACTGCCCATGTATTCTTCAACTGAAAGCAGATCACTACTGAACTTTTTGAAAACCAGTGTATAGAATATAAAAGATAGAAGGTGTATTGACTGCATATTGAAAAAAAAATATTTTCTTGGTGACCACATATGCATGGCAACACGATTGCCTTTAGAGGGCCTACTGCCTGAAAAACAATTATAGGAAAAACACTGGAAATAAAACAAAAAGCAGGTGTTTATTATATTTTGTGATCCTTCATGCAAAATTAAATTGAAGCGAATGCATAACTGAGCAAATCAGCAGTAGCTATGGCATATCAGATGATAGCACTATTCACTTAGTACTCATAGTAACAACCGTTTTCATCTATGCTTTGTCCAAGATCATCTTTCGCTCTGCATCTATTAACTCTTGTCACTATATCTACATATCTACACTTTACTGCTGCCCAGCTGATTTGACAAATAAAAAGTTGCAAATTACAGGGCATACATGTAATCAAAGTGTCTAGTAGCTTGGAACCACACCCACCAGTCTTTCAGGGCAGCCTTTTATCCAATTTTTCTCCATCTGCTCAGCCATCAAACTCTCCGACATGCCCCTCAGCACTGCACTTCACGCGCTGTTACTGTCAAGCGCTCTGACAGCGTAAGTGTAGCATCCCAAAAAGTTGAATCAACAGGGTGAAAGCTTTGGCCTTATAAATGGTAAAGGCTAATTTAATTTAGGGGCAGCGATGGCCTAGTGGTCAGGGACTTGGCCATAGCTTCGAAAGATTGTGTGTTCAAACCCCTTACCAGTAGGTTGCCATGAGGTACCCTTGAGCAAGGTACCGTCCCCATTACTTCTCCCTGGGTTAAATGCAGAAATTAATTTTGTTGTGGTTCACTGTGTGCTGTGCTGTGTGTTCCCAAAATGACAAGAATAGTCATTTTCACATTTAATGCTTATTGGCCACTTTATCTTTGGAAACAAGCAGTGACAGTGCATTAGCTCACCTTCACAAACCTGACTTCAGTGAACTATCAAGTGAAGCTAATGCTTTAATTTTGTTAACCAGGAAAAGCAAAAGAAAACCAGAATATCAACATTATCAGCTCCTTAACTTCTGCTTCAGAGATTCGCCTTTGGCTTGAATGATAAAATGTATCTGCATTTAATGAAAAAATACATTAAATTTGGCCCTCAGTCTTGCATACGGAATTCAGATGTATTTTTCTAATCTAACTACATATTACGGAAAAATAAATAAAGTGTACAGAAATGACTGACGGTAGCTCAAACAAGTCAAAGAAAGGTTGTTGCTTTCTGCAAAAATGAACAAACGCAATGTTCGAGTGCAGCAAGCCTGCAATGAGGACACAAGAGGGGTGTGAGCACCTAAAGGCTGAGCACCTAAATAGCACCTAAATATTGTAGAGATATTTGTGCAGCTTATCAGCTACCACAGTGTCAGTAATCAGGGTAGCTGTGCAGCCAGTGGGGCAACAGCAGTCACCAAATACAAATGCATCATGCTATTTACAATGCTGCTTTTTTTTTTGCATCAATTATGCAAGAGTGTTATGAATTATTACAAATTGTAAGAATCCTTACATAACCATTGTTCAGGCCGGTCTATTTAAATGGGTTCTTCATGTATGACGACATGAACTGATGACTCACAGTCAGCAGGGCTGGAGTGAGGGTTGCATAATAAAATGAGAAGGATGGCACAAAATTGAATGTGATATAGTAATTAAAGTAAAAATAACAGCAGCCCATTATCAGTACCAACACCCACAACAACAACTATAATAAAAGTCTCTAAACCAAATAATTATCTTTAAGAACTGGCTGTTCACATCTTGCCAAATATATCCCACCCCTTGAAAAGTGCCATCAAAACCTGATAATTAATGTTATTTCTTACAGAGAGAAGCATGTCTTAGGGTGCACTGTGCTGTATATTAAAAATAATGCAGTCTTTCAAAGTTTCAAAAGCATTTCCTTTAAAAAGACTCAAAATATATATACACATATATATATAATATGCTTCAGGAAACTGCAAACTAATTACTGCTGATTCATTGAGTCTTCATTAATCACAGTCATTTTATTAAAAATAAATATTGTTTTATTTATTGTTTATCAAATAACAGGATTATCAAGTAAGTGTGACATGTTCAGTAATAATAACAACAATAAACAAATACATATACAATACATATTTTCATCATTACTGAAATAAAAAAAAAACCAAGAAGTCCTCGCTGTTTTCATCAGCCAAGAGGTACAGGTCCTATTCAGCTTGAATGTAATTAACCTTGGCTACTGTCAGACGCTGTGCTCTATGGTGGGTGGTTCTGCAGTGTATATATGTGTGTGTGTGTGTGTGTTTGTGTGTGAGAGAGAGAGAGAGAGAGAGAGAGCGATAGAAAGATGCCGTCGAGGCTTGGGCACCGTGAGCAGCATGACTGCCAGCCGCTTGAGAATATGCACTCAGAGCGACTCTTCGGAGGAAAGAAAGCGAGGATAAATATAGCAGAAAAGAAGCCATTCCCTTCAACAAACCTCCATGTCCCTCTCTCTTGTGGGAGACTGGCGCTTATGAAATATGTGGAAGGATTGCTGTAATCTATCACCCATTCTGACACAGTGGGACGTAGAGGGACAGTGGTGCTGGCGTGAGCCCAGAAGAGCTTAGCTTTAACAAATGAAAGACGAATTTTAACATATCACACGCAGACTCACTCCAAAGAGGAATGCCTGAAAGACCTCCACCAAGGACACTAGGCAAAGGAAAAAAAAGAGATGCAAAAGACAAAGCATCGACAGCCTGGGCAGCTGCAAGCGAAAAGGGCATAAGTGCACATGCACATGCAAATGCATGCTTTATTTAAAGCATTACTAGAAGATCTGAGTGTGCAAATATTCTTTAATTCCGGCAAGGGTATTGTTGTCTTGCTCTGCACCTTTTCATCCTGGTGCACACCTGTGCTTTCTTCTTCACATGCATGAATGTGAGCTTCATGTGCAACGCTATTTTTATGCCCTCTCCCTTTTTCTTCGCCTGCTCCCACTATGGGACGCCACAGCAGTTCAATCGATTCAATTTCTTCGTGTCCTCTGCATCTTCCTACTTGTTTACACTGGTTCCTAAACCAGCTGTCTTCATGTCCTCTCTCACCATATCACCACATAAGCTATCTCTTTGGTCTCCCTCTATCCTGGTAGCTCCAACCTCAACAACATTCACCCAATATAATCCTTGTTTCTCGTCTGGACATGTCCAAACCAACACAACCTTGCTTCTCTGACTTTGTCTCCAAAACGCCCATCCTGAGTTATCCCTCACCCTCTCTGCCACTCCTGACTTACAAAACCACAGCTCCTCTCTAAGCACCCTGTCATATGCTTTCTCCGAGTCCATAAAGGCACAATGCAACTCCTTCTGACATTCTTTGTACTTCTCCATCAACACCCTCAGCGCAAAAATTGCATCTGCAGTGCTCTTTTTCTCGGCATAAAACCATACTACACTAATCCTCCCCTCTTTTCCTAACCTAGCTTCCACTACTCTTTCCCATAACTTCATGCTGTGGCTGATCAGCTTTATCCCTCAATAGTTACTATAGATTGCACTTCACCTTTAACCTCAAAAATCGATACCTGTACACTTTCCTCAGGCATCCTCTCACTTTCCAAGTTTGTTTTATATAGTCTGGTTAGAAGCTCCACTACCATCTCTCCTAAACACCTCTATACTTCCACAGGTATATCATCTGGAACAACAGTCTTTCCATTCTTCATCCTATGGTTAACTATACTCACATTACCCAATCTTCTCTCTACCTTGTTCATCTGCCCCTCAAAGTACTCTTTCCATTTGCTCAAAGGCTCTGCTCGTTTGTGAATATGTTTCCATTTCTATCCCATCTTTCCCAGCTCTGTTTATTTGTCTAGCTAATCGGTATTGGTCCTTTTCTGCCTACTTACTGTTCAACCTCTTATACAAGCCGTCACCACTTCTTTCTCCACTTCTCTTTCATCACTCTGACCAATCCATTCCTTCTTCGCTAGCCTCTTCTTCAGCATACACTCCTGAACTTCTGGGATCCACCACTAGGTATCCTTGTCCTCCTTCTTCCTTTTAGATCCAAGTACCTTGTAAGGTGCCTCCCTTACCACTTTTGCAGTAGTTGCCCATGTGCCTAATGGTGGAACTTTCAGCAGTGGACAGGAGTCAGCATGGCCAATATAACAAAATGCAATATACTGTGTGTTATACCTTTCTTTTGCAGGCAGCCCTCACTTTTTCTAAATCAGTAAGCATGAAGTCCAATAAAAGATAAACAATAAGCTGTAAGAAAATAATCTTGTGTCCAAATCCAGTTTGGACTCATTTTTTAACAAAGCTTTGAAAATTATCCTCCCATACTGCACACTTATCATGCTGTGCAGGGCTGTTAACCTGTAAGGATATTTTAGCCTTCTGTTAAATCCTAAAATTTCTTTGCACAGATTATTACATATAACTTGTCATACAAAATCAAACATAAGCCTATCACTATCAACATGGCACAAAATATGATGAGAAGGATCATTCATGATTGCAAGGTAACCACAACCTTGAACACAGAAAGGCTGAATATGTGGAGGTGAGGACAAGCAAAGGACTGTGTTCAATAAATAAAGCTGCACAGTGATGGAAAAATGTAAGGTAATGAATATTCTATATATTAATCAACAGGTAATTAACAGGGCACATTAGTACAAGTTAGTCCGCGGTTACTGCTCTGTATGATTGAAGACACATATTAGTTCACCATCTGAGCAATTAAAAGTGGTTAGTGAGAAAATAAATAAAGAACCGATTACAGTTATTTATGTACTCTTTCTAAGTATACAGTATTAAATACTTGTTTTCAGAGCCTTTCAAGTCTTCTAAATATTTGTTTCAAATTTATCTTAACAATTATCATTCTACAAATTAAACAACTCATAGACAAAGAAGGCTATTAAAGTGTTTGTAAATCAAAGATTAAGATCCTGATATATCTAATTTCCTCAAGAATTCAGACCTATGTACTTGGTTAGAGCATCTATTGCAATGACAGCATCAAGTCTTTTTTTGGTAGAATCTTTAAATCTTATCCAGGTTGCATGGGTTTACAAGAGATTGGGTTCAGGTCTTATCTCTGGATTGGGCTACTCTGGAACTTTCAGTTTTCATAGAGCCACTCATGTGTTTTCTTGGTGGTATGCTTCTGCTCATTGTGTTTTAGAAATTGAGATCTTTGCTTAAGTCAACAACTCTTTCTTCTTCTGCTTTTGGCTGCTACCAATTATTTATTCAATAATTATTTATTTATTCAATTATTCAGCCACCTACATGTCCTCTGTCACCACATCCAAAAACCTTCTCTTTGTTCTTGTGCTTCTCCTCTTTCCTGGCAGCTCCATCCTCAACATCCTTTTTTCAACTAATTCCTTGTCTCTCCTCAGTATATGTCCAAAACAAGGCAATCTTGCTTCTATGCATTTGTCTTCAAGCCAACAGCTATTTGCACTTGGAGAAAAGTGTAAATTTAGGATTGCTTTATACTTTTCTGCAGCCATGGTTTCCTCTTTCCTGGTTAGCCTTGCAAACCCTGTTTTATAAAAACATCCATACATCATAATGCTGCCATCACTGTACAATATTTGACTGTAGAGATCATATTAATGAGGTGATACTCTGTGCCTGGATTCCTACACCCACACCATTTGGATTGTTGACAAATATTTCAATCTTCATTTTATCAGATCTGATGGTTTCATTTCTTATGATCTCAGAGTTGTTCATTTGCTTTTTGGCAAATTTCCAGTGGGGTGTCCTCTTAGTTTGCCTTTTTGTGAGAAATGGCTTCTGTTGCCTGATTGGTGGAGTGCTGCTCTGAAGGTTTTTCTCCTTTAAGGTTCTCACATATCTGCAAAGCAACTCTGGATCTCATTCATGGTGACAATTCTGTTGTTGGTGACCTGTCTGAAAGTGATTCTTTCTTCTCTCAGTTTGTATGGGAGGCCAGATCTAGGAAGACTGTTGATGGTTCCAAACCTATTCCATTTGAAAATGATGGAGGCTACTGTGTTCCTTAAAATCAGAATGATCCTTATATCCTTTCTTAAATACGTGTCTTGACATGAGCCTGTTTTGCAGGTCTTCAGTCAGTATCAAGGGTTTTACAGTGAGAACCACTTTTCCTCATTTTCCTTTAACATATTGACTTAGGAACACCAGTTTAGACTTCTGTCAAATTGTAGATGCATCTCAAAGAAAGGTGAAAGTTGCAAGTGTCATAATAAAGGGTCTCAGTACTTACATGCATGGGATTAATTTCATTTATTATTTGATTTTTAATTGACAAAACTCCATAAACCAGTTTCTGCTTTGACTTTATAGAATATTTTGTTTTGAGCAGTGGAGAAAAATCAATTATCAGGTCTGAAACAAGCAAAAACAAACAAACAAACAAACAAACAAAAAAAACATTTGGAGATGCTAAATGTCCTCCTAGGTATATGTGTGTGTGAGTGTTTCTCTGTTTGTTTGACCTGCGATGGGCTGGTGACCTGTTCAGAGTGTTTCCCAGCTTTTCGCTCTGTTAGAACTGGGATAGGCTCCAGTACCACCCATGATCCTACTCAGGAAAAGTGACCATGAAAATAAGTGAGAATGAGAGAAAATTCCCTATTCCCTAGGCACCGTAACTAATCCATAAATAATGGGTAATCAATCACATATTGACATTTAATCAATAACTAATTTGCAAGCCTTAATGTAAAGTGCTCCTGAAATTGGAATAAAATTGGAATTTCTCTAATGACTGCTCAAGCTGAGTTTACCTGAGACAAAAACATTTCTTTGTGCTAATCGTGCTCTGCTACGCAACGAGCACCTATATGTATGGTTTAATCGCACACAGTTCATTGATCTGCTCATAAATACAACTATTTCATGTACCATTTGATCAGCCGAGGCAGTCAGCAGTAATATCTGAAGTGCAAAGGAGATGGAGACAGCCCAGCTGCCTGGAATTATTTATCAGTCATGCTTTCCATCCCACATATTTATTTTTAACAAAAGCTCTGGTGCATTTAATTCAACCTGTTTGAGGTTGCAAGCTAGAGGCATTAGCTCAGCAAGGCAGTCATTCCATCTCAATCATAGCATCAGGCCGTAAAGACACCTCAGTCTTGGCTAAGGAAGCATGACCACTGGGCGTATAATGAAAAAAGGATTGATGTGAAGTAACTTACAGCAGCATCATGGGGCTCTGTGATTTAAGGGTGATTTAAAAAAAAAAAAGGTCTGATACCAATTTCTATCACATTTCAGACAAATCTTGAATATTCCTTTAACTGCAGTCTTGGTATTCAGATTTTCAACTTGAAGCATTAAGCATTTTCCCTTTATCACACATCTAGAATCAAATATTTTGTGTCTTTTAAAAGGAAATTAAGAAGTTGAGTTAGAGCCCTGCTAGGTCACATAACATTTAACCATGCTAGAAAGATGTTATTACAGCTGTTTCTATAAACATACATTTTTATCATTGGTAATGATTGTTGTCACAGGAACTGGAATGTTTATTGTCATTGTTTATTGACCTTCTGTCATGATGAGCAAATCACAAACCATGTAATTACACAGACCACAGAGGTTAGAGAAGCCTCAAGCATTAACATGAACAAATGAACATGTTGAAAAACAGGAGATATTTTAATATCTAGATACCTAATCAGCACTCTTAAACATTATCTAGTGCTCTCCAAGAAAAAAGGAAGATCTCATAAGGAGGTGCTTGACATAGTAACTAGGTTGTTACATGCGACTAAAGTTTCATCTGCTTGCTTTGAGATTTCACACTCACTGTGCTGACTATATGTGAGGTAGTCATCATAGAAAAGTTTACCATAGTTATTATGTAAAGTGGTGACAGCATATACCTGTCATGACATGCTTATGGCATGGTAAATGTTATATAACAATGTTCAAATATTTTTTATTATGGAAGCTGCACATGGCCTTTTGATGTCAAGAGGAATACACTGTTTTTTTATAGCATGCAATTTGCATTTTGTCCCTCATTACTCCTTAGCAGCTCCACACAGAGTCGTAACAATTTAAAAACAGAAAGAGTGACAGTTCATATTCATGTGATCACTAGAGTTATGGAAAGAAATAATTTTTATCACTTGACAGTCTACATACGCCATGTATACAACTGAAACAAATTACTTAAATCTCTGCCGAAGACATTTTTCAAACAATCAACAATTTTCTTAACACTTTCTGAGAAGAAATATCATTTTAGTAGACCATTCCTGGAAAAAGCATCTATAAATATTTATATAAGCCTATGTTAGCTGTCAATCATTTGATTGTTTATTAATTGATTATTAGCTACATATATAAAGCAGACTGAAAATAGAAGCCATTCAAGATTTATATGCAACTGACACAACATGTCATATGATAAAGGCGGTATTACATTTCTTACACACAGTGCATGACTCGATGTCACTTCTCTCTAGTATCGCAGAGCAGCTGCAGCAGTGTCTGTGCATGTTTGTGCTTGCATGTGTGGGGGGCAGTGGGTGATGATATATTAATACCATACAGCTTTATGGCTTCGCAGACTGTCTTCATGAGACAGGATTATGTGGCAATTATGCACCTCACCTGTCCTGCTCCATGTCTGCATGAATATTTAACGTCAAAGGCACGTACGGCAGCAGACTGCAAGGGAGAATGGTGGACTCAGGGGGGAGCCCTCTCTCTCTGTTACTCTCTCTGCAGAATGAGAGGTGACAGTAACGGATACCTGAGGGCCTTCGCATAATAATTTAATGCTATTGGAAGCTCCAGAAATTCAGTCTCGGCAGTTGACTCTCTAAAAATGCAGCGGGGCACTCGCAAATGAAAGGCCGGCTGGAGCTCATTACCACCCTTGGGTTCCTCCTGATGAAGTTGTCTTATGGTTAAACGTGCACCTCACTTTTATTTTCTGCCTGTTTTTTGACTCAAGTTACTCTAGGATCCCTTTAGCTGAAACTTTTGGGAGTAAAAAGCAATTACACCTGATAATACTGGACGTTTGCAAGGAGGTATAACTCGCCCCCATTTGAAACATACGAATGCAGTAAACAAGGTCACTCTCCTGCAATCTCATTATGTAATGAAGCAATCAATATGACCCCAACCATGATATTCTACAACCTTATCTGGCCAGAAAGACAAATGGAACCTCTGTCACTTGCATACTGTCACTGCTAGCTATAACCCTTACACACCATCAAAGATAAAGAACATGCCAAGGGCTTTGAGATCCAGCCAGTCCCTATGGCAACTGAGCTGCTTTCAGCAAGTACTGATGATAAAACTGTTCATGTTTTGCATTTGGCTGGAATCACAAATTAGCACTACACAAGTGTGATCTCGGAATTTCAAAAACAGTATAAACATGTATATTAGGGTTGTCACCATAATATAATTACTTGATTTACAGCAGACCTTCTTTAGGAATTAGTCAGTTTGCCATTTTGCAGGGTGGAAAAATATATTTTACATTTTACCACAAGTCTGACAGACAGGCCTATTTTTGTCATAAACTGCATGTATATTTGTTTATTATTAAAATGCAGTTTTTTATTTTATTTTGCCAGTAAAGCTTTTGGCAATATATTTGAAATTTTATGCCTAGTTTAATTTGGGATGCTCATGTTGGACCTATTTGGCATTACTCCGTTCATGATCAGCATAATTACTTCATTACCCAGTCATTAATATTATTCATAGTGACAGCTAACATTATAAAAATATGTATGCTTATATGCTTAGAATAAGTATGTAATGTAAAATGCAGATACTAATAACATTTCATTTGTTAAATAACATTGCTACATGAAACTGACATCATCACACCACAAGAATGTCTTCATAGATGTATGTATTAAGACATTCTTACTAGTAATTGTCTTCACAGATGCTACAATGTTGATTTGTGTCACGTGATAATGTTACATTGTGACGACAAGCATTATGACACCTGCCATGACAATGATCAGAATTATCTGTTTTATTAATGCATTGAATTTCTTGTTACAACTTATTATGACATCTCCGCCATATTAGAGCATGTTTATGTCATTATTATGTTGACAGTTTTTACCACTACCTGAGTCTTACCACTACCTGACATCAAGAACTGACAGCCATATTACCTTTGAGTTTGTTCTGAATGTCCAGTGCTATGTCCAGAGGATAGAAGGGCAGAACGGGATCAGTGATGAGACGTATGATGGCTTCAGCTGTCATCTAATGGGATTAAAACATAATAATAATAATTAAAAACATTAATTAAATATTAAAACATCTATGTCATTTAAAATGATAAAAGCACATAACCGAATGAAAGTAGATCAAAGAGTCCAAGGTTATCATTGTTTTGCTATCATTTTTAAGTACATGACTACATTGCAAGATAATGAATTAAAGAAAAAACGCAACAGTTTAAAGGGTCTTAGTAATGCTTTGAACCAGCAGAACAGACAGTCCCCCTCACTGCAGGGGTCAAGAATTTAGGCCTGCAATGATCTCTTGGTGCACACCACACATGCATTGACCACCCACTTGGTATATCTTGTGATAGATAATTCATTTGAACACATCATTTTTTTTCACACCTTTACAGAGCAATCTTTCTGATTTTTAAAGCACAGAACTCCCAGATATCCATTTGTCTTTGTAACAAGGGCTTCATACACTGCAACTCTACTATTACATTCCTCTCTATGAAGTTGTGACTGTTCTAACTGACAGTCTGATCATGTCTTGCACTGACATCCTCAATTGAGGAACAGCTGCTCTGTTTTTCTACAAACTAATGAATGAGCAACACAGTCCCTCAACAAGCATATCCAGCTTCTTTCTCATAGGTCTAAACTGAGCTTAACTTGATTGATGGTTAGACACTAAGTCCTTATTTATGGGGCAGCAATGGCCTAGTGGTTAGGCCCTAGGACTGGAAGGTCAGGGATTCGAATCCCAGACAAGTAGATGGACCTGAGATACCACTGAGCATGGTATCACCCCCATTGCTGCTGTGATGTATGAAAAGTTGTGAATGTATTTTTGTTTCCAAAACAACAATTGATGTGTGTCATAAAATGGTAGATGGTTGTTTTCTTTCTGCAAAATCAATGCACAACAATAACTACAACAAATCATAATCATAATTCTAAAAAAATAAAATTCTCTTCTATACAGAAACAAAACAAGCTATGAATTAAAAGTTGGCTCTTTAGATAGAATTTCTCTGCTTCTTTCATAGAGCTATTCATGAGGAAGAGTACCAGTAGTACCATGGTGCTGTTTTCATATTGCTCCCATAAACTACACACTGAGTTTGAGGTCTATGGTAAGTTCTGACTGCTTGTGCTTGATATGCCTCAGTATCGATCCCCCTGGCTCTTGGGACTATGTTCAAGCTATGGGTCAACCTTACAGGCTCTGTCCCAGAACCTGCTAGCCATCCCCTTTTACTGCATGTGGACCACTTCTCCTACTGGCTCCTCCCGGACCTTCATCAGCAGAAGAATTAAATGCACACATGAAGCATGCACACATAATTTTGTTTTTTGGGTCTAGCACACTTCCGCTGTACTTTTGATCCTGACATGCCCCTTGGTCAGATTGAGATTTTGGGATGTTAGATATGTGTGTTTTTGTGTGGGTGTTTGTGTGTGTGTGTGTGTGTGTGGTTGTGTGTGTGTGTGTGTGTGTGTGTGTGTGTGTGTGTGTGTGTGTGTGTGTGTGTGTGTGTGTGTGTGTGTGTGTGTGTGTGTGTGTGTGTGTGTATGTGTGCACATGGGGACTAAGCTGAGGACAGAGAGCCATGAACCTACTCAACCCTGTCAGCCCTGAGGCTGGACTACTCTGATCTCCCCTGTGGAAACTGAATTTGCCTCAGCCAGGGTAATGAGTGGGCCCATAGTCTGGAAAAGCTAGTTTCACTTTAGCATCATTCAAATGCAACTAGCTATTAAAAGTGACACACACACACACACACACACACACACACACACACACACACACACACATATATATAATATATATATATATATATTTGTATTTATATATATATATATATATATATATATATATATATATATATATATATATATATATATATATATATATATATATATATATATATATTTAAACAAATTATATTTGTTTATTATTAAAAAAATGGATGCCCCAACCAGCAACTGTCATAAAAGTTATTTAGGAAGTCCAAACAAAAATGCCTTTGTGGCTAATTAGCTTAGTTTTACACAAAAAAAAGGCACTAAACAGTCTGACTGTATTTTGAGATAAATTAAGTGTATTACAATTCATATTGAAAAACACCAATTAAATGAAATCTAATGTAGTGACCTTTGTAAACAAGTTAAAGCTATAAATATAACTAAATGGCCATATTCATTGTTAAATCAATACTAAAAAATCAACAATAAACAGAGCTGTGGTCAACCTGCTAGGTTATAAAAGCAGTGAAGTGATTTCTCCAAAGGATCATTGCTAGAAATATGCTGGTCACCAATCCTCCCCAAACGTGTAGATAACATCTAAATGGCAATTAAAAGAGAAACTAAAGTGAAAGTGACTGTTTATCATTGTGAGAACACAGCATAGCACTTGAACCCCAACAAAGTGTACTATTTGCATTTAACCCATACACACACTGTGCAGCAGTAGACAGCCAGATTCAGCACCTAGGGAGCAGTGGTGGAGGCGGTACCTTGCTAAAGGGTCAGATGTCTGAAGATCCATCAGAACAAAAAGCATTATCTTTCACTTTACCTAGAATGCTACTGTGTGGATTTTTTAGATTCTGTTAGAATTTTGACTCAACTTTGAATCAATTGAAATTGGTTTTGGCAAATTTCTAAACTAAACACATTATCTGCTTTGAAGGAAAGACTGCTTAAGTGAATTAAAAGGATAAATAAGAAGAAGGTTTGGTGTGGTGTATTTGGGAGAGACATGAGAAGGGCTGATGAATGTTAAGGGAGAAATGTGAGTTTAGTGAGTTTCAGGAGAAATGTAGATTGGAATAGTTAGTTTCAAGAAAAACACAAAAAAAAAACTGCAGACATTTGGTGGGAGGTTCTCAGCCTTTTTTCAAACCTCAAAAAGCGAGAGAACCACTGCATTAAAGAATACAAATCACTGCTTTAAAGGAAATTTCTGCCCAAAGGTATAAAGAAACTCTATTATCCTCTTTCTTTGATCTGAACAACACTCCTGCTAACAACAGCATACCATTAGGCAGCAGGGTGCACACAATTTCTTTTATTCCTTGTTTTATGCAATTTTTTTGACGACTTATTAAATCACTTACACTGTAAGTTGGACTACTGGGGGAATCAAATACAGGGGAAATGATTTGAGCGGAGTGAATAATAATACCAGCCAGCGTATTCATCAGAACCGGCTAACACACAAGGACAGAAAAAGCCTGTGATTTCTTATTTATGGCCTTATTTTTGGAACTGCTCTCGAGCTCTTTCTCTTGAGAAGGTGGCAGGAGCTATCACGTGACCTGGAAGAGGCAAAGGAAGTGAGCAGATTGTAACTATGCCAAGTGATGTATAAAGAGCCACGACCATTTCAGAAATGAAATGGAAATGCAGGAAATTGCAGAACTAGAATGTCTTGTCAATTTAAATATTTTGCCAGCTGTGTTAGTAAGCACTGTTGGAAAAGTGTTTGCTGTTGATTGCTGTGTTTAAATGAATGTAAGAGGAAATTTCTCATTTCTTGCTGACATGAAAAGCAGCATAAAATCAACAAAAGACATTCACATTTTCAAATGACAGAATGCAACAAAGAAAAAAATGTTCCTGTAAGCATCATATCTGCATGATTACCTTTTTGAGATGTGTTGTATTACTATTTTCCCAGCCTATTCCTTTTTTTTTCTCAAAACAAATCTATCTGTTACATTTTGAAGGCTCCTTGCCACTGGTTTAAGACTGCTTGGCTGTGGTTCTGGTACTTCTGGTTTTCCAGCCCAATGGCAGAGCATTGCAGGGCTTTGCAGAAGAATACATTTGAGTATATTAGAGGAGTTAAGGGAGCAGAAGCATCCTTTGTTAAAGCGCCTGGTGCTTATTGACAGCAGAGGGCTCCCTAGGAGAAGCTTAGCTTGGTTGACAGAGTGCTGAATACTAACTCCTCAGCAGACAGTGGCAGTGAGAGGAAAACTGACAGACTCAGGCTTAAACTGGGCTCATGTATGCTGAGGAGGCTAGTCTTTTCTGCTGCATTCTCATTTCAGTGGTCATCGCTTAGACTGGCTTTGCTGATTGGAGGGCAGGGGTCTGGAAATGTACATGTTTTATGCATTGGATCTCAGCCTGGCATGACTGTTTGAACAGCTAGTTGGTTTCAAGGTTTGAAAGATAGATTGAAAGAAAAGCCAAAGCTAACTGAACCAGCCACACACATACACACACACACACACACACACACACACACACACACACACACACACACACACACACACTATGCAGGTACTAGTCACCTGTATTGAATGTTTTTTTTTTTTTTTTCCATTGCAAAGGATCAAACATGCAGAAAGATCTCTCTTTTACTTAATGGTGTGAATGGGCATTGGGCATAAAAGTACATCTTCTGAGAGATGTCTTCATTGATGTCTAAAGCAAAAAAGGACTATGTTCAATGCCCCACACCCATTCTAATGCATTTTGAAGGGCTTATGCACTTTTCAAGTGCCTATTGAAGTACCACAGCCTGAATGGAATAGATCAGTCTTTTTGTGCAACAATGCAGCTTTCAGATCACTCCATGCTTTTTTTTCAAG
This sequence comes from Hepsetus odoe, assembly GCA_017165825.1. Taxonomy (NCBI): domain Eukaryota; kingdom Metazoa; phylum Chordata; class Actinopteri; order Characiformes; family Hepsetidae; genus Hepsetus; species Hepsetus odoe. Next base: position 12,893,351 of record CM029380.1, on the reverse strand, counting down.
GGTAAAGCATTAAACAGGGCTAAGCTGCATGACAGACGTCAAGATACTGCTTATAGTAGCTAGCTTATAGACAGTTGTTTCTTAATAAGCACACAGCATTTTAGTTCTAATGCAGGTGCATTGATAAGCAATTGATTTATCAAAAACCCCATTCTGAAAACAATACCGTGCAAAGCCACGGTGCATTTTTTTTGTGGATTGAACTGCATGGGCTGTATTTGAAACCTCCTCCCCCTCCCACACACGGACACATCAAAGCCGTCTTTGTGGCTTCTGATTTTGTGAGTGGCCTATTTAGTCCACTGATGGATCTGCACCATTCAGAGCCACACTAAGATGAAAGAGTACAAATTACATTAATTAGGCTTTCGCAAAATCTCCCCAATCAGCGAACTCAAGGTAAGACTGTCACCAAAGCAAAGGCACACTAACTTTTTTGGTGAACGCAGAAGAAAAGAAAAAAAAAGGCTTCCCGAAAGGGCCCCAAGCCCAATCAATAAAGAGCCGAAAGACTTCAACGGCACTCCTTCATCTTTAAATATCTGATGAGCCGATACTGAGTTCTGTGATGAGTTTTCTGACTTTTTACAAATTGGCTTAAAAGAGGAGAAGAAAAAACAAATCTACAAACACTTGTCTTCATGTGACTCAATTGAACTGAAACACACATGAAATTATAATTAGCCAAGAATGACAAACAGGCAGAAAATAAACTCTTTGATTGCCTAAACAAACATGAAAACTGACAGATGCTTTTCAGCTAGCACTTGCTGTTTCACTGTCACTTGTGAGGGAAAAAATATGTCATCAGAATCAAAGTCAGCAAGAAGAAGTTAGTGAAAAAAGGGTAAGATTATTTGACGATGAAGTTTCACTTAACAGAAGTTTCCATTGATTGTTTAAAAGCTGGTACTACAGACCAACATGTAACATGTTAATCATGGCAATAAAATAATAGCTATGATCTAAAATAAAAAAAAAATCTATAATCCTAGCACATTGAAATGTATTGTATTTGCAGTGCTAATCTGTTACTTTGAAATGTCTCTCATTTGAAAGAAATGCCAATCTAAATCTTGTATTTTTAGCATTTCAGCATTGAAATCAATTGTATTTATATACACAGTGATACTGGCACTGACTCTTATTTCCAACATCTTAGCTCAGGGCCATTTTGGATTCTGAGATATTACACTACTTTTAAATATGTTCTAGGAGTGAACAGCAAATGCCTAAAGCGCCATTATAATTTCATGTATATACATTTCTTTACATTTCACTGATAGTTGGTGTTAAATCTTTGCAGAACATCTTGAGGAAGTGCAGCATATAATTGGCTAAATGACTTTAAATGAGCTATACACCAAAAATGAACCTGTGGTACATTGTACTACAGCAAAATGGAATAATGCCAACCTATATTTCCTTTCAGCTTTCCTTCAAGCTAATACAGGCTTTAAGTGTTAAAGTCATGCATTGTTACTGTCACTAATGAGCAGGGTCCCTGTGATCTCCACAGTCAGAAAATGTGGCTGAAGTAAGTGCATTACCAAATGCCTTTACCAGTCAGACAAACCCATGCAAAGGACTTGTCACTCAAGGTTATATGACAGGATATGTGGCCAGCTCACCACTGCAATTTTGAAACAGAATTAAAGTTTCTCATGTCACACAAGGAAACATCAAGGAATATGATATATGAAAACATGATATAGTGCATGACAGGCGTGAAACATGGTGCACCAACTGAGTTTTTTGTTTTAAGTTTTTCTTGAATTTACAAGTATGTGGTTGGTTCTGCACTCCTTAAAGGTGTGTTTGTGCAAATATTGAATACTAATTAACTCTTTGCATATGGTGTCTGATAATGCTAATTTTCACTCAGCCTGGATTAAAAAAAAATACTCTGTACTGTATATATAATGGGTGGCTACAGTACATTTATATTTTTACGTTTTGAAGACTACACCAGTGAGTTTTTTTTTTTCTTTTTTTATGACTGCTGTTGACAGAATGCACAAAGGCACAATCACATGCTTGTGTTTTACAAAACAATATGTAATCTAAAGCATTAGATTTAAACCTGAAATTGTGTAATCCTCTCATATTTTGACAATAAAAACAAATCATTAGGCATCTTTACAGAAAGTCTCATCTGTTCAAAGCCTAACTTTGAAAAAACACTGCCGAAATGATGGGTTTTATAGAATATTTGGCACAAACAGCTGAGATATGCTTTAAAGCTAGGAGAGCACAGAATTTGGACAGATGCAAGAGACTGCTATTGAACTTCTCCCTCCCTCACCCACTTCAGAGAGGAGGCTGGTATTAAAAGGATCAAATGCACTTTGTGGTTTTGCAAAAAAGAAACATATGGTCCAGCGACAATTTCTGAGCTTGTCATGAAAGGCATAGGGCATTACACACACTGTCTGAGGTGGGGGGTTGGGGGACTGCAGCATGCTGCCAAGATGTATGCCAGTACTAATACTTCCAAATATGGAAAGAGAAAACATAAAGTGTAAACTCCTATCAGCCACATTAACTGATAACAAGTTAAATAACGAGATAATATGAGTTAACAAGATAATATGTTAAAAGGAAGAAAAAAAAGAATGGTAAGGATCAGAACAATGTTATCAGGGCTAGATGTCTGGGTTAGAGCATCTCCAAAACTATAGGTCTTATGAGGCATTCCAACACAGTTATTAGTATCTATCAAAAGCAGTCCAAGGCAGGACAAGCAGTGAACCTGAAATGGGGTCATGGGCACTGATGCTCATTGATGTTTATGAGGCAGCATGGGCTCACTATTCAGGTTCGATCCCACAGAAGAGATACTGTAGCACAAACTGCTGAAATGTAATGCTGGCCAGAAAGGTGTCAGAATACCATGCATTACAGTATAGGGGGCTGCAGAGCTGTAAATCAGAGTGCCCAGGCTGACCACTATCCAACACAGAAAGTGCCTAAAAATGGCAGGTGAAGACTGTAATCTTATGAGGTTTTTTTTACATCATGTGGACGGTCGGTGAATGTGCTTTCCTGGAGGAAGAGGTGGCAACCGGATGCATTCTGGGAAGAAAGCAAGCTGGTGGATGGGGTGTGATGCTCTGGGTAAATGTTTGATGGGGAATCTGGGGTCAAGGCATTTGTCTGGATGTTACTTTCACACGTAATGCTTTCAAGAATATTGTTACACACCAAGTACACGCATTTGATGTTATCCCTTAATGGTCACAATGGATCACTTTGCAAAAATGCATAGGAATGGTTTCAAGGTGTTGACTTGGCCTCTAAATTCTCTAAATCTCAATTCAAACAAGCCTATTTGTGATGTGCTGGACAAACTAGTCTAATCCATGGAGGCCAACTTACAGGATTTAAAGGATTTGCCACTAAGTACTGCTGCGGCAAACCTTTGGAGGTCTTGTGAAATGCATGCCTTGTGCCTCAAAGTATGAAATAAATGTAACTGCTCTGTATTTGTTTAGTTCTACTCTATTGTAAATGCTGCTGTTACTTTGATTGCTGACTTTCTTGTTGCATTACTTATTATTTGTCCTAAATAAAAAAAAAAGGTTCACCTTGTCATTAACACTGGATTCCTTACATTTTGCAATTATGTACAATGGAAAAAAAAAATTTAAAAAAAGAGTTTTTTTAGAGCTTTTTCTTTTTTTTAAGAAGCTCCTTCAGCTTCACCATTATTCTTAAAACTTCAACCAGCAGCAATCTGAATGATATACAGTGCCTTGCAAATTATTCATTCCCCCATTGGCTTTTTACCTATTTTGTTACATTCCAACCTGTAATTTAAATGTTTCTTAATCTTATTTTATGTGATGAATCTGCACAAAATAGTCTAAGTTGGTGAAGTGAAATGAGAAAAATATATATTAAAAATAATAAAAAAAAAACTGAAAATTGGCATTTGCATATGTATTCACCCCTATTGCCATAAAACCCTTAAAAAGTCCTGGTGCAACCAATCTCCTTCAAAAGTCACATAATTAGTGAAATGAAGTCCACCTGTGTGCAATCTAAGTAGTGCATGATTTGTCAGTATGAACACACCTTTTCTGAAAGGTGCCAGAGGCTGCAACACCACTAAGGAAGAGAGATTACACCATTAAGACCAAGGAGCTCTCCAAACAAGTCAGGGACAAAGTTGTTGAGAAGTACAAGTCATGGTTTGGGTTATAAAAAAATATTAAAATCTTTGATGAACCCCTGGGGCACCAACAAATCCATTAACTTCAAATGGAAAGAACAAGGTACCACAAACCTGCCAAGAGAGGGCCACCCACCAAAACTTAAAGAACGGGCAAGGAGGGCATTAATCAGAGAGGCAGCACAGAGACCAAAGGTAACCCTGAAGGAGTTGCAGAGTTTCACAGCAGAGACTGGAGTATCTGTCCACAGGACCACAATAAGCCGTGCACTCCATAGAGCTGGGCTTTATGGAAGAGTGACCAGAAAAAAGCCATTAATTAATGTTATAAATAAGAAGGCACGTTTTGAGTTTGCCAAAAGGCATGTGGGCAACTTCCCAAATGAATGAAGGAAGGTGCTCTAGTCAGATTGATTTTTTCAGCCACCAAGGAAAATGCTATGTCTGGCGCAAACCCAACACATCCCATCACCCCAAGAACACCATTGCCACAGTGAAACATGGTGGTGGCAGCATCATGCTGTAGAGATGTTTTTCAGCAGGAGGGACTGTGAAACTGGTCTGAGTCGAGGAAAAGATGAATGGTGCTAAATGCAGGTATATTCTTGTGCAAAACCTGTGTCAGTCTGCCTGTGATTTGAGACTGGGATGGAGGTTCACCTTCGAGCAGGACAATGACCCAAAGCATACTGCTAAAGCAACACTCTTGGTTTAAGGGGAAACATTTAAATCTGTTGGAAAGGCCTAGTCAAAGTCCAGACCTCAATCCAGTTGAGTATCTGTGGTCAGACTTGAAGATTGCTGTTCAAAAACGAAAACCATCCCATATGAAGGAGCTGGAGCAGTTTAGCCTTGAGGAATGGGCAAAAATCCCAGTGGCAAGATGTGGCAAGTTCATAGAGACTCATCCAAAGCGACTTGCAGCGGTAATTGCCTCAAAAGGTGGCCCTGCAAAGTCCTGATTTTAAAGGGGGGGTAGTTATGCATGTTGAAGTTTTCTGTTATTTTGTCCTATTTGTTGTTTGCTTCACAATAAATGCTATCTAAATGCTTCCTTTCTGTCATGTAATTTTGTCTGATTTTATGATGACCTACAGCACTGGCAAAAGTTTGAGACTTTATTGGAAGCATGTCAATTTCCAGATGAAAACTTTAACAGCTGTACTACAGAGGAAATCTGTAACTCTCATTTAAGCATATGATAGTCATTTGGGCAAAACTGGTGAATTTAACCATCACAATAATTATAAAAACCAAACATGCAATATTAATCAAAACCTCATCTTCAATACAATTACTTTCTTAAAGGAAAGCTATTCTTTATCATAACTTTAGGATATCAGCCAGTTTTATGGGTAATCAAAATGTTTTGTATCATACTTGCCATTGTGTTAGCCATAATAATTTCATTTAGTCTGAGTTCTAATAAGCATGAACAACTCATTAAGATATCAGATCCATAGCATAAAAGCATAAAGAAGCATAGAAAGTTCAATTTCTCTCTCAAATGAACTTAAAGACCTACATGCTTATAGATTATACTGCAGTGATCAACAGATAAAAGTGCATCTTGACATTATTAAAAATAGGCACATGGTACAAATGGGCAGATTATCTGGGTTGTTGTGCTGTATTAATTTTTAATAACTAAAGCATTCCCAGAGAGTGCATGCCTTGCAGCTGGAAACACTTCCATGTTCAAAATGGGAGAAGCTGTTTTCACCAGTGGGCTTAAATGGGCTTTTAAATGTATAGCTGCATTTTAGCTCTGCATACATTTCCAAACAAGTTCTGTTCGAGCATCACTTCATTTAAATACAGATGCATGTAATTGCCTTTTATCTGACTTCAAAAACACCACATGGTCCATGGCCAGAAGAAGAAGGGAAAGAAGGAAATACAGAGAAAAAGTAATGAAAGATTTTCTTTCGCATGAAAGAAAAGAAGACATTTGCTTGCTTCAAAGAATTTTCTGGCTCAGAAATTATTTATACACCATGAGCAGTTGGAGAAAGAAAATACTGATCGTTAAAGCTCATCAAAATATGAGGGACACAACTCTGTGGTGTTTTTGAAAAACACAGTTAAAAGTTACGCTGGGATGGAAAAGAGAAAAAAATGCACAATACAAAAGGTCAAGTGAGGTTTCCTACCATTCGGTTGTAAACATGGCTGAAGCTTGGCTGTCAACAGGAATAAGCTTAATATGCTGACAAGTGTTGAGGCCCTCAAGCCAAACGTGTACGGCTAACACTGTTTTGCAGTTTTTGTAATGCTACCTTTCCTTAATGATGGAATGTCATCCTGTATTCTTTGTAAGCTCTATCAGCTTCACAAGATGTCGTGCACCACATTATAACGTTTTTTAGAAAAAAAAAAATTGATGTCATTTGCATTAGAAGAAAGTGATAAAAGACTAAACCGATAAACCCACTTGGGAGTTTGAGTCCTAGAATATTTAAACACTGGTAAAAAAATAAGATATTTGTTGGGACATTTGCTTTTAGCATGGTCAATGATAACTACTGCTGTAAATTACAGGTGGATAATCAGTTCATCAAAAACTTTTAAAATGGTTTTTGAAATGAATAAAGGGAGGTTGAGTCCAGCAGCTAGTTATTGTGGTCATAATAATTAGTTGCAGTAATTAGAAAATAGATGAATAAAAAAAAATGAAAAAAAGTAATATCCACAGGGAGAAAAAATGAATGTGTTTGTTTCATTCTTTTGATAAAAAAATCTCAATTTTTTTTTGGAAATAAGATGAAAACAGACAGACTGTTTTTGACTGAACCCAGATGATACATGAATTATTCATCACAGCATTCAAAAGCAAATGAAAAAGCTAACCATTTTCTTTCATATCCTTTTGAGTTATTAACCTTTGATCAATACAAGAGTTGGTGCAGGAAGTATTACTGTTTGAGGTATTAGTGGAAAAAAAGAGAGAGGTGATGCTCAAATGAGACAGAAGACAAAGACAGGTCTGTAAAGACAAGGAAATTTGTCCTAAAAAAGTGGCAGGGTAGCTCCCTCATGTCATCTTGTCGAGATTTTAAGTTTTCAATTTTTCAACAGCAGAGCAGAAGGCTTTTTAATCAGCTGCAGTGATGGATGAGCTGGGAGGCTTCGCCACGCTTGGGACAAACGAGCGAAAGCGAGCGAGGGATGCCCGGACAGCCTCCGATCTGCGGACAAATTACACTCCTCCATTACAATGCGTGTCAGACGGGCCTGTGTCAGCTCTCATACAATGAGACGCCAGTTGGGCTAGCCAGGTGATAAAGGAGCACGTCGGAGAGTCCGCCATCAAAACACTGAGTTAAACCCCAGAGTGTCAGGGAAAATTACTCCATGACACCTCGTCATGTTATATATTAGGCCATGATAAACTCCCCCCTGTTTGGCTAGCGGTGTGTGTCAGGCTGGAGGTGGGGAACGGGCAGTCTGAATGACTGCTCCACTTCACAAGTCATGTTGGCTCTAGCTTAAAATGGAAGGGGCCTTCTGGGTCTGTAGTGGTTTAAACTGGGACCGCTAATTGGACTGGACTACTGAGAAAATGGCCCTGTGCTTTTGACCTAATTTGCTTTAGATAGCATTATTACTGTTACTTCAATACTGTTGCTATAAATAAATGAACAAAAAGTGGTCCAAAACTGCTTGAATTAATTACTTTAAATGTTTGTCTTTCATGTCAATGCTGACTTTTTCAGAGATCACAAAATATTTATTTTAGATTTTTCTTATTTTTTGATCATTTCTGCTGCTCCATTGACCGAAAGGTTGTCAAACTGTTTAAATGACATTCATTTCTTTTAAATAACAAGCAAAATAAATAACAGACAACAATGACAACAACTGAGACACAAAGTTTTGTTACTACAGTGATATGTTGTAACAGATGATTATTATATAGATGATTATTGCAAAAACGATTTGTTTTGTTGCGTTTTGTCAGCTGGACTTTTATTATCAGATTTATTTACTAACATGCACAAAATAAAGTGAACAAGCTAATTGCATTACTAGTAAGTTGCCATTGAGGTATTGCTATCATACAGTATATATATATATATATATATATATATATATATATATATATATATATATAGTATTGTGTAAAATGTTTTAGGTATGGTGGAAATATGTCAAGAATGCTTTCAGAAATATAGCAATGATTGTTTATTTTAATTTACAAAATGTAAAGGGAGTGAACAAAAGAAAAATCTAAATCAAATCAATATTTAGTGTTACAACATCAGTTCTTCTGGCCCCCACAGAGCCCTGATCTCAACATAATCCAGTGTGTCTGGGATTATATGAAGAGACAGAAAGATGTGAGGAAGCCTACATCCACAGATGATCTGTGGTTAGTTCTCCAAGATGTCTGGAACAACTTACCAGCCGAGTTCCTTCAAAAACTGTGTGCAAGTGTACCTAGAAGAATCTGATGCTGTTTTGAAGGCAAAGGGTGTCACACCAAATATTGATTTGATTTAGATTTCTTTGTTCATTCACTGCATTTTGTTGATTAATGAAAATAAATGATCAACACTTCCATTTCCGAAAGTGTTTTTTGTTTACAGCATTTTTTCACACCTGCCTAAAACTTTAAAATAGCATTGTAAATAAATAATATATATATATATATATTATATATATATATATATATATATATATATATATATATATATATATATATATATATATATATATGTACACACCGTTTGACATCAATACCTAAAAACTAAACAAAACTAAACAAAAACACCAGCAATGCTTCATTTCACTCTTGTAGAACCTGCCAAAGGCTTTTTGAGATGTTTTACATATCCACAGTTGGCAGGTGGAGTATTGCCTTAAAAGTTAGAAGGAAAATGCAAAAGCACAGTCGAGTGTGAAATTCACAATCAAACCTTTTGTGTTTTTGGTCTTTTCAGGGTAGCTCTGACAAAGGAACCGATAAATGACAATTAGCAGAGGAAGTCTGCCGGAGCACTCATGTCCCATATTAATAGCTAGTTAATATGGGAGTGAGATGGACTGGCTCTGTCCTTAACTAAGCCTGTCTAGGAGACTGCTTGCTGAAAATGGAGAGAATAACACAAGTCTAGAATGACTAGTGGGATTTATTCAAAACAATATAAAAATAAGGCAAGTTTAATCTGCATTACAGCTCTGCATTTGCATGTAAGTTTTATAATTCAGCTTAATACACTGAATGTAAAACACAATGGAATGGAAACAGAATCTGTCAAAACTGGTCTAGTGTGTAGGTATAATGTTATAGTGAAAAAAGAGACCATTAGAAAACATGATTGTCAATTCAAGGTTCTTGCCTGATGGCCCCCTACAGTCACAATAAGAGAGGATGTGCATCACCTACTGCTCAAATAAACACAGAAAATGAACCCAGACTATCTATCCCTACTAAATGCTTCCTAGGAGATATTGACCGCAACAATTCAATTAAATTATAATTCTTTAGAAAACATCAATATAATTTTCTGAAGTGAAATTCACTCAATATCCTGGAGAATATGAAAAACATAAAGCTGTTTTTCAGCTTGTAATACCCTGAGGATTTCATTCCGGCCAAATATTTAATGCATGAATTGCTGAATATTGTTTTAACTGAAAATAATCAGTTCTTAAAGCAATGCTTTTGAATCTGCACTTTCAAATAAATGTGATACAATGCCTTTTGACTCCCTGAATATTTGCTGCACATTCGAGATTAGCCTTTTATCTAGCTTTTAATGTGTGTGTCAGTGGTTCAGCTCACATCTAAATATGGGGCTCTCCGGTACATCACACCTCTTTATCCATGCTTTCTAGTTTTAATCCCTTTGTCCAACTGAGGCAGAGGCGCATCTGCTGCACACACCTCACACTGCAACAGTGGGATGACGCCACAGAGAGTCAACGCAGTTAACCTAGCATTTAGATGGCACTTTGTCTTTTGTGATTAAATCTCCTTCATCAGGCTTTGACACATCCTCAGCAGATGAGTATGTCCTTAAGGTATTAACAAGCTCTGTGAGCTGCCTTTAAGGAAAAGCTTTAAAAAGCAGAGAGAATCTAGCAGAAAAGATGGACAAACAGACAGGCAGAATGTTGTAAATAAAATTGAACTAAATAAAGAATCATATAATGTGGTTTACCAGCAGTCAGTGAAGATTCAGAGCTGCAAATTGAGCACTTTCATCCACCAACTGCTTCCTTTGTATGCTTTAATTAAAGTCCATTTCAAAAAAGCCTTTGCTTGGTCAGATATGTCAAAAGCTATCTATTTGCACAAGTAATTATTGCAAAATTAGTGCTATCTTATCACTTCAGACCTAATATTACAGAAAAGAACATTCCAGGCAATTCTTCTCCATCCCAGTGATGAGTTCATGTTATTACAATCACACTGTGCAGAAGAGCCTTTTAAGCACTAAAAGGCTAAAACACTAAAACTCCAAATGAGGGTTAAATTCAACAATGGCAAGCTGATATTCCCAAGGCACCAGCAGCAATAGACTCTTAACAATGTCATTCACATTGCATTTGATTTTTTTTCCCTTATTCTGAACAGAAAAGTGCCTCTGTGGTTCTTTACATGACTTGCCAGAGTATAGAGGGGCTCCAGCCAAGACCACCGGCTGTTCAATCTCCCTCACATTCGTTTTGGCAATCACTTACAGGGATTTGTGATTTAATTCACATGCTTAAACAACATTTTCTCATCCCAATAAAGCGGAGATCATTCAGAAATGTGCTCTAGCTGTAGCTGTCAAAATAATCATGATACTGAGGATTTCATGATGCCCTACTGTAAGAATAGTGCAATGTTCCCATGCCGGTTATTTTTAGCCAAACATATGAAACCAGGCAAGGCCAGTTTTTTTCAGTATAGCACATTATACACAGAAGTCAATTAATGTGCTTTATTGAGGTAAAATTTGAATATACAGGTAATACAACTGGCAAAGTAAAAAAAAAAATAAAGAAAAACAAACAAACAGAAAATAAGTTTGAATAAGAAAACAAAGAAAAAGAATCTAGAAAAAAATATTTGGTAATTTTTTATCTTTAAAATATGAAGTTATCTGACATAAGTGATGAAATGAAAAGTATCTACCAATGCTGTAAAACAAACAAAAAAAAAAGTAGAGTGAGATAAGTGGCGATTAAGAAGTGTTTAGTTTGAGTTAAGCTTGTTGGACTGTCAGAGATGTTAGGAGAGGTGTTCTCGAATTAGTCTTCAAGAGCTTCTTGAAGGAAGAGCGGGATGCCTCTGGCCTGACAGTAGTAGACAGTAGCTTAATCCACCCAGGGAGAAATGTCTGGACCGAGGCCTTGTGTGTAGGAATGGCAGTGCCAGGCAATCTTCCATAGAGGAGCAAAATGAACAAGAAGAAGTATAAATCATGTGATGGAGCTTTAATAACTGAAATTAGCCATAAATAACTCTGTAGAGCTGACCTGATTTGATCTGAGCAGTTATGGTTTGCCAGTTGAGATCAGTATTGGAGTTTCATAAGTCCCAAGAGGTTGTAAAGTCTAAAATGAGATGACCAGGACATTGATAATGACACCAATGTTTCTCACACCTAAGAGACATTAAGTAAGGTGTTACGGTAGTGTTCCTTCATCCATCTGAAGATATCAGAAAGACATGCTAACATATTTGAGGATAAATTATGGTCTTCTGACTGGAATTTCAGTTGCGGTTCTGTATGATTTGTATAGCAGTGATTAGAGAAGTGAATAACCAGACCTAATAAGGTGGTGTAAATAGCAAAGAGAACAAGCCACAGAACAGAGCCTTGGGGTACATCTGGCCAATGTGGACAGAGGCCAATGTCATAACACTTTAAACCACTTTAAACCAAGATTTCCACACATGAAAAGTGAAAATTTAATTACTTATATAAATATATTATATAAAATTAATTTTTGGTGCAGTCTATGTTCCATTTATTATCAAAAAAAGATAAACTTATTACACATTTACACTCTTATGCAGAGCTATTTACATTTCTTAACTACAGGGACAATCCTCCTGGGGCAACTTCGGGTTAAGGGTCTTGCAAAGGAAACCAGTGGTGTTAGTGCTGGAGGTGGGAATATGAACCTGCAATCTCTTGGTGTGTTGGCAAGTATCCTACCACTAGACCACCGACACCCCTACTTAGTGTGCTTCTAATACTATAATAATTCTGTCAGCATAAAATACCTAATGGTGAAGACAAATTCTAGGAGGTAGAAATGCATTTAGATCAAGTCAATGAGCACTTAACCTCACTGGTGACAGAGAGACAGCCAGACAGATAAATTGTATTAGTGTGATTGAGTTATATCTGAGATACATCAGCCTAGTAGATGCAGTCACTAGTTCCTCAGCTCTGTGTTAGCAAAGCATCCAGATGGTCCAGCTATCTTTTGCCTCCTACCAGCTAGTGTCACTCTACCTGTCGGAGCACAATACAGGTCTTTCACTCTGCCTTGCAGCGGTTCCCCACTGTCTGACACTTTACACAGGCTGCCATGGTATCCCCCACCACCATCACCAGCCTGTCTCCAGGTCCTGACAGTTCTTCTCGTCTTCCTCGAAACACCCATTCTGATTTTCTTGGGTAGCTGGTTCTCAAGGTGAGTGAGGCATTGAGGGGCTGGCAGGTTCATTTAAAAGGCATCTTTCTGTAAGATGACTCCATCTCACCCATCATCTCAAAAGCAGTGCCATCCTATTGTCTCACTTTGGCTCTCCTCTGTATGTATGACCCAGAGCCCCTGTGTTGTTTAATGTCTGTTTCATCAGAATGCTCTTTTGGAGACTAAGGATTATATGGCATTAGTTTAAAAAATTGACAACAGGGAAAGGCATCCTTTGACAATTAAATAGACTAAATTAAATAGACAAGCCAATATTTCAACTGGACAATAAAATAACCAAAGCAACAACTGGGCAAAGCGTCTCATCTACTTAAAAAGGCACTTGACGGTCCTTTGTTTTAATCATAATAGTAGTTTAATGTATTGTTTAGTTTACTTTTTCAAATAACTGTATAACTAGAGCCATTCATAGTTTCACTCTGTCAGTGGTCATGTGCTGTTGTTATACATTGATAAATACCACTCTGAATCCTTCTCGGTACTGCTCGATTAATGAGTCTTTAATGAATTAATTAATAAAGATTTCTGTATTGGGGTCACTTAAGTGTGAGGTATAGTGATCTTTCAGCTTGCTAATTTAAAATTACTGAGTGTCCAATCATGTCATGCAATAAGGCTCTGCATGGAAAATTTCCAGTGTTTCAATGTATATTTAAACGACCGCATTTTATGCAGTTTTTAACCAAAGACACAAGGAAAACATCAGGATCTGTATTAAACAGAGTGGCAGACAGCATTACACGTTAAACCTGTCAAAATTCAAGCTATATGGCTAAATTAGTTTTCAAAATCTGAAAGGCAACAAAGTGTTTCTTGTTAGATTTAGTATGATGGATTGCTCTCGCCACTGAAAACAGCTGACATATTGAGCTTGAAAGCTGGCCAAACAGAGCAACAGCAGCAAAAAGATTTAAGATAAATGTGTTTTGTTAATGTTTGCCTTTATGAAAATGCTCAGGGATGTCATTGCAGTAACACATTCCATGATTTCACTAAGATATGTTTAATTAAAGTTATCACTTTCCCCATCAGAGTTTTAGGCACCCTGAAGATTCTGTTCTGGCACCACCCTGGCTTGAGACATAAGCTCCCCAGCCCAATGCAAATGTTTTTTCTCTGTAATCCTTCTCTTTCCCTTACTTACAACATCTATCCTGTCAGGTGAAGATTACAGCCGTTTCTTGAAAAAGTTCCTTTCCATTTAAGACCCCTCTTTCCCAAACTTGGTCTAAGCAGAACACACTACTGACTCTCCTACATTCCAGAATGACATCTATTGGGACACAATTACCAGATCTCAATTCCATATCACAGAGTGGAACAGCAGGTTAAAGGAACAAATAGGCAAACAAGAACTCAAGCTGAAATATGAACCCAGTTAGTGGAAGAGTGGGCTAAAGTGGGCCATATGTTGAGAGAGTGATGGTATCCATACTTGACAAGACTGAGCTTCATTGAGGCAAAATGACTTAAAAACGATCCATATAAATGTTTATAGAATTATATGCAAAATCCAGTAGTAAATCATAAAATGTTATTTTGAAATTGCATAGTAGGGTCAGTTATTTAGTCCTTATATCCATATATTAAACAGGCTGGTAACCTTGAATAGATTACCCTGTCATACTTGCTTGCATAAAACACATCTCAAACTCACCTTGAGCAATAGCTAATGATTTAAACATAAACTTTATATAATAATAATCTGTGGTGGTCAGAGACATAGAGAGAGGAAAATAAGTATTGAACGCAACATTTTTCTCAGTAAATACATTTCAAATTGGGCTATTGACATTAAATTTACACCAGATGTCGGTAACAACCCAAGTAATCAAGACATACAAAGGAATCAAAACAAATAAGTCCATAAATTGTTATGTGCATTAAAGTATAATGTCACATGTAATAAGTATTGAAAATGCTTACTGAAATGTGTGTAATACTTCCCACTAATACAAAGTAGAAAAGTCTTTGTTGGTAATGACAGTTTCATGATGCTGCCTATATAGAGAAACTAGTCACATGCAATGCTCAGGTGTGATTTTGGCCCATTTTTCAAAACAAACTCAAAACAAATTTTGATGGCTTCAGGGCCTTTTCTATAAACTCTGATCTCCCATGCTTTCCATAGATTTTCAATTGAACTTCCAAGTGATTGACGTGGGCCATTCTAACAGTTTTATTTTCTTTCCCTGAAAGCAGTTGAGTTTCCTTGGATGTGCATTTTGGATCATTGTCTTGCTGAAATGTCCACCCTCATTTAATCTTCAGATTCCTGGTAGATGGCTGCAGATTCTCATCAAGAATGTCCCAGTACATTTCTCCATTCATCCTTCCTTCAATTATATAAAGTCTGGCAGTACCATATGCTGAAAAACATCTCCTTACCATAATTTTACCACCTCCAAACTTCACTGTTGGAATGGTGTTTTAAGGGTGATGTGCAGTGCCATTTCTCATCCAAGCATAGTGTAATGACATTCAAAGAGTTCAATTTTGGTCTCATCTGACCAGACTATACTCTCCCAGCATTTCCATGGCTTGTCCAAATGTTGAGCAACAAACTTTAAACGAACTTCAACATGCTTTTTCTTTGACAGTGGAATCCTGCGCTGTGAGCCTGCATACAGGCCATATTGGTTGAGTACATTTTTTTCCTTGAAACAACTGCACCCGCCAATTACAGGCCTTTCTGAAGCTTTCCACGAATGGTCCATAGCTCTGGGATAACTCTTCTGATTCTTTTGAATCCTCTGTCAGAAATCTTGGTCCACCTGTTGGGGGCCAGTTTATGGTGAAATTAGGTTCTTTCCACTTCTGGATTATGGCTACGATTGTTCTCAATAGAACTTTAAGAAGCATAGAAATATGCCTGTAACCAGTGACATCAGGGTGTTTTGCCACAGTAAGGTCACAAAGATCTTGAAAGAGTTCTTTGCTTTTACCCATTATGAGATGCTTATTGTGTGATCCCTTGATAATGAGAAAACTTTTTATAAGCCATCAATTAGGACTAATCCAGATGATATTAATAAGCAATGATAAGGGTCAGGATTGCTTTCAAAATACTGACAAATTCAGCTGGTTTCTTAGCTGTGCATGCCTTTTAGCACCTCCTTTTCTTCATGTGTTTGATACGTATTCCCTGTGTCAGTCCACTTTACTGCACATAACTGCACATAATTTATGGACTTCTATTTTAATTTATATGTATGTGTGGATTGCTTGGGTTGTTACCAACATCTGTTGTAAATTTCATGTCAGTAGTCCCATTGGAAATATATTAATTAAGAAAAAAATGGATACGTTCAGAACTCATTTTCCACACTGTATCTTGATCACATTTATCACAAGTGTAAATAGGTTGTGTTTTTATACCCATTCATAAGTACATGAGTGGAGACAAGCCTCCCAAGTGCTGACCAGCAGGGAAGAGTATAGAAACAAGATTCAGGGCAGAGTTGAATTTGGGTGCTCTGGGGACATTCTTGTCATGTAAATAGAATATTTGAAAATTATCCAGACCTGATAATGTACAGCATAAACAGTCTTCCTAGAAGTGTTCCTTCAGTGTGCACTTCCGATTCTGAATCTAGAACCTATATGTAGAAATTACTGGGTCCCACTTTATATTAAGTGTGTCTAATAATTATGCAAATTATATGGATGGGATATAGAAGTGCTGCTTCTGTAATTCTGTAACTAGTTTTCTTTAAGTAATGACATGAATAAAAAAAAAACTGTGGTAGAAGTTATTAGGGATATATAATATAATGTACAACAGTCACCTGACATCTTTATTTCTGCATGAAATTCATGGCGTGAGAACTTTTAGATCCAATGATCCCAACTGTCATGCAATTTTAGACTTGGGTCTGGGATGCAGCTCAAATTCAGGCAGTAGCCAAAAACATAGCTGAGCATCTGTGTTATAGCATCAGCTGTGTTACAGCCTTTCCAAAATGCAGACATCAAGCATTATAAATGTGACACAGTACTGGAATATAACACATAATATCCCCAAAATGAAGATAACAGCATGCAAACAAGGTCCAACAGAGGAACGAGAGCACTCAAAAATGAGCAAAAAAAAAAAAAGTAAAAAAAAAAACAACTTTTGAACTAGACTCTCATTCCAAAAGCCTGTTTCTCCAAAAGTGCTATGGATCCCAAAAGCACTGGCAAACTCTATGGGGACTTAGGCTGGTGGGGTTGATCGAGTGCTTGCGTGTATTTGTTGTTTGTATGATTGATGCCAACCTGCAGAGCAGTCTTGAGGGGAGCCAACTCAAACACACCTTGTACTCTTAGAAGCAGTCTCGCTGGGCTGAGTGCTACCTCTCCCCAGCTGCGTCCCGAAAAGCGCAGTGAAAAATGAGTGTGGGAACTGGAAAGTCTGGGCGAAAAGTCCCACGGCACCAGCAGCCTGAAGAAAAGTGAAAACGGACCACGGCTGAAGTCATCAGAGACCCTGAGGAATGGCTAAGCCAGGCTACTATAGAATTCTAGCATCAGCTCTGGGATTTCATTTATGTGCTGGGGAGCAGTACAGAACCCATTCTCATCTCCTATCAATTTATCTTTATCTCACCCCATTTCAGACAGTGGCTTGGGGCCACTTGTGTGTATATGCAATCTGTATGAAGGTAATGAAGTCTTAGTGTATAATATTAGGCATTATTATACAAAAATAATCCTCCAGTGCACAGGACATACCTCTGTGTTAAAGCTACCTCTCATTCACACTCCAATAGGATTAGGACAGCTCTTGATGGGCTATTAATGGATAATGTCCTGGAACACTGGCATCAGCTGAAAATTGGAGCAAATTTTCAGAAGGCAAACATGAGAATAAGATATTTGCAGTAAGGCTGTGTACCGTGCATGAAGGAAATATGTTTATGTTTATGGTGCGTGACATTCATGTTCATGCAATGAATCATGCATGGGCAACTGTTCTGATGCATTGTCCCAAGGTGCTTTAAGCATCACATAGATGGCAGCGTATATGATTTTTTTATCTCAAGAACAAAAGCTCCATGCAACCAGACCTTATCATAAGCAAGCAATTATGTTGCTAATGTTATTGCAATAAAATACTAAACATGTGTCAATTGTGTCAATTCCTATTTGAGGTTGGATGTAAATTGGCTTAGTGATGTATCTCAGTGCACTGTAGCTGAATATGGAATGCAACAGTTACTATTTGCAAACATAGAAAAGAAAGCTGCTCACTCTCCCCATGTTTGGGACTAGCAACAACTTACAGGCATATATGGATTGAATAATTTAATAATTGCTATTCTGAAGCAATAGCAGAATATGTCTTGAAATAAATTTCAGGTCATATTGTTTCTTTGCTAGCAGGTGAACATCTTAAAGTTAGGTTTAAAAACAAAAATAAAGATTAAAAATAAAAAAGATTTGCATCAGTTTCATAGTAAAATATCATATCAACATGCATTTCTGATTCCTTATGTCTATGCACATACTGTGTTTCTTTGGAGTGGCTGGGGCTTGTTTGAGGATTTTAGATGCTTTTTACTCTTCTCCACACTTCTCACAGTACCTTTGTGGATCCCATTTGGTGTAGTCCCAAAGGACCTTTGGACCTGTCCCACAGAAACACAAGCCTGCTGCCCTAAGTACCTCTGACACCAGTGTGTGTGTGTGTGTGTGTGTGTGTGTGGGTGTGTGGGTGTGTGTTTGGTAGGGGTGGGTTCATCACCGAGACCTTATTCCCTTTTCTTTTTGTTATTCAGAAAAAGTTTCTCACTCTCTCTGCCCAGTGCTGAAAAAGTGATATTTTGACACCTACAATTCTGCTTCCTGAATTCCAGATTAAACCAAGGCATGTTTTTTCCTTTCTTCTCTGAAACACCTTCTCAAATTCTTCACGTTGACAGATTCATACTTGACTGTGAGGTTGAATGTGCTGCTGTATAATGACTTAAATCAAAGTACGAGGGAAGCCACTGAAGGGACACTTTGGCGGTCCTTCCGCATTTGGCTTTGGCAGAAATTGCTTAATAGCACAATAAGTTTCTTTGTACTGAGTCTGAAGTGCATGATACAATGTCAAGGGCATTCATTTTTTTGCTTCCAAGATTTCTTAGTCTTTTCCCTAGTGGAAATGGAAAGTGTTCACAAAAGCTAACCTTCCACTCCCCCCACACACAAGGTTTTATATTGTCAAAGTTTTGAGGGTTTGTTTTTCCATCTAAACATGCAAGCTGTCCTTCTGAAAAACAAAGCGCACATAAGATGAAAAATGGGCTGTCAGGGTCTAGCCTTTAGCAGAGCAATCAGTGTCTGCAAAAGACAAGAGAGACAAGAACTGGACTTGAATAAAGTTACTCAGCAGAGCTGTGGCCACTGGGACCTTCTACCTCAACATTGGTACTTAATGCTCATGCACACACATAGGATGAATGTGAACACACACACGTGCGGCTTGAAATCTTCTTTCAAAACCATCAGGATCAATCAACTGCTTTGGTCTCCCATTTTTTCTTCCTCTCCACTCCGTTTAAAACGCAACACAGGAGGCTTTCGCAGTGGACCATGGCCAGCATGAGAATAATGTATGTCAACAAGCATTTATCCTGCCTCTAATGACAGTGATAAACTAATCAGTTTGTCTATCCATTATCTTAGTTGCTTCTGGAGCATATCCCAGCATTCATACAGTGAAATGCATGGAAAAGTGCTGGACAGCCCATAGAAGATACACTGATAAATACACTCACTGCCAGTGTTAAGGGCTGGATGTATCCACGAGTAAATTGAACTTCACATGAAAAACATATGAGAATCTGACCCAAATGTGACTACTGGGACAGGGACAAATACAGAGGAGAAAACTAGTACAGACACAGAAGCATGTACATAACAAAAACAAGGCATAGAATCCATGTGGAAACTGTAAAGTAGCTGGACAGGAAATGTAGATGGCAGCAAGGCACGGAATGCAGCCCAAGGCCAAGTAGGAATCACATCTAAGTTTGCTGATGGTGGTGTTAAAGAGCCAGGACATGAGAGACAAGGGACCAGTAGACAAGGGACCAGGAGAGGAGAAACCTTGCTTCCTGATGTTGATGCTGGCAAACTCTTCAGGAAAGCAGGAGGTGCTGCAAGCAAGACCGGTAAGTCCTCTAAGCAAGGATGAGGCACTGATAATAATGCTGGCAAGACCTCCAGGACAGCATGAGGCACTGGCAATGTCAAGTCAAGTCAAGCCAATTTATTTATATTGCACTCTGGGGCAGCGATGGCCTAGTGTTTAGGGACTAGTCCCCAGAATCGGATGCTTGTGGGTTAAAATCTCCGACCATTAGATTGCCCTGAGGTCCCCATAACTGCTCCCTGGGCAGCTTTAAATAGCTGTCACCTACTGCATACTGTGTATGGTTGAAAAACACAGGTTGAATTGTGTGTTGTGCTGTGTTACTGCAACTGTTGTCACAACGAAGCTTTATGAAATCAGGGTCCAAGCCCCAAGTGAGTAAACTGAATGTGACTGAAAAGAGGAACCCATCCTCCTCTGGTTGACACTGGATAAGCAAGAAGCATAAACACCAGATAAACAAGGAAGAGAAAGTGTATTTTATAAGTTAATACATTTAGCAATGAGTTCCATTAAGGTAGGAGTTACTATAAAAGAGATTCGTTAGAGATTGTAATTGGAAGTTCAATTAGCTAACAGTGGTAGTTCTATTGAGTCAGTGGAGTTTCGTTAGTTAGTGTCAGCAGCTCATGCAGATGATCCAACATGATGTAGATGATCTAAAGTTCAGGTGGGGAGAGGAATCTCATGATGGTTGATTTCGACTGAGAAGACAGTTGGCTCAGAGGGTAGACTGGAGTTGAAGAAACCCCTAACGGTAACTGATGAACTTGGCTGGGAGCCATTTCCCTTCAGGAAATGCATAAGCTGCTCATCGTAAAGTTGGTGGTTAGTCATCCATTTCAAACAGAGCAAGTTTTTCTCTCTCTGTTTTGGACCTACAGGTGCAGACTATAAATTTATAGAGTGCAGTACTGTGGTAGAACTTGCTATTGCAGCCTAACAATAAAGGACAGAGCTGAGGGTTTTCTAACACAAGAGCACCCAGAGACACTGATGTCCCCCCACACCACTATAAAGAAACTTGAGTGATCATGTGAAAGTGGTGGGCTGGCAGCACCAACATCCCAGTTTACTGTAATTCTCAGAATCCGCCAATCACTATATCGGCACCTTTTAACTAACAGGAAGATTAATTGCTAAAAGTCTGACTAAACAAGTAGGTTTTTAGCTGTGACTTAAATATTGAGAGCATGGCTGAGACCCGTACAGTAGCTGGAACACTATTCCAGAGACGGGGGGCATTGAATGCAATGGCTTTTCTCCCTGTTGTTGTTTTCAAAATTCTGGGAACTGTTAGAAAGCCAGCACTTTGCGATCTAAGTGAGCATGGGGCTTCATAACTGAAGACTTTTATGGCTTTTTTTTTTTTTCTAGGAAGCCAATGAAGTCAAGATAATATCAGACTTCTTCTTTTGGCTGCTCCTGTTAGGGATCACCACAGCAGAACAGCAAACACCTCCTGCATCCATGGGTAAGCAGGTTCTTCTGGCAGGGGTTGATGGCAGGATGTAGTTGCCAGTAAGTAAGCAAAATGAACTTCATTAAAACTCAAACAACACATGAAGAAACTGAACAGCCAAGGTCTATGAAACAAAACCAAACATGCTAAATATGCTAAATATGTTAAAGCATAGAAACATGACAATGAACCAGCAAGGAATATAACAAACACAGGGGTATAAATAGACATCATGAAATGAGTAGCACCTCAACAAGGGAGGATACACATATGGGAATCAGGTGGGAAGGGGCAGGACTCTAGTGGGTGAGGCAAAAATCCAAAACAAGATGAAAGCACATGGTAAATGTAACCAAAGACACTCAGACATAAAAACAATGACAGAAGGCAAACAGAAGAAGAACAAGAGGACAAGGTTAAACCTTGACACTCACACGCACAGTTAACTAGAGATCTCCATTCCAACATTTTTACTCAACAGATGCAGAATGAAAGCTGACAATCTTTGTTCTGAGATTTTTCAGGATTAATTAAAGGTACACAGAAAAACAAAGACACAGACAACAGGCCCAGCAACAGTCAAGAATGTGTCATCTGATGAACATCAGCGGGGTTAGTCCCTATTTAAAGATACTGAAGTTGCACGACTGCAGCAATATGGGCAATATGGCAATGGTGAAGAGGGTGTCATATAGGGTGATGAATTTAAAGCTGGAAGTTGAAGATGTGATAATGAATGTTGTTAGTGCTTATGCCCCACAAGTTGGTTGTGAGATGGAGGAGAAAGAAGAATTCTGGAGAGAGTTAGATGAAGTGATAGAGTGTACCAAGGGGAGAGAGATTGGTGATTGGTGCAGATTTTAATGGACATGCTGGTGAAGGGAACAGAGGTGATGAGGAGGTGATGGGTAGGTATGGCCTCAAGGAGGGGAATGCTGAAGGCCAGATGGTTTTAGATTTTGCATGGAATTTTATGGTTTATTTTAAGAAGAGGGAGGAGCACAGGGTGACGTATAAGAGTGGAGGAAGATGCACACAGGTAGATTATATTCCTTGCAGGAGGGTCAGTCTGAAGGAGATTGGAGACTGCAAAGCAGTGACAGGGGAGAGTATAGCTAAACAGCACAGAATGGTAGTCTGTAGGATGACCTTGGAGGTCAAGAAGAGGAGACAAGTGAGGGCAGAGTTGAGGATCAAGTGGTAGAAGCTGAAGAAGGAGGATTGCAAGGTGGAATTCAGGCAGGACTTAACATAGACACTGTGAGGTGTTGAAGAGCTACCGGATTGCTGGGAAACTGCTGCAGAAGTGGTAAGGCAGAACACTAGATAGGTACTTGGTGTGACATCTGGAAGGAAGAAGGAGGATAAGGAATCCTTGTGGTGGAACCGAGAAGTCCAGGAGTGTATACAGAAGAACAGGGAGGCAAAGAAGAAATGGGACAGTCAGAGAGATGAAGAAATAAGACAGGTGTACAAAGAGATGAAGCGCAGGGTGAAGAAAGCAGTGGCGATGTTGTGAGCCAACGCACCTGAAGGCCCTCTGGTTGTAATTATCACCTAAGCAGAACCATTAGTGGGACATCAGTAACCAGAGAGGATAAATAGGTCGTTACAATGCTTAGTGGTCTGATGGCTTTTGGTTCCCCTGTACCTTGTTTCATGGAGTTTGTTCTGCCCCTCTACTCCAAGGATTTTCCATCCTGAACTTAACTGACCAAGCTCAGATGAGTTTTCTGTTTCTTTCTGCTCTCATGTGAAACTCATGAAACACTATGATGATTCACCTTGTCTGTGTGTTTATGAAACCCCCCCTGTGTCTGTGATAGCAGTTAGCATTAGCCTCTGAGGCTAATATTTGGTTTCTAGTTAACCCTTGTAGATCTCCTGTGATCCTGTTCTGATCTTATGTTGTTGTCCCTTCTGCATTTTAGTCCTTGTGTTTTCTTCTTCATGTTAGTTAAAACCTCCCTGGTCTTTAAGCTTCCTATGCTGATCTGTCTTCTAAAATAGTCTACTGTACTGCTGGTGTGTGTGTTAGTTTAGTAGTGTTCATGTCTTTGGTGTCTGTATGTGATATAAATAAATATTTGTTTGTTCATATCCTTGGTCTCTCTGAGCTGTGTCTTTTTTTTTTCCTTTTTTTTTCTCTCCTCAGTTTTAGGCAGACCGGGTAGTCTTATGATCCTGCTCAGGTGTCCTTCTCTTTGTCCCCCGTACTTGTGCACACAACAGGTGAAGGCTAAAGATAAGGTGTTTGATGAATTGTATGAGGGGTTGGGACAGTAAGGAGGGAGAAAAGGACCTATACCGATTGGGTAGACAGAGAGACAGAGCTGGGAAAAATGTGCAGCAGGTCAGGGCAATTAAGGATAGAAATGAAAACATACTCACAGGTGAACATAGCATGCTGATAAGATGGAAGGAGTATTTTGAGGGGCTGATGAGTGAAGAAAATGAGAGAGAGAGAAGACTGGATGATGTGAGGATGGTGGACCAGGAAGTGCAGCAAATTAGCAAGATGAAAGTAAGGGCAATGGTATAGAGGATGGAGAATGGAAAGGCTGTTGGTCCGAATTAAATGTCAGTGGATGCATGGAGATGTTTAGGGGAGATGGCAATTGAATTTCTGACCCGATTGTTTAACACAATCT
The DNA here is from genome assembly GCA_017165825.1 of Hepsetus odoe. Classification (NCBI taxonomy): domain Eukaryota; kingdom Metazoa; phylum Chordata; class Actinopteri; order Characiformes; family Hepsetidae; genus Hepsetus; species Hepsetus odoe. Next base: position 12,869,271 of record CM029380.1, on the reverse strand, counting down.
TAGAAAGTGAGAGGATGTCTGAGGAGTGGAGACGAAGTGCACTGGTACTGATTTTCAAGAATAAGGGTGATGCACAGAGCCATAGTAACTATAGAGGGATAAAGTTGATCAGCCACAGCATGAAGTTATGGGAGAGAAAAGAGGTGAGGATTAATGAACAACAGTATGGTTTTATGCCAAGAAATAGCAATACAGATGCAATGTTTGCTCTGAGGGTGTTGATGGAGAAGTACAGAGAAGGTCAGAAGGAGTGGCATTATGCCTTTGTGGACTTAGAGAAAGCATATGACAGAGTGCCTAGAGAGGAGTTGTGGTTTTGTATGAGGAAGTCAGGAGTGGCAGAGAAGTATGTCAAAGTAGTTAGGATATGTCTGAGGGCAGTGTGACAGTGGTTAGATCTGCAGTGGGAAAGACAGATGCATTTAAGATAGAGATTGGATTACATCAAGGATTAGCATTGAGCCCATTCTTGTTTGTAATGGAATAGTAATGGACAGGTTGAGGTAAGACAGGAGTCTCAGTGGACGATGACGTTTGCTGATGTTGTGATCTGCAGTGAGAGTAGGGAGCAGCTTGAGCAGAACATGGAGAGATGGAGATATGCTCTAGAGAGGAGAGGAAGGAAAGGGAGCAGGTCAAAGACAGAATACATGAGTGTGAATGAAAGGGAGGGAAGTGGAGTGGTTAGGATGCAGGATACAAGTAGAGGTGACAAAGGTGGAGGAATTTAAATACTTGGGATCAACAATTCAGAGTAACAGTAAGTGTGGAAGAGAGGTGAAGAGAGTTGGAATGGGTGGAGAAGAGTGGCTAGAGTGATTTGTGGAAGACGGGTACCAGTGAGAGTAAAACGGAAGATGTACAAGACAGTAGTGAGACCAGCTATGTTGTATGGGTTGGAGACGGTGGCACTGATGAAATGACAGGAGGCAGAGCTGGAGGTGTCTGAGTTAAAGATGCTGAGATTTTTGTTGGGTGTGACGAAGATGGACAGGATTAGAAATGAGTATATTAGAGGTGCAGCTCAGGTTAGACATTTTGGAGACAAAGTTGGAGAAGCAAGGTTGTGTTGGTTTGGACATGCCCAGAAGAGAGATGAGGATTATATTGGAAGGAGGATGTTGAAGACGGAGCTGCCAGGAAAGAGGAAAAGAGGAAGACCAAAGAGGAGGTGTTTATGGATGTGGTGAGAGAGGACATGCAAGTGCTTGGTTTGAAGGAGGAAGATACAGATGACCGGAAGAAATGGAGACGGTTGGTCCGCTGTGGCAACCAATAAATGGGAGCAGCCGAAAGAATAAGAGCAAGAAGATAAGAACAGTGATTTAATAAGCAGATCCATTTCATCTGTTAAAACTCAAACAACACATGAAGAAACTTCATCTGTTGACCTATCCCTGCCACATCACACAACATTAAAATACAGCCGGTGCAAAAAGATGCAATCCCTCCCACGATTGATCACTATAGCCTATGAAACTACACACAAGCTTTGCCACTTTAGTTAGTCTACTTTTATTTTTTGACCTTGACACTGTGGAGGAGTATGAACAATAGTGGGTTTAGCAGAACTTAATGGATGGATGGTATGCCATTGCCCCAGTAAATGACCCACAAACTGATGCTGAGCCTGACACCTATATAGGCCTTTGCACACAAAATATCATTACTTAAGAATACTGATCTTAGATTACATTTCTTTTTCCTCTCACTCTGGCCAGAAGAGGGAAAAATTATATTGATTCTCCACTGCTTCACTTTTGGTGAACCCAGCTTTCTTAAGCCCCTCACAGATTCTCACCCTTGTGAGAATAAGTTCTGAGCCTGTATTCAGCTGACTGGTCAGTTTGATGCCTTTCTCTCTAAGCATCTTAAGTTTTGTGTGTGCGTGTGTGTGCGTGCCCTTGTGTGTGACAGAAGTGACCTTTTTTCTGAAGTTAGTTAGGTTTTTCAGGGTGGTGACTTTAGGTTAGACATAGTTTCCGGGTTAGGTGTAAAAAAATCTTATTTTCTAAGGCACAGTTAACAGAAAATGGATTATTTTTGAACCTATGAATTATGCTCATTTATAAATACTACTGTTTTATATGAAAAATAGTGTTGTTTACAGGTTATGCTTCATTGAGTGGAAGGAAACATGGAGCATTTTGCCGAGCATTTCTTTGTAGACTCCTTTCTAAATGGTGGCATTTTATACAAGTTTTAAAAATGCAGCAAAGTGAAAAGAAAAGTAGGCTGGCAAAGAGACAGAAAACACTCTGTACACCTCAGTGTTATTCAAACTTTTTTCAACCACATAGATCATCCTCGTATCTGTTTGACACATTTGATGCAGAAATATGATCGTCTATTCAGAAGATGAATGGTAGTCTGAGACAATTATACTCCAGAGTTGTAAGAAAGGGTTTGGGGTTTGCTATCTGCTTTGCATAAAAATGAAGAGTTTAGATGTTGCAGCCTTAAATATTGCATAGATTATAACTGAGTAACCTGGAATTAATTATTTTATTAAATCAACAATGCACAAGGGAAGTTTGGTGATGATTCCTGTTCAAACCTGCTTCAACTCAGCTGCTAACTACTAGGTTTAGTGAGTTAGTTTGAGCAGGAGAATTCCCAAGCCATGACAGACACTGGCCGCCAAGTTCAGAGATGTGCTCCTCTTTTGTAACATGCTTTCAGCTGATTTTTTTAAATTGACAAAATACAGAAAAAAAAAAAAACTGATATAAAGTTGCAGTAGAAGTACGGCACTGTTTTTTTGGGGTTTTTTTTAAATAGAGATAGAAAAATGCCCCATATCCACTTAAGAAAGGAAACATTTTTACAGCAATTAAGATAAAGATGCAGATTTATAAACAGCTATTAATTTTTAATGGGAGTAAATTTTAATGTGTTATACCAGCCTCACAATGTATGCTTGAATGCATTTTATGTTTTGTTACTATATAACTATGCTGCTTACCAAATAAGCTTTGGTAAAGTAAATCTAATTGTTTTATAATAAATGATATTTTCAGTACTACTACAGTACTACAACATGACATAAACACTAGAAACACTAGAGAATGTGTCAATAAATCACTCTACTTTTACACTTTTTTTTTTTTTTTTTTTTGCAGTGTAGCCACAGCAGCAAAATAGATATGCCCACATGTCATGTATAAATCATTCACACAGTCCAAGAACCAAGTTCTAGACCAAGAAGATTGAAAAAAAACCAAAGTGCTTTTCTATGCCATATGCGTATGCATTTGATGGAGGATCATTTGAAATGTAAGAGAATTGCTCCAAGAACAGGTGGAGATTTTGGATGTTTGTTGGAAAAAATGCTGCTGGGAGGGTTCTTTTAATAATAGCAGCAGTCATAGCAACAAGACAGAAGCATGAGCTTAAAATCTGCTTAAAAATATCGACTATCAAAACAACACCACTTCAACTAGCGCAATCAGATGCATGAACATGAATAGAGGCAGCATAAAATGTGTCTCAATGTGGCTGCATTATACCCAGCTTAAATACTGTTACAGGCCTGTGGAATGTTTTGGTTATAAAAACATCATTCATTAAAATATTTTTAACCTCTCTGTCAGTTTGCTTTCATGTTCTTTTCTTTCCTCAAGCTTGTCATATTACTTCACCACGATTTTTTTTAAACCATGTGTTTTCAGACTGGCAACAAATAGTCACAGTGTTACAATATTGATTAAGCTATGTACTATGATATGCACAAGGCCCTCAGGGATGAGCAGTAGTTGACTAATTAACTAATTAATTATACTGAACCATGTTTAACATAAATGCAAGACTGTGGTGGTGGGGGGGGGGGGGGCACTTCATAATTGCTTTGGTTTTGGTTATGAATGAAGGATCAAAATCCGAAAAAAGATTTACTTCAATGAAACTCCCAAGTGGAGCCAATAATTATTTTATTCATTGAATGAATAGAAATGTGTTTAGTGGAATTAGAAATATTAAATATGAAATATAAAAACAATATTATAATATGCCAGTATATTGAACACACTCTGATGGTCAGAGTGAACAATAAAATATATAATATATATTTTCTCTATTCAACTTTGCGTCAGTTTAAGGTATTTATTGGAAAAATTCTGCTGTGTGCATGATACCCAGGGTTGGGCTTAAAAGCAGTTTAATGCAGTACAAACAGTGGGGGTAGGTGCATATTTTCTAAGACTATATTTGCTATTATAATTTTCTAATGTTTGTTCAACTGCTGGAGGCTCGTATTAACCCTACCAGTTCATTTTTCCCATAAACATAAGTGTCAATATGGGTCAGTCTCTTAAAGAACATGTTGTAGAGAGAATTCCTTGAATAGTAGTCTCAGACACCATGCCTAGGTGAGAGCAGGAGCATCAAACACATGCTGAAGGAATGTCTACTTCCCTGTTAGGAAGAGAGGATCTTGGTACCAAATATGCTATAATGTGGCTGCAATATATACATGTACAAGCTATATTTTCTTCACTGGAGCAAAAAAAACCATGTAAAATGTTTTGGTGAAAAAGAACTTCATTCTTTACACTACTGTCTCTATCAGCAATGTTGTTGCTCAAGCTTGTTGATGGCTTGTTGATGATCTCTTTCAAACCTGAACCAAGGAGTTAGTGGGCAGGGCTATCAGCAGCAAAATATGTGACAACACAGAATGCAAATGTAAATCCTGCAACACTCACAATTATACACATGCACAACCACACTTTTGCAACAGAATATGAACTTACCTTAGCAACTGTTTCATGAAGTGTAAAAGCAGGATCCAAGGTCCCAGCTAACGATGACTCAGAAGGGAAAACAGCCTCAGAGAGGAAGCAGGCCTTCTAGGTTTAAAAAAGAAGAGAAATACAGTAAGAAAAACCTTTCAGAATATGAATGATCACCTATCAAACCATGCTACTGCAAAGATAATGCCTTCTATTACAATAATGGGCACTTAAAATGTGTGTCTTAGTGCAGTAACACCTTTAAGCCCCTCATTTCAACACCACACTCCCTTTCCCTCTCAGCTCCTACAGCCAAGGGATCATTAGTATGTATCATTGCCATTTCAAGGGCCACAGAAAGCCAGCAGATATATACTCCCAGCCTGAGCAATACAAACTCTTAAATGTGAGTGCTTTGCAATCCCAGGCATCCTGTAGCCTCGCCAAATGTTTCCCTGATCCGAATGTTTAACAGTATTAACCTCTGTAGAGGATTTCCACCGGGATGCTCCTTTCAGAACAGAATGAACCAGCATGAGGCCATTTGCCGACTGATGATAAATCTCAAGGTTTTGACATGAGTGAGTCACCAAGGCCATGAGTCACCAGGCTGACAAAAATTACACCCTGTTTCTTTTATGTTCCATTTTCTTTTCTGTTCTTTTTCCTTCCTCTCTATTACCTAACTTATCTTATCTACCTAACCCATCTTTTAAAGTCCTATATTTGGGAAGGAGTGAATGCACAACAATGGGTTTCACACACACACGCACACATGCACACACACACATGTATATAATGGGTCTTGGCTACTAGACCTACAGAAAAGGCCAAAAATTAACTTTTTAACTACTTTTACATAATTTTGCTAATTATTAAGTAATTAAGATTTTTTCTTTCCTGGAAACAAATAAAAACAAATGCACAAACACATGTGCACAAAATACATATTTCATATTTGACCAAGAGATACCCAATAAAAGATGTTTTTTCCCTCCTTCTACCCTTTCTTTCTCTTTTTACTGGTAATGCAGAGTGGGACAACAAAGACAGATCCGCATTGAATATTAGAAGCATTAGACACGGTGCCATTCTTCTCACACCACTTTTCATCTTTGAAGAAAAGACCAAGATGTTTTCAAGCACAATGGTTTGGCAGGGACTATTACTCAAACATTTCTGAAGAGCCACCTTACGTTGGTTGATAAATATGATCTCAGACAAACAAATGCCAGCAGAAGACATCTTCTGTGATAATCCCCCTTCCTTTGATACTTTCCGGTGGTCCGATTATTCATCAAAAGCCATTTTGTACAAAAGTACTCAGTTACTCAGGTAGAGTGCTGAAGCCAAGGTTTTCACAAGCAAATTTGAATAAACCTCTATTATTCTATTGAGAGCTGAGAGCGGACTAAAACACTCAAGATAGTTTGAGTGAAAATGGCCTAATCTTCTGACCTAGTTGAAGAGTGACTGGGACGCTGCTGAGTTTTCTCAGGGCTCTGTCCTAGGCTCCTTTAACTTGTATCTCATCATTGAATGATGAGGTGACAGTAAAGCCACACTAGTGAAAGATGCCCTTCAGAAGTAGTTTGTGTCCCAAGAAAACAAAAACCAGATCCCAGGGTTTAGCACAGAATGGCTGCAATAAGCTTTTGCATTCTTACAGGCAATCCTCATTGCACAGCTGCAGCTGCACAAACCCCCAGCAAAACTGCTCCAGTTTAATCTTCAGACGGAATGTGTGCTATTGCTGGAGTGGCCAATCCATGGCCAAATTTGCAACAAGCAATTAAAATCCTACAGCCAAACATTAACATTTAGTATGATAATAAAACATGTGCTTTCTAATACTGAGAGCTACTGAGCAGAAAAAGGCTAGAATTTACACAAGGATTAAAAAATGTAGCTTTCACTAAATCAGATGGTAAACAAACTCCATGCTCATTCCTAGCCATGTTGAACCATTGTAATGATGCTAAAAAGGTTCCAAATAGATTTTTCGCTAAAGACTCGTTTATGTAATTGCAAGATGCAAGAATCCATGTCCAAGTCCAAAACCACTCCTTCAGGGAACCAAAGTCAGGAGTTTGTTCAACACCAGTGTCCAGTTTTTTTTCTGTTCTATGGCATTGTTCCAAGACTTCATTTTTCAGAGTGAATCATTCCTGTAAAGAGATTAATGTTATAGACAGGGATGATGCTTGATAGCTCAAGCTAAGCTATTTATTTATTTATTTTTTAAGTTGATTGCACTTGTTGTTTGAGACAGCTGCCAGTGATCCAGCAGTCAAATGGCCCACTCAGTGATGAATCCTTCACCCTTTTGCAATATGTCATCTAAAATATGAAAAAACAAACGTGCAGAGCATTTAACAAACACATAAAACATGCTAGTGCTTGTAAGGGTGCAGGTGGTGGGTGCCAGAACTCACCAGAGGGGGTGCTATGCCATGTGTGCTGGGTAAGAGAAGGCCAAGCAGCCAGTTGGAGCTGTTGGCGGATAGCTGCAGCATGGTGAAATAATCGCAGTCTCGCTGTCAAGGGGAGCGGGACTCATACTGTTTATGTAAGCTGGAAAATGAGGCTTTGAATGCAGTAATCAGCGTGAGGCTATATATCAGCCTGCTCCAAAAAGTCTGGCTTTGAAGCGCGGGACAGAGCGCTCAGAGCTGTTTAGCTCAACATCATCTCCCAGCAACCAGAACTAATGCGCTATTGTTGGAAACAAGCAGTATGAATATTCATCCACAATGAGAGAGCAGTAAATGGAAGTGCTAAGCAGTGTGCAGGGCTGATGGAGGCAATGTGATGAGGGTTCAGCTGTCATATCATGCAGCTAGCATTAATTTTATCCACCACACACCTCAAAGGGAAAAAAAAGAAGAATTGGTCAATAGAATTGGTTAATAGAAAGGTAGTGAAAGCTGCTCAAAGGCAAAAGCAAACTGATCACAGCAGAGAAACAAGAAAGTAGAGGAAACATGTCTTGGATGTACAGTTCCGTCAAAAACATTTCATTCAAAATCCTTTTAATTCATTAAAGTGTTTCTTTAAAGAAACCTTTATACACATTTAAACACAAAATATACTGTACTGTGCAAAAGTTTTAGGCAGGTGAGGAAAAAATGCTGCAAATAAAGAATGCTTTCAGAAATGGAAGTGTTAATCATTTATTTTCATCAATCAACAAAATGCAGTGAATGAACAAAAGAGAAATCTAAATCAAATCAATATTTGGTGTGACCACCCTTTGCCTTCAAAACAGCATCAATTCTTCTAGGTACACTTGCACACAGTTTTTGAAGGAACTCGGCTGGTTGGTTGTTCCAAACATGACTGTGTTTCAACTTCAGTGTGACATTGATGATCATCAGCACCTGTTTGGTAAAACTGGTTGATCATACACTGACTATCATCCTACAAAATCCCTGACTTTGTGCAAGTGTACCTAGAAGAACTGATGCTGGTTTGAAGGCAAAAGGTAGTAACACCAAACATTGATTTGGATTTTTCGCTCACTTTGCATTTTAGTTTTTGTGCTTTGGGCCATTGCATCATAATCCTTTATTTATAATCCCATGAATGGGAAATTCGTTCTCTGCATTTCACCCATACACACATGTGCAGCAGTGGGCTGCTATTGAAAGCGCCCGGGGAGCAGTGATGGGGACGGCACCTTGCTCAAGGGTACCTCAGGACAACCTACTGGGAAGGGGTTCGAACCCCGACCCACCGATCATGTGGCTAACGCCCTAACCACCAGGCCACCGCTGCCCTCTCTGTTTCCGTCAATGATCTCATCCAATCAATTAAATCAATACCATTTAACCAATCACATTATAATGGGATCCTGAGCATATGTGGACTACACAAAACTGAAGCTGAACCTGAATGTTACTTTTAATGTATTTGTCCAAAATATACTACATAAGTATATTTTTAGTATATAATAGTGTATAATAAGGAATTATTTATTTGTGGTTTTGTAAAATCTTTATTTGACTTGCTGGTCTAATAAATTTACATTCTGTAATAGATGTTGCGGTGGCTCTGAAATGGCGATGTGGAAACGTCTTTCTTTCCTTTATAATCAGACAAAACAACAGCAATGTTCATAATGAAATAAAAACTACAATTTAATAGAATCAGCACCACTGCACTGATAAGAGAAATGGCAGGCAGTCAAAGGCAGCAGAGGGATCTCCCATTTCCTGAGTATTTTAAAAACATTAGATTAAATCTCCAATAAACAATCATGTATGATTTAGGTTAATGGGAAGTTATTTGGTTCACTATAATTCTTTAAGTGTCAATGTTAGATGTTTTCATATAAATGACATTTTTCTTCCCTTCCCTTTCTGGCAAGTGTATCAGCTCACACACTTGACTTGAAATACCAGAGCACACTGATCCCACATACAAATATTCTAGATTACAGCCACCCCACCCTGCTCTCCAAAATTTGTTTTATGTATTAACTTATGCAGTTGGCTCAGGAGCAAGGAAAAAAAAAATAAAACATTGAGGGCAGGGGTCTGACCAATGATTGGAATCCTAGATAATGGCCAGTGATTGGCCAGTGATTCTAGATAATAAAAATATGAAAAATTAAATGAGCAAAAATAAATAAGTAAGGTATGTCAGACCTCAGTTGAAATGTAGAATGCTGGTTAAGTAGTACAGATCTAAATAATACGGATGAGTCTGTTCTTACCTGGCTGTATGACTTTAAGAGAGCAATTAGAAGGAGATGCTGAGATGAGTTAACAATCTTCCTGAATTCCACTCTAATTTAAACTCAGCAGCCTCAATCTGATCAATCGATAAGAAGCTCTGGATGAATGAGGTGGGTGATTATTCTGATTGTTTATTTTGATTGAGGTGGGTGATTATTTAGACCCAGATCAACTCAGAGATCCTGATCAACTATGCGTGTTTCCATTTCATTGACTTGGAACCTTCAGACTCAGGAAGACCTGTTGTTGGGAACATGTGCTCATTGGAAGAAGACACAACAGGATGTCACTACATTAAGGAATGAATTTACTTTACATTGGTCTGTGCTGACCAATGATGCCATGCCCTCAGGCCATTGTCACCTGCTGTGAACTCAATCTCTTACAAAATAGCATCATTTTGTAGTAATACTTCACATCAGAGGATGACTATGTGGTCTGGAATTTCTTTTTGTTCATTTTTTTTCCGGATTTTTACTCTTTACAATGAACAGTCAGGCTGAAACTGGAAATATAACAAAACGATGCCCATGCCAAATAATTTGTATATTCACGTATTTGTTATGATAGTATTATTGGCTCATCATTAAGTATTTATGAAATGTATCTTTTGATAACCCTTAAGAGACCAACTGGAACACTTGTGGATTCCTAACAACTTACACAGTTTGAGGCTCGTTTAGCAGGATTTTAATTTTTCAATGAAACAAAAGACAAGAATTTAACAATAGTAAGCTATACGTACATAAGGTATACCCAGGTAAAGCCAGTCAAACATTTCTCCTACTATTTCACACTGTTTTGTGTTTGAAAGTCTAAAGCAAGAATATCTTTGAAATAGCAAATCATAATTAAACGAAGAGAACTGACATTAATTGGTCTGGATAAAAAAAAATATGTATGCTTATTTCTATATCATTACTGATACTTAAGTTAGCAAAAATCCAGCTAGATTCATTTGTCTCCTTATCTGACCTAATTTTACATCAGATCTTGCTTTCAGACATGCAATTTAAAAAATGGTTAGCACTGCCAAACTACTCAGCCAAGGAAGTGCCATAGTGTGACTGGAAAGCCTCTCAACATGATGTAGTGACGGTTGACCTGGGAACACCAATGACTTAGAGACAACAATGACTATGAGACAGATATAGTCAGCTATACATGTCTCTTTCCTTTTATGTTGCCACTGCAATTATCCCAAATATTTTTAAATAACGGCCCTTTTTCTCTCAGGCTACAGGAAAAAACAAGGTATTTGTACACTACTTCATTTAAGTAAGGTAAAACCGGGGTAATCCAGGAGTTTCTGGAAGGCAGAAAAACCAAATGAGTTTCATCTGGGACAGCAATCCTTTGGGTCATCTCAAGCCTGTGGCTTTCAAAGACAAACATGCCAAAGCGATTAGCATCCAGCCTTTAGCTCTTTTCCTCTCAGCAGATGTAGAGGTTAGACTGGGTCTACCAGCTTTCTGTCTCATCCTTAACAGATGCTATCTCTACTTGGTTATATGCTTGTGAAAGTACTGTGGCCGATAGGGGTGGGGAAATTAAAGCTGTGATATTTTAATTTCCAGCATTTCATTCTGAGGATTGATTCTTGCTTGTAAATAATAATATGTTTGTTCCTTAACAAATAATGTAAACATTTATTATATTAATAAAAGCATGTTTTTCTGACCCTAATTCGTTCTATTAAGAATTTAACTTTAAAAATGTCAATTTTGAGTTTTTTCTTTAGCCAGTAAATTAAAACTGAACAAATATTGCTTAAAACATGCCAAAAATAAAAGATAATAATAAGGGACAGGGTTCTGTTCCTTTGCCCTCTTCCTTCACTTCTCACGTACACATGAGCACAGTCACGTATAAAAGGAGAAACAATTTTGGGTCCAATAAGTAGCCTGATCTTCAATTTAACAAGCAAATTGTGATTGACAGATTGGACAGGATTTCAATGCAATTTTAAAAATAATACTTACCAATAGTGTCATATTCAAAAGTGAATAACAATAATAATAATAATAATAATAATACTAATAACATAACAATAACAAAACTATGCTATTATTATTATTATTAATAGTAATGATAATAATGACAATTAATAAATCCTTATAGTGTATATAATAATAACTAACAACACAACAACAATAGATTATCATGATCATGTTTTCTTCTAAAAAAATGGTTCTTTGTCTTCTTTTTATTATTATCCATAAAAGTTTCACAGCCCTTATGATACTACTTATGAATTTTTCTTTCATTTTTACAGTAAAGGGAAAACAAAATTGCATGTAATTAACCAGCTTGCGTTTTTGAAATCTCATGTGAGCTCCAGTGCACTACATGGATATATGGAAGATTAGTGAGCATTAATGCATGAGCTGATGTAGCCTATGGGAAATAAGTTTGGAAATAAGTTCATTATGAAAGGAAGTTCATAATTAGAATAAAGGTTAAACAGACAGTGTGATATATTACTGAATATTTTGAAGAGTGAATGTGAGTTCATGTTTGAATTTATAGATTGTATTATTTACATATTTAATCGGAAGGAGGTTGGAGACTGCAGAGTAGTGACAGGGTGAAGCATAGCTAAACAGCATAGGATGGTGGTATGTAGGATCATTTTGGAGGTCAAAGAGGAGGAAAGTGAGGACAGAGTCAGAGATCACCAAAGATGGTGGAAGTTGAAAGAGGAAGACTGCAAGGTGGAATTCAGGCAGGAGTTAAGATGGGCACTGGAGGGTAGTGAAGAGCTACTAGACTGCTGGGCAACTACTACAGAAGTGGTAAGGGTGAGCTAGAAAGGTACTTGGTGTGATATTTGGTCAGAAGAAGGAGGATAAGGAAACCTGGTGGTGGAACCCAGAAGTTCAGGAGTGTATACAGAAGAAAAGGCCATCTCACCACTTGCAACCATATATTGTGGACATAAAGAAATTGAGGTTATATTTAATCTTAGATTTACCACCCACAATGGGCTGCAATCCCAAGCAATCTGACTTTTAAAAGAATTGCTCCCAGCAGAGGCTTGCGCCACCACCCGCCTGTCACTGTCTATGGGCATGGCCATGGTCACTAGGCTTGAATAGGGAAGCAATGGCCTAGTGGTTACAGATTAGACCTCAGGGTCCGAAGGTCATGGGTTAGAATACCAGACCAGTAGTTTGCCCTGCAGTACCCTTGAAGAAGGTACTGTTCCCAACACTGCTTCACTTGCACTGGATATGGATGGCCACTTCTTTATTGTTCATACTTCATTCTTGATCACAATGTGTTTTGGTGTGTGTTCATAATGACCATGAAAATGAAGTGAAAATCTTTACTTGTCCTCCGTACGTCTGTAATTTGAATGAATAAAATTGGCCAAGCTGCTTCGGTGTTAAGTATTCTGCTGTTTTAACACACTTTCAAAGGGTAGAGGTGATTTTTTAAAATTCAGTTCCCCTAGTGTATTAATTTCTTCTCCCACCAGAACATCGTCTTCCTTATTGAACAGGGGCCCAATTTATGGCAGGAGAAAAAATAAACAAAGCAAATAAATTCTCAGATGAAAGGATTTTCAATCTTATGGAAAAAGCTGCATCTACTTGACAGTCCTCTGAGACATGCAGCTCATAGAACTAGGAACCTTAAATACGAAGAGTGATTTTATTGTTGTTTACATGCATTCAGGCATGCAGTGGACACTTTTGTTTTGTCACACTATACATCTGCGTACTCACTGGTGACCCACTTCAATAAACCAAACAATCAGCATTAGCTATTAATCCATGAAAATTGTAACATTTCTAATCTCTGTGTATTTCATTTATAACATATTAAATAAGGCCTTTAATAATGGAATTATTAAATTATTGGCTCTCTCAAGGTATTTCTTAATGTACTTTTAAACGTTAAACTCACAGTGCTACCAAGTTTTTTCAAAATGAAAATGAATTGCCCATGACCTGCATTTGGCATTGTCTTGAGGTTTTTCAGTTGATTCTGTGTTCAAGCCAAAGCTACAATCACTTGTGTCTTCTAAGGGTAGACTCTCAGCTGTCTATAGTGATGCATTTATGACTGGACTGTGTCCTGACATAATGGAAAATCAAGCTAAATCAACATTATAATAACATCATAGGTTTTTTGTTACATAATGCTGAACACTTGTGGATGGGCATTGGACCACTCTTTCATGTAGAACATTTCCAGTCCATTGATATTCTTGTTTTTCACTTGTGCACTGCCCACCTTCAGCTTGCTCTGTTTTTCAGTTTGGTTAGATCTGGAGATGAAGAGGTGCCACTGTGTTCCAGCAGTCATTTGTGTGTGAATTTCCTTATACAACTCCACTTGTAGTTTAGCGGCTTTTTACAAAGTGCATTTGCACATTTTGTGGCACACTCTTACAAAGGGCTTTCATAATAAAATTTTTACATGATGGTTCTACTCATAAAGGTGGTATTTGTAAGTACCTTCTGAAATTTGAAAACTCCAAGATTTTGTTAAATTGTTGAGTTCTGAAACTGTGATCTTTGGCTTTCTTTTTGCCCCCTTTCTATTTTCCCCACTGTATGTGGGAGGCATGTGTCCTGCCTCTGGCAAATATTCAACTGCCTCACTTATTTTAAACATTCTTGTTACACTGATTGTGCTAAACGGAAATGGCAACTGCCCATTTTTTTTCAATTGCTAGGAAAAAAGGAAAGCTTTTCTCCAAATACAAAACAACAACTATAATAATAACTTTATGATTTCTATCTGAGACTAACCCTTTAACTATTTAACTATTGACTTGCAACTATTTTGATGGTCCACTATGGATGCTTCTGATCCTAAATTTATACCTAACCCTAATCTTGATGATAATCCTTTGTTTCATCAAAGTATTTGAACGTACATCATCTAAAGGAGACCACCAAAATAAACACTGAAATGAGATTTATGATATAATAAATCAGTTATTAGCGAAACAATTTAATATTTAAATTCAATGAATGCAACAATATAAAACTGTGATAATTATTTTTACAGCACACGAATTGGCATATCATGGCAGTAGGTAAATAACTATTGAACTAAATCACTGTAACTGCTTTTTATATACCATTTAATATTCCTGGCTATAAGGTATCTGTTTCAGTTTTCATACCCTATTGTTTCAGTGCTATTGCCATAAAAAGATGCTATTTTCAAATGTGTAAAGGTGTAAGCAGAAACAGTGTCACACCATATACTAGCTTACAATGCCTGTACTTTTCATGGCCTAATCAGAAAACAACCACGACATTGGGTCACTTTGATATGTAAGAGCCAGATGGCAGGATTTAGGTGTTTTGTGATGGTCCTTGCTCAGCTGTCAATTCAGTGCAGTGGAGCAAAGCAAGGAGCTGCCATATGATGCCAAGACATTGCAGGACCGTGGAGCTTTGGCTTCCAGCTGCAGCGACCTCATAATGCTAATTTGATTAGTTTTGCGTACACTAGAGGAGCATCTTTGACCTCAAAACTGAACATGTTGCCAGTTCATGGACAGCAAATCCAAGCATTTCCAGGTAAACGCTGTTTGATGGGGAAGTACCCTTGGGCTTCCAGTGACAGATCTAAGAACATTTGGGCATCTGTTTAAGTTGTTGATTAGTTATGACCTGCAGTTTGAGGTCTGTGGACTGGGTAGGGGAGTTGCCATCTGCTGAGGGGGAGAGTTGGTAGAAAAAAGTTGGAGCATGCCAAGGCTCCCTGATCTGACACAATGCATTAAACCTGAGCATGTCATGCTAAAAACAAGCTGGCCTTTTTGAGTTGCAGCTATTTTGAAAAATATGTTATACTCCAGAAAGAAAACAATTGTAAGGATCTTTTATATAATTTTTTTAGGATAGTAGAAGTCTCCTATCTGAGTCTATCTAACAGGATTTTTTTTTCCTGTTACAGTTGTTTTCAAACTGATCTAATGTTAGATTTCTGTACAGTTGCTTGTTATTCATTCACAGCTTTTATTCATTATTTATTTTTATTCAAGTCCAACATGAGGAAATCATTAGTTATTCAGCATTATTCATCAGATTTTATCTTTCATGTTATTGTTTCATCTGTACAGTCCAAAAAGAAATCCCATATACTACAGCTTTCACTTTATTTTTGCTCTTTTTAACCCATTACAAGATCCGTGGTGTTATTTAGCAAACAAATCTGATACTTTGAAGTGACCTTGGTTCTGTATTGTTCCTCAAAAAGTAGTTTGTAAATTCTCATCACTAATATTTAGGCAATGTTGCTTTAAAAGATGTGAATGTTGCAGATGTTGACATTGTTAAAGACATTGCGTGTTGCTCTGAAAATCATAAGAATCATATAGCAGGTGAGCATACTTCATAAAGTTCTCAATGTGCCATTATTAAACAATACTCAAAGAGGAAAAAAAACCTACAGTTTTTTAAACTGTCCATGCAAATGGAACAATATATGAGAAAGTTTATGGAATTACAATACATTGCACCTGGTGTGCCATTAGTGATATAATCTTTCTAACTATTGATAAGTGGGGTAAGGAAGAAGTTAGTAGTTCTTGTAAAGTAACTCCAGGACAACCTGAAAACTGCAGAAACATCAGTTACACAGAGAACAATAAGGACTGACCGGTCAAACTTTTTGTAACATTGTCCTTTGGTCAGATGAATCTATATTTTTGGAAAAATTGGCCACAGACAACTCCCACTGTAGTACAAAGCTGGGAGCAAAAAGGAAGGTGGAGGTGCTTGCATGGCCTTGACAGTCTCCTGACTAGAAAAATGAAAATAGTTTAAATATTTTGAGGGGCACTCAAGACCTTGGGGAACAAAAGAGAGATTTTCAAGAATTGGACAAATCTGAACGACGTCACCATATGCAGCACACTGCGCTGACTGGGCACACCTGGCCCCTTGTCAAGTGTGCCTCATTGACTCAAGGGTATAAAGATCTCTGTGGGTCAGAGCAGAACTGTGGTCATTTTGGGTTCCAAATGCTGGGTCATGTTGGGTGACTGTGTATAGAAAGTACTTTGGTTTCAGTGTTTGTGTGAGTACCCATTTATCTTTAATAACATTAAAGATAAAAAGCCTATTTTTAATGTTTAATACAGTTCAGTTGCAGACTCCCAGTTCTGAATTTATGTCCAGTCATCTAACCATAACTACGCAATCTTTGAACATAAGTCATTTTGTCAATACAATTCTCTGGGGTTCTCAAATTTGCACTACATTGCTGTGGGTTGCAGAAAGACTATGTACCTAAAATATCCAAGGTTTAAATACACTCTGTTTTACTCTTACTCAAACAGATATACAGATAAACACATTTACACCTTCACCTTCCATACACACATTTACTGTAACGCTCCCTCAAACCCTCACACTCTCTCATACAGTTGAACTATTACTGCAACATCCCCATGATAGAAGCAAAGGCATGAAAAAATACCTAAAAATGGTGTAGCACTGAAAGGCTAGAAGCCAGAGTGTCATTTTGAATCCACTGGCTGTGAGAGGGAAGGCTCCTGGAGCTGTCTGATGCTTTTGAGAGGGGTGGGGGTATGCTGTTCCTCAACATCCAGCCCCCCTCTGCTTTAATGCAGTCTGATGGGTTGAATGCCAGGAAAAGGTTATTTTCACAGTTTAAGGCACACCAGTATTGCACGGCGGCTGCTTAGCCAGGCATGTGTGCTGGATAGGACAGATGCACAAACCAGCACACAGGAAGTGTCACCACAACACTTGGAGAAAGCAAAAGAGAGCGAGAGAGAGAGAGAGAGAGAGAGAGAGAGAGAGAGAGAGAGAGAGAGAGAGAGAGAGTCAAACATGTTTAGAACATTAGTTCACAAACTTCTCCATTGCAAATCAAATGGAGCTTGCTCATCCAAGTTTTCTTATGCTTAGAAAAATGTAGTGAAACAAAGCAGAGCATACATCTCTCCATTACAAAATCTCTGTTCAAATCACCAAATCAGCGTTCCTCACTGGCAAAATATAGCACAGACCAAATCCAGTTTTGTTTAAGGTGTTTGCTATAGGAAATAAGCATTACAAAAGATCAGACAGTGATCAGAGCGCTGGCATCCGGCTCCATTTCTTTGTGTTCCAGAAGTAACACAATAAATGCCTGGGAGATAAAAGGTATCACATGAACAGCACTTTTAAGATAAAGATCATCTGTGATGGAGCAATTGTACCCAGAGGGTGCTATCTGTGTATACAGATTGGCTCCGGTGTTTCACACCTCTCCATATCAGAGGCGTAACACAGGCCAAAAAGAGTTCATTTCATCTTTATACCACAATAAAATAGACTGGACTGCACTTGTGAGACTAAACTATGACAGCACTATAGAACAGCAAGCAACTCTTGGGACTTTTTCCTCACGTTTTATTGCTATGCAGATTTTCCTCCAACACAAAAATTGCTGGGTGCGCCACCTGCACACTGATGCCATCAAAGGTTTTATTACAAAACACATTACACGCATAAATTATTTTCCTTTTCACAACAGATATGAATGTGAATAGGTACTCAATGGAATCATAAGCAGAGTTTATTGTAAAGGATACTTTATCGGTGTTTAAAATAAAACTATTAGAAAATGAAAACCAAGGCTCTTGCTGTAGCTGAAGGCTTATCTGAAGACTTACTTCTGCAATGAGCATTTCTTAAACTAAATCAGCTAACATGTATGTTCACTGTGAGGGAACTTTTACATTTGACATATGCTGGACTTCTTGGTCCAGAGTGATGTACATATGTGCACCGCTCCATATCAGAGGTGCAAGACATAAGAACTAGTGCCCATAATTGGAAGCTTGTGAGTTTGTGTCCTGGACCAGCAGGTTGAATTGAGGTACCCTTGAGCAAGATACCATTCCCACCACTGTGTGATGGATAGGACTACCCACTGTTCCACTTAGATGTGTGTTAAATGAAGAACAGCATTTTAATGTGGTTCACTGTGTCCTGTGATGTGTTCACAATGACAAATAGTCACTTTCATGTTTCTTTTGGGAGCTACAAAGCACTCATGCACAAAGCTCTGGAGAGCATCTACCAAATACTGTAAGTGATGTAGAATGTCCTTTACACAAAAGACCCAACCCCAATCATTGAATCTCTCACATGAGTTAAACTGTTAGTAAAGGAGAGACAGCTTTTTTTCTAAAAAAAAAAAAAAAAAAAAAAAAAAAGACAAATGGTGGCCTAGTGTTTAGGGACTAGGCCTCAGGATCGCAAGGTCATGGGTTTGAACCCTGGACCAGTAGTTTGTCCTGGTGTACCCTTGAGCAACATATCATCCCCATCAATGTTCCCCCTACATGGAATATAGCTACCCCCCTGCTGCACGGATGTGTATGGGTTAAATAAAGAGGCAGCATTTCATTCACTGTGTGCTATGCTATATTCACAATGACAAATTGTCACTTTCACAAATGAAAGTTCTAGGAAACAATTTAATTCTAATTAATATACATTTTCTCAAAAGAAAATCATGTTATATATAATTATATAGATATACAATTATATATAGGTTATATAATTAATAAAAAAAAAATGTAGAATCTTGTTTTTGGATCCATGCAGCTTTTTCTTTATTGTAGAAAGTATCTTCTTCCTTCTTCTACACGTGCTCTCTCCCTCAGCAGATAAAATGAGTGTGACCTCTTTGCAGCTGTCTTTTCTTCCTCACTCCCGCATGGCCCTACGTTCCTGCTGGGCCCCCTTTCCCCCCTCTGCATGCCTGTACCTGTCATTTTGTACACTCCATCCTTTCCACATAATTAAACCTTGTTGTCTTGTCAAAGTGCCCCAGCCGATGCACCTCTTTACTTCCGCGTCATTGCCCGACGTTTTGGGAGGGCATGCTGGCTAGTTTCACGAGCATTACAGCCATTGTGCACTGAGTTAAGGCTGCCCTAATGGCCGGTGCTGCAATGTGCGAGCTGGAGGGATACATTTAGATCTTTTGCTTATAAAAACACCACTATAATGCCTGAAAGAGAGGGCAACATCCCCAAGGTGTTTTTTAAATGGAACTCATAATGGAGTCTTGGGGTATGAGTGTGTGAGCATGTTACAAGAGCCTGGATAATATCCCAAGGATGAAACTGTAAAAGTTGGGGATGGAGTTCAGTGGGAAAAGAATGCAATATAGTTCCATAAAATTCCCCACTATTCTAAAGCAGCTGATCTGATGAAATTATCTAATCATAGTTAATAATATTAGATTATTAGATCTATTAATGGTTATTTCAGTTGTTTATTAACAAAAAATAGTCAGGCCAGTCATAGCAATCATCATTCATCAGCAATCAAAACAATCGAAGCTTTGATCACTGTCCCTGTGTCATTTACGTTTACGGCATTTAGCAGGCGCTTCCATACCCTTATTACAGGGACAGTCCCCCTGGAGCAACTCTTGCTCAGGGACCCAGTGGTGGTAGTGCTAGAGGTGGGAATTGAACCTGGGACCTCTTGAGCCATAAGTCCATAGGCAAGTACCCCACCACTAGACCACCACCACCCCTAATTTAAAAATCATGACCAGCTGATCTGAAACACCATATCAGTATCATATGTTGAGAACCTCAACTCTCACATGAGTTAAACACAGCACAGCACTCAGTGAACCACAATGAAATGTATTCTCCTCAGTGATGGGGACAATACCTTGCTCAAGAGTGCCTCAGGGGAACCTACTGGTCCAGGCTTCAAACCCACAACTTTCCAATCCTGGGGCCTAGTCCCTAACCACTAGACCACCGCTGTAGTGTCTGAGAACTCTTTTACTACGTTTATCATAATGATAAACTGCTTACATGTCATTATGTAATTTCTCACACTTGGTCAGTTGAGAATGAGAATTTGTGAATAGCTCATCTGGGCACATTTCTGACTTCTACATTTTTGTTTGTTTGTTTTTCAAATGTCATAGCTTCCCAAATACCAAAAGGTAACTGTTTATAATATTATTTGGCAGTTTAAAGATATCTATGCAGAAGCTAAGAAATAATGAATGAGCAGTGCTGCATTAAAACTGGAATCACTATTAACTGCTTACTTTTTATTATTATTATTAATTACTACTATTAACTGGTAACTAAGCTCTGATTAGTTACTCATTAGATAACAAAGAACTCAAAAAAATAATATCAGATTAGTACATTTTCAACACATTTGTTACATTACTCACTCCTGACTACCATGGCTCTTTTTATAATCATTTTTATGATAACTGTGAGTTGCATAGTTACCACAGTTAATTAAGCTGTTAACAGTCAAAAATATTATTGGACCTTGTGGTCCTGGGCTTAAGTTCACAAATCTGCCGTTGAAGTAAGTAAAGTAGAAGGGAGAGAAATATGTGGGTGGGGAGGTGCAGATGTTGACTACGCAGTGGACCAGACGGCTGTCACAAGTACAGCTACCAGGAAGAAGAAACATATGGTGCTTCTCAAACATTCATGCAACTATGAATCACCTTGCAGATTATGTCATGACTGGTAAAAAACAGTCACGATTTGGCCTCTAGTGCCATGGAAACTGTATTTTCAAAAAAATTTAAGATGCAATTAAAACAAAATTCATTTTGCTCATAAAACTTTTGCTGAAATATAAAACTGGGCGCAGATGGGCCATGGAGATGAATCATGGACCCTTTCACTGAAATTGTACTGACAGTGTTTGTACTGTACTGTAAAAGCAAAAGCACAGTCCAAAACACCTTAACCTCATTGCTCGGATATGCAGGGTCTAAAAACAGAAGATGGTTAAACTGGGTAAAAAAGAAATCTCTCCTCAGGGGATTCCAGTATAATTGTTAGTTCTAGTTCAATACCTGGTTGATTAATCAATGCTTCATTAAGTTAACTCAGACATGCTGCTGATGGAAGTGTACAGTTTACCGTGTGATGACCCTTTACATCTGTATGAAATAATCAGTTATTTACTTCCAGCTAATGACATACCAACACTGAGAGGCAGGGGCTGATCGGGTATATGGTGAGTCATTTTCTCGACCAAGGGAGTGTAATTGGAAAATAACTTTGTCAACTGGGGGTGAAGATGTATTCACTCTTTGAGAATCAGTATGAGTCTCTCTCTCTCTCTCTCTCTCTCTCTCTCTCTCTCTCTCTCTCTCTCTCTCACCCTCTCGCTTCCTTGCTCTTCAGCAAAACAATTTCCAGGATATTGCATACAGTTTGCAGGTCATCAGGGAGCCACTAACAATATGCAGGAGACTTATTGAACTTCTAGGAAAAGTGGGATGTCTGAAACTCTTTTATGTTGCTCAATTTGCAAAAGCCATCAGGCTCACTCAGTTTTTTTTTTTTTTTGTTGTTTTTTTCTGCAGCAGAAGATCATTTCAAAAACATGCAATAGCTGGAACTGAGATGGGTTAAAAAAAAAAAAAAAAAAGACAATTTGACATTTCTCAGGACCAATCCATGATATAAGGGTTCTTACTTGAAAATTCCTATACCAGATTTTAAATCTAATCGTTGTCTAGTTTTATGTTTATTTCTTTATCTTTGCCAAATAAATGGGAAGGTTTAATTTCAATTTTATCAGCTGGGTGTGTACCTCAATGTTGAGAATTCTCTTTTGCAAGAAAATGTGTGTGCAAGTACCTCTACTGGATTGGCTGAGGAGGCAAACTCCACTACCGGAACAGCAAGATGATTGGGGAGGAAGTCCATGACCACCGGGGACTGCAGTGAGCTGACATTTAGGCAGCCTCCAGCCTGGATGCAATTCTTTACATGTTTCTGGAATGTAAAAGCACATAGTTAACATGGTTTGAAGGAGCTAAATGTTCGGAATGATGCTGTAGAACAACAACATTAATAAGTAACTGTTCAAAGAACTGTATAGATGAGAAGCAAGTCAGAGCAATCTTTATAAAGTTTAAAGATCCTTCGTTTAATGTGAAGCTCCATATTAGTAAAATCATTTCTCTGAACACTATATCTAAGTCAAAATCTATTCATTTCTGTGTGAGGAAGCGTGTATTTAATAACCCAAATCAAAATGGTTAAAGCACATAAACACCATAATACAACAATGTACTTACTCTTTAGAATACAAAGCATTTGTCTTTGTGTTTACACTACATAACTGCAAATGTAGTGTTTTGTAGCTATAATGGCAATTATAACATATTTTTGCAGCTTTGCACCAAAAACAGCAGCTAAATCTAGAGCTAGAGGCTGAGAGGTACACTCTGGAGTGCTTCACCAGAGGCTGTGGGAATATTTCTTATGAATCTTTTAAAGGGAGAAAAAAAGAGGACGTTTTAAGTAGTCTTTTTTCACTATGGGCTTATTTGTAAATTAAATTACAGGTCTCAGTAGTTCATGGTGACAAATTGCGGTCCATCTTTTTCTCTGCATCATTTTTTAGCCCACTTTAGCTCATTCATCAAAGATCAGGACCCCCAGCACCAGTAAGGAGGTATTATTTTAATGGTGAATCATTCTCAGCACAGCAGAGCCATTGAGATGATACTAGCATTGTGATATGTGTGTGTCTGTATGTGATTGTTTGTGTGTGTGTGTGTGTGGGTACATATATAAGTGAAGTGCAGTGAAAGTGACCACTAATGAAATAGGGCTAACAAATGATGCAGAAAAATATAACAAAAAACGAAGTGCACATAAATTCTCTGCAAAGCTGATAAAAAGAGCAATGCGTGTAGATACAAGTGTAACCAGGCCATGTAGTGTTGTTATAATCACACAAAATCTATTTTAAATCCCAAACTGTTCCTGTTCTACTGACTCTGAGGACCTCCAAGCCTGTAGTTGCGCTTATTATTAATTAGAACCACTCCTTATCCTTGACTTCTTCTGTGGTACGCCCCCATAAATTTGGGATCTCTCCTTGGCCCCGCCCTCTTTCTACAGTTCCCCTGAGGGAGAGGAGCTGGAGTGGGCGCTATACTTATTTGGAGGTGTTTGTCTTTGCTTTTGTATGGTCAGGTATGTCAAAATGTGTTTAAATGTATATTTTATTCCAAATACAGTAAAGTATATATAAACGCACATGTGCCACCCTGGCTTCTTTCTACAGTTCCCCTGAGGGAGAGGAGATGGAGTGGGTGCAATACTTATTTGGAGGTGTTTGCTTTGTATTGTCAGTCAGTCAGTCAGAATAAAAAGCAAAGAAACTCCAAGGAGATTTCTGGTGTTGCATCCATGCACAAAACTACACAATGCATAAGTCCACCGGTTACACAAGGTACCTAATAAAGTGGAGACAATTAATTCCCATGTTTGTGAAAAATAAGCTGAAGCACATTTAATGGTGGTATAACCCATTGCAACCACTTGAAGAAGGTGAACATCTAAGAACAGAGTTTGGGGTGCTAGAATCTTGGGCTGGGACATTTTTGTCAACACACACCTCTTCACCCTACCTTCCATGTACTCATACATACCTCCCCAAAACATATTTGTTCTATACCTTGATGTAGTATTTGGTCATGCACACTTTTCAGTACCTGAACCTTGAGGCATGCAGGCAACAAAAGCTGAATAGAAGTCCTTCTTTCTCTTCGATATGCAATGACTGCTTCAACAAAGAACGCACTGGTTTCAGCAGGCCTATCTTCTCCCATAGGATAGGGTTCCTCTGCCTCTGCCAAAGTTCTTTTAACACCTTTAGTTCATGAAAGCCCTGGAGTGCTACCTTGGAGTATCAAGGCAACACTGGAGTGTTATCCCGAGCTGTTTTGCCATTCAATGTTTCATTCGCCTCGTTGCACGTAACTGCCTTACCTTGCAACACTCAATCCTGGCTGTTACTAACTCCAAATCCAAGGTTGTGCCAGTTCTCAGTTTGTCACATATGGCTACACAGCCATCATACTCTGTATCTTCACTGTTGGGTTCTGGTTCACCAGCTGCTGGTCAACAGGAGAGGGCATCAGCTGCAGAATTACATCGGCCTCAAGTACAGCCAACTTAGCAAGCCATTGCTGTTGAATGGTTTCTAACTTCACTGGAAGAGCTGACTACTCTTAACCAAGCTCCTTGACACAAGAATTTACATCATCATGAAGAGGACCTGTAATTTGGGGAAACCCCTCAATGAACCTATGATACTAACTGCAAAAGCCTAGAAAAGACCAAAGCTCTTTAACGGTTATCTCACTTAACTGATCTAGTCCGGGTTTGTACTTATGCCTTGAACTGAGAATTGATGACCATAAATGATGATCCTGGTACATTGACAAAAACACCAGTAAGTCGTCTAAATAAGTCAGAACAATTTGGAAGGCTGACCATCCTGCATCAAGCATTGAATTTACATACACATTACACCACAATGATATAAACCAAACGGTGTGGGGAATGCCGTCATTTCCCTATCCAGTTCATGGACTGCCACTTGGTCATAACCACTTGCAAGATTGGTCGTCGACTTTCATCAATGCATGGAAGTGGAAACGCATCATGCCTAGTTTTTGAGTTCAGCCTTCTGTTGTCTACAGAGTCCTAAAGTTATATCTAACGTGTGCACCAAGACAACAGTTGAGGCATAGGAACTTGAACTCTCCTCAATCACTCAATTTTTTCAGCAGTGCCTCCTTTCCATAGCAAACACATTTAATAAACTAAATACATTTTACAGTAGTTTCAGTCACTTTAACACTGAAAAAGTCATCACACACTTGCAGATTGGAGCTACTCTTCAGTCCCACTTTGGACTTAGCACAGAGTTCAATCTCTCCTCACCTGTAAACCAGTCAGTATGTGTCAATGAACCGTCTACAAGTCCCTAGCTCACCTACGCTTACTGCAGGATTAAGTACTGTCTTGTTAACCTAAGCCCCCAAGCATTTTGGCTAATCAAATCCAGATTAACCACTTTTGTTTTTACCTAAAAACAGAAAAATGTAAAACTTTTCTTAGTGCTTTTTTCTTACGAACGTTGTCTCACTGATCCTATCTATGAAATCAGCAACTTCAGCAGCAAAGTCATTCACAGCTGAAATTACTCCCTGGGATTAGTTACATTCCCATCAACTAATACTAATGACCATTTTGGCACTTCAGTAGCATTACACATCACATATTCTAGCTGCTCATCCTCTCAGGCTGGAACCATTGCACTGCATCATGAGATTTCACAAGAACTCTCTACTCTCACATGCCCTGCCCCTAAACAGCTCTTGAAGAGACAGTGTGACCTTAACAAAGAGAATCCATCTCCTCAGCAATAACTCTATGCACATGTTCAGTATCATGGTTTCCATATCATACACACATTTTCCCTTTCACCCAGTTCACTCTATTACATTGTTTTAAAAATGGTTACGAGTGAAATTACATTCAACGTTCACAAACGTTCAAAGAGTGAACAGGCAAAACAAACCTTGCATCAGCAACAATTCATTGTCTGCA
Source organism: Hepsetus odoe (assembly GCA_017165825.1). Lineage (NCBI taxonomy): Eukaryota > Metazoa > Chordata > Actinopteri > Characiformes > Hepsetidae > Hepsetus > Hepsetus odoe. The sequence goes on along the minus strand of CM029380.1, from coordinate 12,843,382 downwards.
CACTGCTTTGGTGAAGTTTCCCTTTACTTTCTCTTTTTTATTGAAAAAAACAAAAAGGTACCTTTATCCAGTTACTAGCCAATATAATTTTACCACCATCCATCTTAGCCCATTTACACACATTTTGTCCTTGAACCATCAATTTATCTAATCAAGTTATAGTCCAGTCTGCTTAAATTGGTCATTAATCAGAGGATTAATGATATGCAACACATGTTCATCCTTATGGTCCTAGTCTTGAGTTGAGCATGGGTTACAATCACACTGCTTGTCTTCATTCTTTCTGTAAGAGTGAACCATTTTATCTCTGGGCACTATAAATGTGGTTAAAGAAATAAAAATGGAAAGTGTAACATCCAAAATTTGAAGGAATTTACTAATTACGCTGACTGTGTTGATCTTCATATCTTCAGTGGACACATATTCCCTTCATCTGCTAACTTAAACTTTTGTTTAGGAAAACAAACTCAAAATATATTCTAAAAATGTACCCACAAAGAGAATAAAGGGGACAACTTATGTTGGATTTATGATTATGTAAATTCAGCGCATGAAATGTGTAAGCATCAATGTGCAGAAGTACTCCTTGCAGAGGAGTGTCGTAAGGGTTACAATCGAACTGTGGGTCTTCATTCTATCTAAAAAAAAAAAAAAAAGCTGGCTAGAGACTCCTAAGGTAGAACAAGGCGTGAGGAGGCAGGAGAAAGAATTGGTAACTTCTACACCCTGATGTCTTTTGCCTGCGAGGAGAATCAATATTTAATTTCTTCGTCTGCTACAATTACAAGAGAGCAAAAAATCATTGTTTATGTTCTTGAGTCATGTGCAGCCATGTGAATGCAGGAGACTGGCATGGAGCTTTGGTAGGTAAGGGTGATGAGGGTACTGAATTCAGCTGCGGCTTCCAAACAGCCCAAGCCTACAGAAAGGCCATCAGCAAACGAGCAGCCTTTTATCAAGCTCCACTGACTCGGAGTTCACTGTGTTTATTAGAAACCATCATGAAGAGCGCGCACAGAAAGAGTGGGAGAGTAATTGCTATTTGCTGACAACCTACAAGACCAAAACATACGCTTGCCGAAGTCTTGCTAACAGCTCCTTCTTAAAATGGCCATTCAACAGCCATTCCTCAGATTAAGGGTGGGGAATAAAAAAAGAAACACATTAAACAAAACCTAAAAGAACTGGCAAATCACTGAATCACACTGTTATCTCATTCACAATGTGCCAATGAAATGACATTGCATTGTGAAGATAATTCAATCCCAGAGAAGGTGACCTTTGGAAATTACATTTGCAGGGAAGTGGGACTGAAACAGCACATACATAAAAAAAGACCCCCCTCCCAAAAAAGGTATGAATAAGTCAGAGAGAATTTGATAAAAAAAAAAAAAAAAAAAGAAGATACATGGCGTCTAAACGAATAATAAGAATAATATGGAAATCTCCAACAATAGGTAGGTAGTGACTTGCTATGGCCCTGTAAATTGAGACCCTGACAGCATGCCCCTGTTCCTTTGTTTAAAGTGCCTATTTTCTTTCGAATGTTACCGGTAAAAACTAATCCCAGAGCAGCCGAGCGGTGTAAGCTGATGGCTTTTTAAAGAAAAACTTGCAGTATTGTATGTCTGTGCTTCAATGATAATAACTTATCATAAGACTGAAAGCATATGCCTGACTGAAAACTGCCAGATAAAATCCATGATATTTCTAGCTTTTAGTGCACTCCACAAACCACTCTAAATTGCATCATTACAGCCCCTCAATTATCTTTCTCTTAATCGTTGGGGGCCACTACAGACATACATTTGCAGAAGGACAGAGAAAATATTTCAAATGCCCACTCATTATTGATACATAAGAGCAACCTACTGGCGGTGTGCAGGGCCCCATGTCTAAGCAGGGAGCTTAGAAAAGAATTTCTAGACATACGATTAAATATATAGTCATGTTGTATCTGCGATTGGAGCTAGTTGGTTTTATAATTGGTAACATCTGGCATCAGCTGGTATCAGCTGCAGTCTTTGGCATAGCCAAGACATGTGCATGTGCACCTGCTGTCCTTCTTATATGTGTTCCTGTGTTTAAATTTACAACAAATATTAAACAAACTTAATGAAGATTTGTAACTTTATGATCTTTAAGCACCAAGACAGTAAAAATGAAAAATTTAAACCACACTTCAAATGAAGAATAAAGCAAGAAAAACCTCTCTGCCTGAACAGGACTGTGCCTGTATTTCAGAGCATATGGTGTTTGACAATGATGTTGCCATGGCCACGCAAATAGCTCCTTGGCAGAACAGCAGGATGCCTTATTATTTCATTTCATTTTAAGCTTTTAATTTCTGAGTGACATGGTGGAGGTATAGATACTTTTGAAAAGCAGTGAATACAAAAACCACAGTGTTCAGTATGTTTTTGAGTAATGCATGGAGCATCATCAACCATCCACTGCACACATAAAGTAAAACGTGGGACTAGCGTGAGCATTTAAACATTGTGAGCATCTGTGGGCTAAACAAAAGAGTACAGATTATGCAGAAAGTACTTCCTTTACTTCCTGTTACTTACACACTGTGCCCAGCAGCTCAGAAAAAGGAGAGAAAAAGAAAACTCCATAAACAATGTGATCTTTGAAGCCTAGTTTTACTGTGAAATTGAAGAATTGATGTTCCATGAAGTAGGCACTGAGACATGATTTGTTTTCTTATTTATTGAAGATGTGTTACAGTCATTTTAACAGAGCACTAGGGTTGTGATTAGAAGCCTATATTTTTTCAAATTCTGATTGGCTTGAGAGATCACTAAGACACAACTGTCTTCTAAAATATTCCTCAAATATTCCATTAAAATGATTCATAAATCCAAAAATATTCCATAACTCTTTGAAATATAGTTTTAAAGGCTGTTCGTGTGTAATGTTAGCAGAACCTTACTCTATATTTTTGTAATCTAAAGATTATTTAACAACTGCAAAGACACTCAAGCAATCTGAAAATAACAAAATGCTTCACTTTCATCTTAGTCCCTATTAGTTTTCCCATCATGGACATCACATTCAGTAAATACATGTGCTCCACGGATGAGTATGATCTTCATTTTTCAGCAGGTTACATCTTTCACTTTGTTTCCATCCTGCTCTGTCTGTTGTGGGTGATCTGCATTGCTAGATTCACTGAGGTATCTTCTTTTCTGTATGTTAGTTTAGGCTGAAACTTGCCTGATTTGAACATTTAGTCGCCAACTGATTTTAAGAAACCAAAATATCCTAAAATGAATAACACTGGAATAACACTGATAGAACTTTTAGAGTTCAAAGTCCAGTAGTTTCCATTTCATGGCACAAAGTGTTTCCATTAAACTTATTCAGTTGGCTATAAATACTGTATAAGGTTCAACAGTTCTCAAATTTCAAAAATTGCTATTAATTTGAATCTGCTAATACATTTCTCTAATTTCCCATTTGTTCTCTTCAGTTCTCATGTTATTTTGAAGCTCACCTTTGAAACATTTTTATGTCTCTGCTCTAACATAAACTTCACAAGTTTGCCAGTTCAACCTCTATAACCTCTAAAGATGAACAGCTGATTTGTGTCCATTTTGCAGTCTCTGTAAAGAAAAATGTGCTGTTTTCCTCCCTTAGAGTTAATTGGAATAAAACAGAAGCAACTTTAAACTGCAAATGTATTATTTAGCATATGTTTATTGGTTTATTATAAGAAGGAATCTCCCAGATGGTGATAAATCTGCGGAACCTTAATATCTGTCCAGTTTTATTGGCCTATCTGCATATTGTTTGGGTCCTGATACCTTACTGCATCTGTCTGTAGATACAGACCCCGATCGCAGGATAAATAAGATGCTTTAGTAAACAAATCAAGAATGAGCCCAGAGAGGCTGCTAATTTGTCAGCGAAGGGGGTGTCAAAGCGTGAGAGCACGCTGACTGAGAACTAATTGATTGCCAGCTGAGGTGGCACAGCAAATACTGGAAGATTACGCTTGAGTGTCTAAGTTTTTCGCTCTCACATGGCTTCTGCTGAGAGATTAACTGCCAGCCGCTTCTCCATCTCCTCTGCAGGGACCAATGAGCTCATGCATGGCTTAATCAGTAATATCTGTGGCCACTACGGTTACTTGTAACTATTATAATTGATAAGAGTGGATAGCTGTGGTCGAGATGCATTATTTAGACCTGAGGTCTCTCACATGAAACTGCGGCCAATTCATGTCAGCTCTATCTAGCCCTTATTAAAATAAATTGAAGCAATTCAGTCTCCGTGAGAGGCATTACATGAGTGATGCATCTCGATATACAAGGCAGGGGAGGGACCAAACTGTGTAAAATGAGAACTGGTGCATTGCATCTGTTGGGAAAGACCAGGCATTGATTTAAGTTGATACATACACCCCTGGATGGTGATTAAACTTAACTGCATCTTGATCAGCAGAGGTGGTTCATACATCATGTGCATAATCAACATTAATATGTATTTAGAACATGCATAGTTGGCCACATATTTAAGAGTTGGCCTCAAACAACTTGGCTGTCAGCATATCGCATAAGTGCAATTTTCTTTGATCTTCTTCCCCTCATTCAAGAGCAGCAAATGACAAGAAAGACAAACAGCATTTACATCATTTACAACAGACCCAAGTGACATTTCAACTTGACACTGTAATAAAGATCCAAGATCGTCTGCAAAGGATGTCTTGACTCTCCAACTACCAAATGCCATTACTAATGGCTCTTAATTAGTGCATCACAGTGTATACACAAAACATGCATTATCTAGATGAAACCCTGGGGGGGGGAGTGGTTTAATCTGGAAAGCGGCAGATGATTTTATCAAGCTGCGGATCTGGCACGGCCCTTTTAGAAGGGATGAGTGACAGGCCCTCCATGGAGTGGGATGAGGAGCTCTAGCTGAGAATAACTTTTAAGGCAGCCACAGGCATGAGACATTTATGCTGAAATCTCTCTTGGTGATTTGGTCTGTGGAATGAAGTGCAAGGAGATATGTGTTTTTCTTGTTTGTTTGTTTGTGTGTGTGTGTGTGTGCGTGCGTGCGTGCGTGTGTGTGTGTGTCTGTTCATTAAATAATTAATGGGTAATCAAGTGATGTTCCTCACAGCCTTTGTGTGTAAGCTGTAGTCAAGTAACAGGAGTGGATGGCAGAATATTGTCAGCCGGAACAACGTCAAATTAAGTTTGGGTATTTTTTTTTTATTTTTTTTTTTTAAGTCAGACATTGCTGCTACATCATCATTAAAGTTACATCATTTAAAAGCACATGAGTGGCACCAATCAGATATGACTGCTGTGATGTATTAGCTTTCAGTCTCCCAGGTTTTTCTCAAGTTACTCATCACCAGTTCTTACTTATCTGCTCAGACATTAATTGCCGGCTGGCATGCTTCCTCTAAAACATTTGAAGAGTGACTTTATCTTTTGGAAATGCCAGTGACACAACTTCAAAGGAGAGCACAACTTGCTTGCATGAGAACACAAACTGTGCATTCTGTGCATTAGCTCACAGATGGCCAATTGGCCATCTATTCGATTCTTAGACTGTGGTCATGGCATCACTAAGAAATAAACTCTCAATGACAAAGCTAATGCTTAGACGATTGCTGCACTTTTAAAATATATATTTTGGAGACTATAAATGACTATTTTCTGAATAGCAATGCCATAATGGAAGATAAAGTGCTCATAAAAATCTTCCTACCAGACTCAATTTACCTGAAATAGACACATACTAAGATATTTCAAGGCCCAAAAAGTTCCCTTCTTCGAAATTTTGACCTCAGGAAAATAAATACATTTTATTTTATAATATTCAGGTTCATGTTTATGTAAAAAAAAAAAAAATTAAATAAAATCATTGCAATGCAGAAGGGAGAAAATGTAACACTAAGGTCACTAAGAGCAAAAATGCAGCAAAAGAGGTCAAGTATGTTGTCCATTCATTGAAAAACTCAATGAGAAGTGTCTATGCTGTGAGTCATGGGCTGTATCCATCGGATTACCAAATGAAATTGCAGAGATAAGAGGCCGTCCATGGACATTAGGGTGCTTCATGTTAACAACAGAATAAATCAGGAGAAAGGCCTGAGCTCAGAGATGACTTGGCTCCACAAATGTTTAAAGCGATTCCCATCTAGAAGCTGTACCACTGAGCCAGGTTTTGATAAATACATTGTGATTGCTTCTATACTGTCCTGTATTTCCTTTTAATCAGAACTGACTTATTCTGAGAGGATTACATGTTACACAGTTTCACTCCAAAAAAGATTTTGCATCTGAATGCAATCATCCTGTCGGGTTTTATATGTTAGTTTCATATGGCTTAATATGAGTAAGCACAATAGTGATGGAGAGAAGATCATGATGAAAAGCTAGACTGTTTTACTATATATAGAAAAAATGAAAAAATGCAATTGTTATATTCACTTGTAAAACCTCCCTGATATGTATGTCATATGATTTAAAAGACGTGGTTCAAGCATTATAAAGGATCATTTTCAAGACATAAACTGGACATTTCCATTTATTTTTTTATCCATATAATTATGTATAAATTATATGAGTATGTTTTATATATGAAACATGTCAATAAAGTACTTTCTGAAAAAATTAAAAAACGGCACATATTGCAGCTGCATCACGAGCCTTCTCAGACACTTGTTGTGTTTAAACAGTGTTATGTTTTCATTCTTTCAGCATCTGTTCAAGGCTCTTGGCCGTGATAACACAAGGCCATATTTAAAAAAAAAAAAAGCTTGTAAAGTTATTTGGGAGCATGCGCTCAGGTACATGATCCTTCAAAATCAAATGGCAGTTTTATGTGATGGAAGTTCAGAGGGTTTCCTATCAAAATAGACTTTTTGAAGAGGAAAAAAAGAATAATACTGTTTCTTCTTTTAGTGGTTGCGCTGAGCAACCCTCAGTTAGATTCATCTTAAAATATACCAGGAGACACACACGTTGCTGCAACACTACCCAATTAAAGCATGAAAAGTCTCTCAATTTATTTTGGAGGCAGTGCTCCGTAATCCCCAAAAGAAGTATCTGTTTTATTATAATTGGTTCCAAAGCACCCATTCAAAACATCACTGTGTTGGTATCTCTATTTTGAAGACAGCTGCAAAGAAAGATAAGTGGAAAATATTACCGGCATAGCTTGAGCGTGATTTATAGCATGGTTAAAATTTTAAGATTTAGACTGTTGAGGTTACCTGATGCCTCTCAGAGTTCTTAAAAAGATAAATGACATGATTGGAATGATCTGAAAAGTCAATAGAAAAATCCATGCTCATTTAGAGCTGACATGAATAAACATAGGTGAAGACAAACAACAGCTTTCATTTCACAAAGGCACAAACTGCTATGACAAATTATTGATGCACAAACTCTATGATATGCATTCTGTAGTCACTCCGCACTACAGTTGAAGTGAATTAAGGTTTTTGTCAGAAAACTCTAAACATAGCATAATATTGTGACCACTCTATGACCAATTCCTTTACAAAAGATAGCAATTTTTATTTATCTCTGATTTCTTTCAAACTTCAAAAATGTTTTCCCATTTGAATATAGTGCCAGTGAGAATGGCGTGTTTCTTATTATAGTAAAAAACAACAGTTTTACACCATGATCCTACACTTTAGTTGCATTAAATTGCCCCCTGACACTGGTTGTCCCTTTGTCTTTATATAATTTGCATAATATCTCAGAATATTTCGAAATGTGAAATGTTTAAGTGCAAAGTAAAATTTGAGGTATGTGTTCCACTTGCATTTTTGGCATTGGAAAATAAAAAAAAAACAGAAATTATATATTAAACACGGGGCACATGACCAATTGGTTAGAGAAGAGGGCTCGTAACTGGAGGATTGCCGGTTATTCCTCAGTATTAGCAGGGAAAACATATGTAAGGACCATGTGTAAACCACACATGTATCTATCTATGTATTTAAAATGAATATTTAGCACAACATGTTATCACAACTAAATAGGTGTAGATGATTATCAGCTTGTTTTAATATCATTATTGTCCCTGTTGTACTAGTTCAACCCACAGTCCTTCATAAACCTTTCAAGCAACTTTGAAATCAATTTTTGCCCTTGTTCATGTGACAGGAGGCAAGAATCCCTAAATGTGAAGATCTGCAACATAAAAAGCACAACATAAAGCCTGCATTCTCTACCCAACTTTGAAGAAGGATGAAGCGTTACAATAAATATGGATTAGAGTCTGCCCTTGAATATCCTTTCTCTGATTCTGACTGATTTTCTCTTGTTTGTTTGGAACGAAGCTGTCGTTTCTTAAAAGAGTGGGAATGTGGAACAGTGCGACCCAAATTACAAACTGAGCATAAGGACATAACAAACTTAAGGCTGAACTTAATCTGTGCACTTTTATCTGTGACGAAAGACATCCAGCGGTGAATCTTCCATCTGTTTCACTTTTTATTCAAGGTAGTGCTCAGAAGTGTTCTTTTTTCTTTCCTACCAAACTTCATCTCAAGACTTTTTTGCTTTTTCAAATGAAATCAAATACCTCATCAGTCAGATTGCAGAGACGAAAGGAAATAATTATGTCTGTGAGCTAAAAGAAGGTTTGGTTTTGAAGGTGAGCTTTTGCAAGAGAGAGTTACATCATGCCAGGCAGGTCAGGACCCTCTTTATTACACTAAAATGTCACAGGTGGACTGGCATTTAGGTTAATAAAGAGGATTATTGCTTGCATGGAAATAATAGGGCATCCTGTCATTAGAACACAGCCTTTGACCCTCTCTGAACTAGGGAATGCATATACTGCACTGGCTTATTAAGGAAGGAATACATTGACAGTATTTGAATAAGGTAACCTTTATCCCAACTTCTAAGCCACAGGTGTGATTATACAGGATAACAGGCAGCCGTGATTAAAAGAAACCCACAGAAGGTCACTTAGCAGCTCACATTAGGTGGGAGGGGGGGTCTATTAATCAATTCCTTTACCCATTTCTTCCAAAAGGGAAATTCCACCAATTTAGCAAAGTTCTGCCTGATTTAAAGCATTTGGACTAGTTCAGAGAGATATGATGGAAAATGGTGCATATCCACTGTCCACCATGTTCAGAAAACCTGCAAGGTTCTTAATAATGATAGTGTAATATAGTGCAAAATCCCATTAATGTTTTCCCAAACTGAATCTACATCAAAACTGAATTGAGCAAGAGCCTCAGTAGGCATGTGGTACCAAACAGTGAGACCCCTTTAAACAATTTTGGTGTTTCTTATGTTATTGTATTATGTAGATTTACTAGGCTATAAATATTCTGGAATATTTGCACTTTAAATAACCTGGCTAAACCTTCTTTAGGGCTGTGGAAGCTTTTGACATGAGTTGCATGGGTCAGTTGTTGGGTAAGGTTAGGAGAACCTGGCTTCTGGCGAATTTTCCACTTAACCTGTTAATTCACTTATATAAAAGTTTTTGTTCTGGGTGGGACAACATATTAGGAAAGAAAACACTTTTCCTATATGGTTTGCGAGTGTGAATGTCCATCTAAAATGCCTGTGGCTTTTAAACCAAAAAGAGCTGGAACTACTTAACTGTTTGCCGACAGTATAGACAACTCCTCCTTCATAGTAAGGCAGAAGATAAAAGTGTGCTGAGTTTACCTTATGGATTTCGGAGGCCAGTTGCAGTAAAGAAGATGAGGATGTAGAGTGGGGTCCTTGTGCTCTTACTGGACTGTGGAGGCTGACATAGGCCACTGCCCTGCTCTCCAGAACTACTCTGTTTTCCTGGAAGCACATCAAACCATAGCTGAAGTGGAAATAGACTGTGAACTTGCTACATCAGCTACATCATCACTTCCACCATAATCATCGCCATCTCCGTCAACATCATCATCAACTTTATTCTAAATGAGCACTAATTTTACACATTATTCAGCATTGATCACTGATACTAAAAATGCTTTCAGAATGAAGAACTACTACCTGCCAGAACAATCGCATAAAACATGACGCACTGCCACTGTCTTCCATCTGTCTGATGTAATTTTGTATGGGTAGCTGGTTATGTTTGAGAGCAATCTTTTTTTCCTGGTTGTTTAGTGTCCCATGACCTCAGATCTAGAGGACGGTCTGTACTACTTACGTTCTCTTATCAAGACAACAAAAACCAACAAATGGATAAGCACACTTGACCTCCTATTAGGCCTAGTTTTGGCACACATGGCCAATCCACTGACTCTCTTTAGAAGAACTCAGCTTTAGAAGATTTGTTTGTTTGTTATTTAATCACAGGATTACTAAGGCAGTTTGTATGCTAAGATGGCAATTTCCTTTCTGATACTGGTACTGGGATGAGGGCACTCATGCACCTAAGAGAGACATGTTTAAACATATCTTGACATCTTTTCAGCATGACGTTCAGAGACTTGAATGGCTTTGTCCATTTTTACTCAGAAAATCTGAGCAGTCGGAACATGTTTGCTGTGTAAAAGCCAGTGATTGTAAACTGTTACAGCAGATGGAACTGGAGCTGTCTGCCCTCATGTTTTAATCACTATATTATTGTATAGATTTTATTATAAAGATGAATGTGATTATATAAACTTAATTTTATTACAGGGAAATATGCCTATTATCTTATTAACACAGGCATTGATTTTAATAACAGGTATGATTTAGGATTAAATTAAAATACAAAAACACATAATTTGGTCCTTCTTATAGCTTCATGATATTTCCATGACATGACCTGTCAGAGCCTATAAGATTTGCAGGAAAATGTAGGTAATCTCCTAAATGCTATGTTCAGCACTATCAATAGTCCTACTGGCTTGAGTTTATTTTTCAATTTTAAATTATCATATTGCATGGTATGAAAAAATAGTGTACTGTGAAGTTATTATTAATGAAGTTTTATTTTACTTCATAGTTCACAGTTGTGAAATACTGCGATTACAGCAAATGGACAGCCAGTGACAGTGAATATCAGTTTTTAGTGGAATAGATATTATGCAAAAAAAAAAAAAGGGTGCAATTGGTTTAGAACTCAGATGCATCTGACCAATGAGCACAGCAGTGTGTGCAGCACGTAAGTCCAGATGCAAACACTTTCAATATTATTTTCCCAGCGTGCATAGGGTTGACATTGACTCATTGTCAAGAAATACTAGATTCAAATCCTGAAGGTGCTTCCAAGAATGCACAACTGAGCCTGTTTAATTTCATATAGTGCTGTGTAGTACATTTAATGGAAAAACAAATCAAAATCATCATAATTGTAGTTTTAAGTAATATTTCTAAATGCAGAACTACTAACATCTAATCTAAAAACCAGCTTGATCTGTGAAATTGTCACAAAGTATTGTGATCTTGTCTTTGTGCCATATTGCTCACCCATGGGCAAAACATTACCTCCCCCCATTCAAACGAGCCGATGTTGCCAAGTGCCGACCCCCCCCATGAGCAGAAGACAGTAGTACGGTCCGGCTGCCAGCCCGCATGGGTCTGAGCTGTCATGGAGGCGATGATTTGGGTCATGACTGCAGCACTGCCACTCCATTCTGCCAGATCATCCTTGTACCAGCCGCTGTGACGGCTGCCAACCAACACGTATCGATCTGCATGGTGAAGGCCAGAGCAAGAGCACACAGTCAGAACCAAATGTACAGACAAAGCCTCACAGGGGCCCACACAAAACCCACACACACACACATATGCACCCAAAGAGCCAAGTCAAAGAAAAGTAAGAACTTTTCGCAAGTATAGCTGCAGGCTATGAGTTTCGCTGAGGCCAGCCATGGTGAACACTGCATTAGATTACCAATGACTGACAGCCAAGAGGCAGATATAGATTAATAATCAAAGTGCCAAAGATGTTGGGACTGTTCTTACCTGCACATACATAGGTGTGGTAGGGTAGTCTTTGGGAATTTTATTAGAATCCTGGCGAATTAATATATAAGAACTAGATCAACAAGCTAACAAAGCAATCTTGTACTGCAAAGCCATGGGGACAAGAAGACTTTAGGAACATATTTCATAATGGGGTAGCCAATTATGACACTGTGAAAAAGGGTAAGGCAAATCTTGCATCTCCAAATAGGCTTTTAACTTGCAGAGGAGGAGGAAGATTAAAGACCCCCTACTACATCAAGGAAAATGGTTAAATCATTCGCAGAGGGCAAATACTGGTCAGTAATTAAATGGCTATTTTCAATGGCGAAATGAGCATTTTCAGCAGCATTTGGACATTGTTTTAAGAGCAATTTCGGTAAAACCCTGCCTCAGCACTTGGATGCCCTCTATCACTGTGCATGAGCCTCAAAGACGTAGCATTAATAAATTGAACTTTTCACATGTAAGTGGCTCCCACAATACAACAAAATACAATGTGTATATATATATATATATATATATATATATATATATATATATATATATATATATATAGACATACATATATATATATATATATATATAGACAGAATGAAAAGAAAAAAACAAAATTTCCCACCTGGATTAGTCTTCCCATGCAGGTATCCAATGACATTATGGACTTTTCCATAGGATGTTTGGGATTCCACTGTCAGATTAATCTTTTGCCCTAAGAAATAAAAGAAGACACAATGAATTTACAAGAATTTAAACAAGATCTTAAATAAAGATGCCACATGGATTTTTGGAACATATTTCAAGAAATATTGTTTGCTCTCCAGTCCAAAAGCACCCTGTTGTTAATTGTTTTGTGCACAAACACACACAGTTGTTGCCGAATGTTACCAAATGAATGCCACAGCACATCTTCAGAGGGGCTCTACACAATCAGACTTAAGGTTTACTGGTCTTTCATTTCATATGTTCAGATTAATTCCATATATTCCATAAGGTTGTTTTTTTGTTGTTTTTTTTCCGAAAACAAATTCAGCCACAACCTGATTTATTTGTTTAAGCTTTAACAAGTTTTTTTTTGTAAGACTCACCATCAGCAGGGAATAATGAAATAAAAGTGTAAGTGTAAGTCCTCTCTGAGATGGATGAATAATGCCTTCTTTACAAACTAATCTGTCTATAGGCTATATATTTGTCCTGAAATCATTATCCATGGTTTTATCTGCACACTACAGATGAGGCAGGTAAGTTAAAAAAGTTAAAAAGTAAAAAGAAAATGCTAAAGGGATTCTTTAAAGAAATTGCATTGCTACAAATTGCTCTTTCTGGCTTGAAAGAGAAATTGAAGAAAAAAAAAGTTTGTAGCTGGAAAACAGTGAAAAGACTGGAAAGACTGATTGACTGGCTTAGTTTAATGATAATGAGCTGTGTTTCTGTGTGGAAAGGAAGAGAGACAGACAGACAGAGAGAGCGATAGAGGGAGAGAGAGAGAGAGAGAGAGAGAGAGAGAGAGAGAGAGAGAGAGAGAGAGAGAAAAGAGCATTTGATCTGTCAGATGGGTAAAGCCAAAGGAAGTTTTTATACCTGGTGGAGGTCATTTATTTTGTAAACTCACCCCACTGATTGCCATCCCTATCCCCAGTAACCATTCAACTAAAGCATTTCTGGTCTGAGCATAGAGAATCCACAGCAGCTCTCACGCAGCATGTCTTAAAGTTGATGTAAGAGCAAATGAAACTCCTTCTACCTGTCCCCCACACATTGAGTAGGGCTAAGCCAATAGATACATCGGGGAAATGAAGATAAGCAATAAAATGGTGAGATTATTATTACCCCACTCTCAGGGACCTTGTCAATTATGAACAGAAGAGCAAAGGGGTGAACCTTAATCTAGCTCACTTCTCATCGGGTGAAAGTCAGCCTATCAAGATGTATCAATTCGACTTATATTGAAAATTAATCCAAATCAAAATGCACCTCCTCATTGAATCCAAGTCTTTAGTGGTTAGACTGATAAAACATGTTTTACATTCTCCTGTTGGTCTAACATCAAGAAACAGAGTAAGAGAGACATTCAGTATACACAACTGATTTGATCATTATAGAACACCCCAATTTATTCAGTTTTTTATTGAAATTCAAGCAGTTCAATGTCTCATTGTACTCTGAAATGAAAGCATAGAACATAGAAATAACTGAAGTTAAAAAATAAATCATGGAATCCATGTATATGCCAAAATGTGTTCTAAACTTTTGACTCATCAAACTAGCCACCATTGGTAGATATAACAGTGGAACACACTTTTTTGCAATGGAAACCAAATATTCTTCAGAAATTAACTCTGTTAATTTCCCATAAATGTGTTGCTTTGCTTTCACTCTTCTCTCCAGTTCATCTAAAATCAGCTCAATGTGGTTTAAGTCTTGAGACTGTGCTGGATACTCTTGTTCATTTTTCCTTAGGTAGTTCTGGCTTAGCTTTAACTTGTGTTTTGTGTTATTATTTTGCTGTAGAATGAACCCCTGACCAACTAGGGACACACCAGAGGGCACTGTATGCAGAATGCTATGGTAGCCATTTTGGTTCAGGGTGCCTCTCACTTTGTACAAGTCCCAAAACAGCCCCAGCCCCATCTCCTTTCTTCTCCTCCATGTTTTGCAGTTGATGTCACACACTGAGGAACTATCCTTTCGCCTACTAAGTGATGAAAGTGAAAAAAAGTGAAAGTGACAATCCTTGCAATTGCGAGGTCACGGCACAGAACACATGAACCACAACCACACCCGTGCAGCAGTGGGCAGCTATTGAAAGCACCCAGGGAGCAGTGACGGGGACGGTACCTTGCTCAAGTGTACCTCAGGGCAACCTATTGAGAAGGGGTTTGAACCCCCGATCCTCCGATCATGCGGCTAACACCCTAACCGCTAGGCCACCGCTGACTACAACAGCCCCGCTATTGATGTACAATAATCCTAGGGTTGAGTTGAGATGAGCTGAAGCTCTAAAATTTTGATTCAGTCCAAAACTTCAGTAGTCCGTTAGCTGTGTTTCAAGCCTCTTTCTCATATTCTGATAGCAATGGTATCTCCCTGCAACTTGACCTGTCAAACCTCCAACTCGAAGTCTTCTCTTTACAGTTGAAACTGAGATTTGCTAAGTAAGACCACTATTGAGCTGTGCTTGAAGCTGTGGTCCTGTGAGCCACCTATCATGCAAACTGTTGACTCTCAGAAACTTGACTTCTGAAGCTGTTGTGGCTTTGGGTCTGCCAGACCTCATTCTAACAGAGTTTCCTCCAGGGCCTTTTGATGGTGAAGGAGACTGTTCTCACTGACACCTTGACTTTCTACACATTTTCTCTGTAGGAAAGACCTACACTTTTAAATGTTATGATGGTCGGTCTTTCTGTCATTGTAAATTGCCTTTTTCTTGCCATTTTTATAGCAAAACACTACTTTCTGGACTTCAATATTGTTTAAATTATGCTCACACGGCTGCAGTAACACAGTGTGTTCCAACACTACTTACAGAGGGGGTTGTAAGTTTCAGCTTCAAAAAACATTTGTAGGAATTGGTAGCACCAATTTTAAAGATCTGATCAACCTCCATTGCTACAGAAAAGTTTTAAGTTGTTAACCCATTTTTTATTCCCTGAAAAGGCCTTCTTGTATAAATATGAAATGTACATGTAAATTATTTTCCAGTTTTGGGTAACCTTACCTTATTTTTAACCTCTGGCCTTTCATCACATACCTTTGTACCATTTCAAGCTATTCAATGGACTTTAACTGCTTGTATTAAAAAAAAAAAAACAGGAAAAATTGCAAGGATCTAAAACTTTTGACAGGTAGTGTAAATCAAAAGATTCCATAATGGAATGTATATAAACACACATTAATGCGGTTAAAACTAACATTAGCTTGTTCAAAAAAGTTCAGCCATTACTTAATTAAGTGAACCATTGAGTAAACTTTACCCAGGATTACATGCGAATATTTACCTGCTTATGGACAAAGATCACACAGGTTTGGTTCTCTATGCCTCAAGCCATTGCAAGGATTTGTGAGCAGCTCAAGTGGGTAAAATAAAAAATATTGATTGAACCAAACTAAGTATTAGATGGTAATTACAAAACTGTCCATGAATGGATAAGCAAACAAAATCGCTTCAATAATCATTATAATCAATAATATTTTATCTTAAAAATTTTATTTTTATTTGTTATAGTATTTCTGGGGTGTTTATTTTTTTGTTTGTTTGTTAAATAAATATATACATTTATTTTTAATAGTTTTAAATGTTATGTGCATAAGGCCATCCATATACAGTAACCATTTACTGTCAAGCGTTAAAGTTTGCATGCTTTTCATTGCATGTCATTCAACATGTTTTGTTGCTATCTTTGTTTGTCTCTATTATTGCTTGGGATTATTTATTTATTCATTTATTTATTTATGTTGACTTAAATGACTTAATGGTCCCTATAATCTGTTTAGTGACACGATAATTCCTCCATAGTGATAGATAGATAGATAGATAGATAGATAGATAGATAGATAGATAGATAGATAGATAGATAGATAGATAGATAGATAGATACTGCATAGATAGAGAGTAAGTTGCAGCTTGGGGGCAGTTGGGATGCAAGCAGAGTGCTGGCAGGTAGGACATAGGACCTCTTCATGTTGAGGGTGAAAGCGAAATTGAAAATTCCTTTTTAAGAGAGCCCCCGGTTTGCAGACAGATGCGCTGGCCTTGGGGTGCAGCGTTCAGATACGATTTTTTTTTATTAGCTGCGTCCTAGGTGAATATCAGAGGGAAATAAAGATGAGGTTGGCACAGTGTGTGCACAGTGCAGCTCACACTGACACTGCTGACGACACTGGTGGAGCAGCGTGGGCCTGCTTTATTGACAGATAACTTTTCAACCATCTAGAAATCATTTCATTTTGGCTAAGATAGCAGTGGCCTACGCCCAGACACTAAACCCTATTTATCACTTATTTATCACAACAATGCAAATTTTATTGCAAACAGCTAAGAAAGATATTCTTCTTATGGAAGTGCTTAAAGACTGTTTGTAAGACACTGCTTGAGTTATAATTCTAAGATCTGATTTTGAAACATGCGCACAACTAAGACTGCATCACCACCTCTGCATCACCAATTCTGCATCAGTGCACCAAGTCACTAAATCCACTGTGCTGGAAATGCAACAATGACTCTCATTGTTTTTCTGCTTGCATGGACCACCGAGTGAACTGACACAAAAAAGAAAAATCACTCATTTATTTTCTAAACTGCCTGTCCAAATTAGGGGTATTGGGTGTGCGGGAGTCTATCTCAGTTCTCGCAGGGTGAAAGGTGGGCACACACCATGGACAGGTGTCACCAATCTTTTGCAGGGCAGACAAACACACAATCACGCTTATTTAGCTTCTCCAATCCACCTAACATGCATGTCTTTGGACAGTGGAAGGAAACCACACAGAACAAAAGGTGGAAACCCCTGGAAACCCCCATGCCACCCAAGTTAAAATCAGGTTTTGATTAAACTTAGTTTCACTTGGCTAGAATTACACTGTTCGCATCGCTTACTGGTTCAAAGATAACTAACAGGCTGAACAGCTGCTCCAATAACATTAGTATGAATTACTTATGAAAGTGACAACCCTTGTCATTGTGAGGTTAAAGCACAGCAGACAATGAACCACAATGAAATTGGATCTCTGCATTTAACCCATGCACACTCAAACACCATGCAGCAGGGGGCAGCTATTGAAAGCGCCCAGGGAGCAGTGATGGGGACAGCAGCTTGCTCAAGGGTACCTCAGGGCAACCTATTGGGAAGGGGTTTGAACCCCCGATCCTCTGGCCAACGCCTTAACCACTAGGCCACCGCTGCCCCATTTATCATTATCTTATCATTAATTCACATGAATTATAGTACTCGCTTTAAGACCTAGGTAGTAATATATTCAGGTTAAATCGCAAATAAGTTCTAACTTTGCTATAAAGTTGACAAATTACTGCTCACTTGCAGTAACACAACAGCTTGGATCCAAATAGTCTGTCATCTCAGGCATTCCAGACTGAAGAAAGTGTGTGGAAGTGTGCGAGCAAAGGCTCAGAAATGTGTACATGAATGCCATTTTGTTATTTCAAATACACTTTAATCTTTAATTGTGGGGTGGCAGTGGTCTAGTGGTAGGGTACTTGCCTACGGATCTATGACTCAAGAGGTCCCAGGTTTGAATCCCACCTCTAGCACTATCACCATTGGGTCCCTGAGCAAGACCCTTAACCCCAAGTTGCTCCAGTGGGACTGTCCCTGTTATTAGGACATGGAAGTCGCTCTGGATAAGAGCGTCTGCTAAATGCCGTAAATGTAATTGAGTTTTGTAGGAGCGAATGTGTTTTTCTGTGTGTCTGTTCTGCAATGGACTGTCAAGAGGGTCTCTATGCTTTGATTGTGATAGGCTCAGCACCCCCTGACCTTTGGTATGAAAAGCAGCTAAACAAACATATGGATGGGTTTCATTTAGACAAGGAATACAATATTATGGCAAAATGACAGATTTCTAGATTTTTTAAGTTTGATTTAAAGTATGTTATTTTATTGGAAATCAACAGGAAAACATATCCACTGATCCATACTCATTTATCTTGAATAGGGCTACAAATGGTGCTGGAGCCTTTCTCTCCAAACAGCGTAAAAGACAGAGAAACACCTTGGACAGGTCGCCAATCCATCACAGCACTGGGACACACACCAATACACACACACACTCACATCTAGGGAGTGTTTTGCCATCTCCAATAACCCTCATTTGTGGCCTATGGGAGAAAACCAGGGCACCCAGAAGAAAACCCACACCAGCACAGGGAGTACAACAACAAACACAACAAACTCTGCATAGAAAGAACCCAGGCCACCCCACCTGTGAATCAAAACCATTCTTTGAAATTATTGTCTTTAAAAAATTCTATAAAATATTCTATTATTCTTGTGTATCTATATATTGAAAAAAAAAAAACTGAGAAAATAAAGTAAGCTAATCTTCCAACATAGAATAGTGGTGGAAATACTATAATCTCCTAGAGCTGGGCAAACCTCCACTGTTTAATGGCTTGGGCCAGCAAATGAAAGCCATTAGTCTGTAAATCAGAGAGGTCAGTTGCTTGCCTGGTTGTGTTCTGGTTTCTGCATGGTTTATTAGCAGGAATGGAGGGAAACAGTGAGCGTGACACCCACTGCGGCCCCACTACCTGCTCTCTGCAATCGATACCATTATAATTAAAGGGGTTTCGATAAAGCTATTCCATGCAGCTTCTCCGCTCGAGTGCAGTAATTGCACAGGCAATTTATTATACTTATGGCATTCATCTGGGAGGCTCGGGGAGTTGAGCCGATGTGGCAGCGAGCAGACATTCGCAGAAAATACCAATTCGTTTGGGCCTTTCTCCCTTCGATTGCTTGTCTCTACGGTGAATAAGTGTGAGATGAGACCTGGCTGGCTGATGCATGATGGCATGAAACCAGAAAAGAAGAAGAAGAAAAAATCCTCCACAGTAATAAATGAACCCAAACATATTCAGATTTGACTGCATATGGCAGGAGCAGCAGATGCTGACAATAGCATAAACAATACATTGCCAGGCTTTTAAACAATGGCGTTACAATCTGATAGCAATGCACCTCCTGAGAGCGGCTCTGATAGGCCCAGCCACTTTGTTGTCGTCTCTGTGGTGGAGGTTGTGGTAGTGTGGGGCCCGGCTATGATTAGAGCACACGGGAGCAATATAGTGGGCCTTAATTGAAAAGGAATTAAAATAGAAGGCACAGACAGATGGAAACAAATGATTTGAAACCTCTGGAGTGGTCAGTGCTTGGCCCAATCAATAGAGCACAGATTACTAGCTTCTCAGTGTTTGATCCAGCTAATGGAACACGGGTGCAGACTCGGTTCTGCACTGCGGCAGGTCATGGTTGGAAAGCTTCAGAACCGTGCTGGGGTGTAGGGAGTTATAGGCACTAGGGATAGTGTCCCGTCTGAGCACAATCGATGGTGCTCATGTCAATGGTCCAGGTATTTCACTCGCATTGATTGTTAGACACTTGGCGGTAGCAGGTGATGCCATGTACCAGCCACTGTTCCAGCCAGAAGTTCTGAGTCACTCATGTCTGCAGTCAGGCAGAAGGACAGACACACACACACACACACACACAGTTTACTTTCATTAAGGGGCTTCCTTAAACAGTGTGCTGAATGGATTAAATACTACAGTGCTATATTATCATGCCTACACCTAAATAAGCATAGCTTTACTTCAAATGGTCAAAAGAAAGAAAAATCTCATTTAAAAAAATTTTAGATTTTGTAACATATTAATACTTTTATGGAGGATTTTTTTAACAAGCATTCCTGATATAATGCATACATTTAGATCAGACTTTGTGCAAAAAAAAAAAAAGTTGAGACACCACAAGAAAAAATATGTTGTCTGGATATACATGATATATATATTTATGCAGTATATGAGAGCATTTTCAGGGTGCTTGCAGTTTATCTAAAATAGGACCTGCTTTTTTTGAGATAGGAACGTGATTGTCCTTACTGTCAGGAAGTAAAAGCTTCTCATGGCTCATCTTTTAACCATTTGAAGCTGGCTGTGAAATAGAAAGACAACACTGGTGTATATGTGCTGCTTATCTGGCAAACATTTATTGTAAAAGTTCTCAGCATTTTTGCCCTTTTAAAACTTGTTTTTAGATAGATACATTTCCCATGCTATGCATTTCCCATGCTATGCTTTGCAAGACAAGTAGCCAAAAGAAGCCACTTGCACTGTCCAAATGACCATCAAACATGAAGAAAAACCAAAATTAATTCTTTCTTTGCACAGCTTGAGTTTACATTTGGTTAAGCAACATTCCATTACGTAGTTGTCATTGCTCATTGAATCAACTCAAATCTTTATTGGACCCTTCACAAAAATGGATGGCGCTTTCATAAAGTAGGACCACACACCAAAGTACAGGCTCAGCTGACGCTAAAACGATTCTGATTTAGAGCATACAGACTCATATTCAAGAGCACAAATTACAGTAAGTGGTGTTGGGGCGACGGCACTTTTGAAGTGTGTATAGATTTTAGTGGTCACTGAGCCACCATCATGCAGAGATTTTCTGAAATATTTTTTCCTAGCCTGGATTCTCCCCTCCATGCTACCTGTTAATGAATGCTTACTTCACCAATTAGTGAGTCCTTCTTTGAAAATATGTGAATGTGTTTATTTTTTGTTTGAGGATAAATATAATGCAACACTGTCCTTTCAGATATCATGTTATGACTGATTACAAAAGATGTAAACCCTGATACATGTCTTACCTAGACAATATTTTGGTGGTAACTTCATTTTTACAACCAAAAAAATTAAATAAATGAATGAATGAATGATTGAATGAATGAATGAATGAATGAACCAATTTTCTGATTGACACATGTATATATACTATTTCTATTGCCAGTTGTTATAAAATATTCCTAGAATGCCAAAGTATCAATGTCTGTTATCCTGTTGAATAGTCATTGGTCCCGCCACAAACAGAAACACTCACATAACCCCTCTAGGCTTTGGCAGAGTTTCTACTTTCAGCCAAAAACAACTAGCGCTTGACTCATAATCACCCCAATACCTGGCGTCTTTAACTTCTTCATTGGAACTTTAGAAGGGGATTTGCCTTAAAACCCATTTCCTTTCATTTTGTCGCAGGAGCCAAAAATCCTTTACTGTCTATCAAGCTAAGACGGCAGCAGCGGCGCACTGGCAGGATCTCCAGGGTGACGATGCAATGATAAGAGGGGATTTTCACTCAATAGCAGGAATTAAAGCTTAATAACCCCCTTTAAAACCTCCTGCAGATGCTTCCTGGCATGCACACCCAGCCAGAAGAGGGCTTCCATGAGCTGCAGCTATGTGTGTGTGTGTGTGTGTGTGTGTGTGTGTGTGTGTGTGTGCATGTGTGTGTGTGTGTATGTGTGTGTGTGTTTGTGCATGTACATGTGTGTATGACAGGGGGAAAAAAATAGTTTTTTAATGTGTGTATCAGTGAATAGTCCGTCGCACTTTGTTTCCATATAGTGTGTAATTGAGTTTTTCATGTACATAGAATGGAACGTTCATGATCTGACATCATGTATTACATATTAGGCACTGAGACGGACCGAGGCTGTGTGTTGTGCTATGTGTCATGGAAACACTCTTTTACAATGCAAGTGGGAGAAAAGATGTTTGTTTTTGGCCCCATTAACACACAAACACGCACACATTTTCACAGTAAACACATTCTAACCTTTAAATCTTTTATAGGGATATCTCACAGTTAAATATGCCATTTTTCTGCAACCTGTGGCACACAGTTTGGTAATGCTTGGTAAAGCTGAAATAATATCAAAACTGACATGACAATCTGTTGTAATAAGCCTTCAGAAATGTTGAACTTTTTCCAAATAGTTTTACTGTGGACAATGGGGATACACACCTCTGCCCACAAACATCTTCTTCTTCTCTCAGCTGCTCCCATTTAGGGGTTGCCACAGCAGATCATCCATTTCCATTTCTTCCTGTCATGTAATTGAAAACTATGCCTTTGCAATATGCAGATTAGGTACGAAAGTACAAAGAACAGGTTTTATGAGCATCCTGACTAATGCTCATAAGATGCTCCAGGTGCTTCATCACCGCATCATATCCAAAAAGGTTGGGGTGCTGAGTAAATTAAAATAAGCCAAAAGATATTCTGAGAATCCTGAAAAATCTTGTAAATGTACAAGAGACAAGGCCAAAAAAAAAATCATTATTTGTATGTTATATATAATATAACAAAATCCTAACCCGCAGTAGCAGTGCTGGAAGGCCACTAAATCCAATTGTTTGCCTAATTGATATTTTTCTATCAACATAAAAATGACCAAGTTACTCATAGATCTTGATCCTTTCAGGCACTTTTTTAGGCACACAAATGTTTCTGACAACTTATCTTGAGACAACTGATAAAAATAAGAGGTCGACCACTAGGGTGCGATATTGTAACCACCAAATGAGTGTTGTATTCGCCATAGATTTTTCATTGCCAGATTAAAAACACTGTTCCATTTGAACAATGACCTTTAACTGTGGGCTTGCCCATTTCAATTATACTGCTACGAATGCCTCTCAATCAGTCATCTTCATTGAGTTAGAAATACATGTGGCAGCACTGGTGACCATTCCTTGTTATATCTGACCTCTTCAAGAGCTCGCTACAGGCTAAAATTGTAATGTAGTTGACTAACCACCCACTCAGATTCAATTAAGCCTCCTAAGTAGTGATTCCAGCAGTCTTGGCCAAGTGACACATGTAACAACATGGACGCAAAGAGGCGTGATGAGTGCAGTCATGAAGAGCCTGTGTGATACAGTCTAGAGGAACTTTGATCAGGAATATAAATCAAGATAACCAAGTGCTCTTCATATGCCTGCCCTCTGGAGGCCTCTTGCTGTTTCTAAGAACAGAGGACATTCCTTACATCCACCGCTTAAAAATTGGATGTCAGTGATGTGGAACCTAATCACTAACTAATGAGCAGTGTGAAAAAGTCCACTGACATATGTATGAGGGTTAATGCGAAAGCAGCCATAATCTGGGCATCTATCTGGAGTCAGACAGAATGGTGAATCAAGGGCTTAGTCACCAAGCGAGTCACAGCTTTGTAACTAAGAACAGCTGTCTCCTTTTCCCTATATAGGAAAAACTGCGTATGCACACTGAGACTACTTGATTCTATTAAAAAGGAAGATTTCCCTTATGTATCACTCTTTGATCCATAACTTGGACTGCTGGTGAAAGCCTACTGTGGAACACATTTAACCCTATAGATCTTAATTAACATGAACTCTCAGTTTCAGAGGGAGGATAAAGCTAACTTTGTGTCCATCATCTAAAACACAGACTATAAAAGAATCATCTGTTAATCATCTATACGTTTAATAGGAGGTGTTGTCTGGATTACATGTGAACTTTTCAACCCTGTTAGCATTGCTTTACCAGCAAAAATACAGAATGTCTTTCAGAATTGTAAGTACTGTATATTTAGTACGTTAAAAAAGTGAACATTTGTAAATATGTAGGTTAGAGACATAGAACTTGTCCCATGTCCCAGGTGTCTGTTTTACATAACTTATGACTATGATAAGGTCTCTCATCATTTTATACCCCCCTTTTGATGTGTGTAAAACCACCAGTGGTGTGGTTCTTGTGAAGTGGGATTTTTGGTACCAAATTGGATCAAGAGGACCAAGCAAAGAACCTTTTATTGTAAACTGCAAAACAATGAAACAATAGAAGTTTGTCCTCATATCACTTCTTCCAACAGATGTTATCAGGTTGACCTGAGGTTATCAGGGGTGTGAGACCCCATGCCAGCCACCCAGTTTCACACTGTCAATATGCCCAAGCAGAGTTTGTCTTTTTACCCATACCCCTTGCTTTCCTTGTGTTCTTGAATATTTATTCTTTTAATATTTCAAAACCTCCCGTATGAAAATGTTGAGATCAATTTCTGATACTTTATCAGCTATACTTGATTACTTATATTATCCAATGTCTAACGATATAAAGGGAGTAGTGAAGGCCAGCAACCTTGTTAGTAACATTAAGGTGGGATCATGCCTTATGCCATCATAAGAGGATGATGCAACACGAAAATAAGTAAGAAAACAAATCAAAACAGGATATTCATGCAAAAATCAGCCCCACTGCTGTAAGATTACTTATCTAGCTACCATTGCACCAACACTGGTTAAACATTTTTAAATGTTTATTATGAAGAAAAGGACCATAATATGTTAAATGTAATTTTGAAATCTTCATTAATAGAGGAAAATTGGTGAGTTTCTTTGGTTCCTTGCACAGCCACTTTAATTGTGATTCGCAAGGCAGTCTGATAAATATGTCATAACATCCAGTTTGGAATATGTTTAGGAAAAATCTCCATTTAGAGGGCATGTAGCCTCAACATTTAACATTCCTCAATGCCAACAAGTATTGAGGCACTTTATCCCTAGGCATGAACATCCAAAAGGAAGGGGTAGGGCTAGGGGCAAGGAGTTAAATGGGACAGGGCCTTTGGTTATGCATTTATTTCCCAAAGCTCTAGGTTTCCCCCAAAAATAGCTATTTCTGCTTTTGAATCTGCTCTTCCCCTGTATCAAGAATATTAATGCTGCTGTTGCTTTTCCTATACAATTTTTGATTTCTTACCAATGCTGTTGCTCTTCTTCATTAACTTTCTGGATTCCCAACAATGTTGTGACTATTTTCTTTATGAAATCTAAAGTCATGATTTTATTTTTAGTGCCACCAATTCCTTTTTAAAGACAATACATGAATAGGAAATTTCACACACAATGAACATAAAAAAAAATAGAAAATATCCCAAGCCAGTTGTGGCAAACATTGCAATATTATAATGTAAAATGCATGATGTTGTGTGTTTCTGCCAGCTGCAAAACACCCTGGTTTCCTCAGATGTGCCTCTGCTTATTTTATTTTATTTTACTTTATTGAATGATAGTAAAAACATATTTTGCATGGGTTCTTGTGAATGACCTGCACGTGACAATCTGAAAGTCATTCGAACAATTAGCCCTTACATTAAAACCACCCACCTTATATTATGAACGTCCCCATTGTGCCACCAAAAGAGCTCTGAAGGTTTTCTGTGGTATTTGATACCAAGACATTGGCTGAGCTAGAATTTTATATATTTGGCAAGGTGCTTCACAAATCACTCTGGCAAGGTATAAAACCTGTTGAAAAAGGGCACTGATGAGGCAATATTGTTGCTATGGAGGAGTATTACGGTAGGTGCAATGTAACTTTTAACTTTAAATATAACATTTGTATGAATGCCAGTACCCAAGGTTTCCCAGCAGGTCATTGCCCAGAGAGTCACACTGCCACCCCTAGCTTGCCTTCTACACATAAGACAAACTGGTGCCATCTTTTTCCACTATAGTGGCACACAAATACCTTACCAGCCACATGCTGCCTGCATGTCCTATCTCACCACACCCATAAACATCCTCTTTGGCCTTCCTTTTTTTCTTTTGCTTGGCAGCTCCATTTTCAGCATCCTTCTCCCGATATAATCATCATCTCTCCCCTGTGCATGTCTAAACCAATGCATTCTTGCTTCCCCGACG
Organism: Hepsetus odoe; assembly: GCA_017165825.1. Lineage (NCBI taxonomy): Eukaryota > Metazoa > Chordata > Actinopteri > Characiformes > Hepsetidae > Hepsetus > Hepsetus odoe. Next base: position 12,817,225 of record CM029380.1, on the reverse strand, counting down.
TCTAACCCGAACTGTCCCTCTAACGAACTTGTTCCTAATGCTGTCCATCCACATCACTCCCAATGCAAATATCAGCATTTTAACTCTGCCACTCACGACTTCCTCATACAATAGCACAAATTTGTTCTAGGAACCTGTCATAAGCTTTCCTTAAGCAAACAAAAGGCACCAAGCAACTCTTCTCTATACTTCTTCAGCACCAGCTCCAGAGCGAACATTCCATCTGTAGTGTTCTTTCCTGCTATGAAACCATACTGCTGTTCACTAATCATCTCCTCTTTTCTTGACTTAGCTTCCACTTATATTTCCCATAACTTCATGCTGAAGCTGATCAACTTTATCCTGCTATAGTTACTACAGCTCTGTTCATCACACTTTTTTCTGGAAAATCAGTACCTCCACTGGTATGTCATCTGGACCAACAACCATTTCTATTTTTCATCCTCTTCATACCTGCCCTTACTTCTACCTTAGTAATCATTGCACTTCCTGGTTCACTATCCTCTCATCATTCAACCTTCTCTCTCTCACATTCTCTTCATTCGTCAGAACCTCAATGTATTATTTCCATCTGCTCAACACACCCTGTTCACTTGTAAGTATGTTTCCATGCATTCCTCCCTTTTCTGAAAATAAGTATTCACTACAGCCATTTCCACCTTTTTTTGGATGCTGCCTAAAAATGGTTTCTAATTTTACACATTTTGTAAGTTTACTTATTTTCAAACACTCTTTTTCTGTCTTATTAGTGAGATATTTGTGAAATATTAGTGAAATATTTCCCTTTGCTTCTACTATATATTTTGTTAATGTTGAAGGAAGCTGTTTAAATGAACATATATTATGAGACCTAATATAAGATGAATTCCTTATTTTTTCCTTTATTTATTGAGCTGCAATGACTTTTCTTTCTCTTAAAAATAAATAAATAAAGAAATAAAACTTTGTAACAGTTTCAGTCAAATATGTAATGTAGTAAAAATGGTGATGATCATATTAAAGTAGTGTAAAACTGTATAGAGTCACGTTAAAGGGTAAGGGTTTAAACAATGAAATTGGGGTTAGTTTTGAGGTGTTGATAGTGGTGTAGTTAGGTTGAGGCTTACCCAAGGTTGAAGGCAAAGACAGATGGATGCAGGGTTGGTCTTTGCCCCTGACAGGGGGGGACAGCAGCTCTTTGACTAGGTTGGCTGAGACTGGCTGTATAAGCATTGAAGTCAAGTTACGACGATCCTCTCTGAAACTGCCAGCTGAAGGAAAAAATAGAAATTACACTTTAAAGAAACCAAATTGGTGATTGAAATGTCTCACATCTGCATTATGCAACAGAACCTCACAAGGGACACATGGAGGCCAATTTTCCTCTCAAAAGTCGTAACCCCACCATATCATTTGCTTTGATTGCCTCAAACATTCTGAGTACTTTCAGGTCAGAAGACTCTTAACACAGCTTGAAAAGAGCAAGTCAATTACACCAATCAAGATGCTCTCCTCTTGGTTAATACCTCCACTGTGATTCAGCCAGCATCTCCATCTATGTGGCCAAACATGTATTTTAGGCAAACAGCTCTGGCCTGAAGTGTGCATGGCAGGCAGCGTGAACTTTCTGTGAAATGAGCTGAGAGTAGAGGGGCAAGCAAGGTGGCTATAATCCTCACTAAATCAGGCAGAGAGGAGGCAAGAGACCATGGAGAGGGGAGGCGGGCACCACACCACAGCCCTTCCCCCTGTTCACTGTGGCTCACAGCCGCTGCACTAATAGGCTGATGGATTTTAGGTTAGAAGTAATAGCGCTAGTGAAAACCAATGGGGATTTCAGGTGGGTGCAATGCTCCATTGATTCAGCCTCATTAAAACGGAGGAGCGGTGAGCCTAATCCCACTTTAGGAACAAATTTATTTAGGAGGCTTCAATTTTCCAGAAGCGCTCTTGCACCAGTTTAATGGCTCCAAGTCATATGCTGCTAACAATCAGGAGAACATTGCACTCTGCATCCACTCGATTACCTTCCTATGATAAAGTTATTCCAGACAAAAGATTATTAAACACTTGGAGAAAGTGAGGCAGCAGGGGTCTTCTGGTTGGTGCAAGAGTTCTCTCATTTGCAGGAGAAATGAGGAGCAATCGCAGGGTCTTTTGTTATTCAGATGTTGATGAAATTACTCCTGGAATTCAGTGAGGCTATGTGTGAGTATGTGCAGAGTAATTTTAATTAGATTGTGTTAACTTAATTAGTAAATTTAATTGGCCTATCACTTCAGCATTACTATACATCTTTGCTAGTGCCTGTGTGTGTTTCAAAGTGTCGTAAAATAATCAGTTCCAGTTCTACATTCTGAAAAGCTGTGCCAAGTCTGAAGTTATTGTATTCCTGATCGGGGGGCAGAACAGTACGCATATTATATCTCCCTTTAGAGGATGTACACGAATAGCCGCCTGGGTTAGACCTGTGATCACACTCATTTTTTGTCAGACAAAGTGCTAGGACAGTTTACCAACACCAAACCCTACCAGTCACCTGAGTGCATAGAAGAGGAGCTGCACATGGAACCTAAAGAGGTAGTACCCGGACTTCCAGTTCCTCTGCTGCTGGGGTGGGACTACCCCGATTTGAGGACAACCTGTTAAACAGTCAACCCGCTAGATGGCTTTGGCCACAAGACCAGACTGCCAAATGCTGATCATACCATTATAGAGTCTCTGGTCCTGTCCCATCATGATGGTACATGATGATGGTGTGGAGTGTCCTGGAGTCCCTTATGCAGATGGACTCCCCATCAACCCAAATAAATGTAATTTTCACCTTTCAGAGGCATTTTGTCTCAGCTACTACATCAGGAATGGCCCACTGAAGAAGCCCCAAGAGTATAAAGTAAAGGCTATTTGGGATACTCCATGACTACTCAGGAACATCCAGGTACAGTTCATGCCAAAATTATTAGCCCCCCTTATGAAATTAGACAACACTCTTGATTTCTCCATGAAAATGACCATTAACCAAGTGTTTGTTATTTTGGAAACAAATGCACTATAAAAAACAATGTCCACTAAGTTTAATTAGGATATTTTATTGATACCCCGAGTTGAAACAAGTAAGGGCAAAAATGAGACATCCAAAATTATTAGCCCTCTGGCCATTAATAGTCAATAGTGTACCCTTTCTGAGCCACAACTGACAACAATCTCTTAGAGTAGTTCTTTAATAGGTTGGCACAGGTCTCCTGAGGGATTCTGGTCCATTCTTCCATTGCAAATTGTTCTAGCTGGTCCAAATTGCATGGTTTCCGAACATGGACATTAACTCTGAGCACCCGCCATGGATTTTCAAAAGGATTGAGGTCAGGGATCTGTTGGAACTCCAGGATCTTGGTTTTGGTATCCTTGAGGAACTGTTGAGGAATAATTTCGATGTATGCTTTGGGTTATTGTCTTGTTGGAAGACCCAGCGATGACCTAAGCCTAGACTAGGAGCAGATTTCTGCATATTCTCCCTCCAAATGTCAACATAATTTCCTTTTTTTATGATGCCATGCACACAAACAAGGTGTGCCTGAGGCTGCAAAACAGCCCCACAGCATGATGCTCCCACCACCATGTTTAACTGTGGGAACTGTGTTCCTAGGGTTGAAGGCCTCTCCCGATCTTTGCCAAACATAAGCAACATCCATGTAGAAAACAGTTCCAGTTTAGTCTCATCAGACCAAAGCACAGACTTCCAAAACTCATCTTTACTTTTCAAATGTTCACGGGGAAACCTCTGTCAGGCTGTGATGTGCCACTCTTTGAGTAAAGGGGTTCTTCTGGGACGATGGCCCTGAAGCCCACCACAATGAAGAGCCCTCACAACTGTGTTCCTTGAAACATCAACTCCAGAAGAGGCCAGGTCAGCAACAATCATCTTGGCAGATGTCCGGGGGTCCTTGCTGACCTCTCTGACTATTTTCCTCTCCAGAGTTCTTGAAATCTTGCGCTTACGGCCATGGTCAGGTTTGTTTCTTACAGAATTTGTCTCTTTGTACTTGGCAATGATGCAACGTACAGCAGTTCTAGACACTGTGAATCAATTGGAAATGGCAGTGTAGCATTTCCCCTTATCATGAGCCTCTACTATCTTCTTTCTGAGCTCCAGACTGATTTCCTTTGTCTTTGGCATGGTGAGTAACAGTAGTCCCTCTCATGTGTTCAAGTGCCCTGTTCCTTGGAGCCTTTCTATGCTGATTGAATGTTGTTAGGAAGCCAATGGACTGCACTGGTGTGGTTTCAGAGCTGATTGGTTAATTACTGTAGGTGTGTTTTGAAAGCAAACATTCACATGGGGCTAATATTTTTGAACACCCCATTTTTTACTATATTTGATATAAAGCAAGCCTAAAAATTTATTTTATATTACAAAATGTACCAAAAGCACTGGTCAAAGTTTGCTTATATCAAGTTTCATCAATGCTGCAAACATTGGGAAGAAGTTTAGAAAAATGTTCCATAATTCCTGGGGGGCTAATAATTTTGGCCTCAACTGTAAGTGCCATCCTTGGGTGGGTTGTGGACTACCAGTTGTTCATACCACCTACCTTGTCCTTGACAGCTCTCCCACTTGGAACTGACAAAAAATATAAAATAAAGTCATAGAGAAGATGCAGCAGACAGACTTTCCAGAAACTGAGAATGCAATCACCTCTGGACTAGTGGACAAAACCCACTCTAACAATGTGACTGCCAAAATCCAGCATAAATGATTTGGACCAACATGAAGCACATGACCTATGGGACCCATCCCTTATCTCCCAAGGCTGGGAGGTCATAAAGGCTTCATTGAGGCCAACACTTGGATCTATGAAGGGAGGCCTGTGCAAGGCCATGGAATTGGTTACTCAGCAACTTTACTTACTATAGCCTGCCTGGTAAACTCACTATATTATTTGCAATATATATATATATATATATATATATATATATATATATAGTGCTAGTGAAGAGGTGGAGTAACTGTTATGTGCCTAGAAACTGTGTGCTGGGCTCTTTTAACAAGCAGCACCTAGGGGACTTAAGGGTAGAGCCAAAATGCTTTAAATATTAAGCTCCCCAACAAAAGAGAGGAGTGACTGCTGGAGGAAAAAGAGTAAGTGCATTCAGTCAGGTTGTGCAGTGGTTTTGTTTATATTTGGACCTTCTGTGTTTCACTCATGTTGTTAAAATAAAATTTCTATGCTGCACTTTGGCCTATGAGTGCATCCTTTGGTGTTCACTGGGTTTGCCCTCACTGTGAAGCTAAGGAACAGTTTCTACCCCAAAACATGTAGCCTCCTGTCAGCCAAACCCTTCAGTCAACCCCTACAAAAAACACCTAAATGTACACTTTGCACAATTATTAGGCAAGTGAGTATTTTGAGGATTCATTTTAATCTGGAAATAATACAGTGCTATCAGCCAGTCCACAATGTTAAAGTGAAATTGACCATTCGTGTCATTGTGAGCAAAACAACCAAAAAAAAATTTAAACCTCTGCATCAAACACATGCAGCTATTGAAAGCACAAGGGATAGTACCTTGCTCAAGGGTACCTCAGGGCAACCTACTGGTAAGGGATTTGAACCCGCAATCTTCCAATGCAGGGGCCCAGTCCATAAACACTAGGCCTCTGATGCCCTTGAAACCCTGAAACCTTAATGTTATGCAACATTCAGAGAGGTGGACTGTTTTCCTTCCCTGTAAATCTCCTCTTTAGGAAGTTCAAGTTCTCAATAGGGTTTAGGTCAGATGGGGAAGGGGGCCATGTCCTTATTCTTTCATCTTTAAGGCCTTTACTGGAGAGTACCTCCATGTATGTGATGGAGCATCGCCCTGCAAAAAAAATCATGTTATTCTTGAAAGATTCAGACTTTTTCCTGAACCACTGCTTGTAGAAAGTGCCTTCTAAAAACTGGCAATAGGTTTGGGAGTTGATTTTGAGTCTTCACTCCAAAAAGGTCCAATTAGCTCACACTTAATAACACAAGCCCATACCAGTAACCCATCTCCACCTTGCTGGTATCTGAGGGAAGTGGAGCTCTGTGCCTGTTACAGATCCAGCCATGGGCTGATCCATCTAGTCCATTTTCATTTCTTCAGTCCATAAAGCCTCTGCAAAATCTGTCTTGACATATTTCCTGGCCAGTTGTTCAGTGGTGGTCAGGGTTTCAGTCTTTCTTCCTTGGCCATGTCTCTGAGCATTGAACACCTTGTACTTCTGGTCATTCCTGGTAGGCTGCAGTTCTGGAATATGACAGCACTGGAGTATCATGGGTTCCTGAAAGCTGCACTGGTAGCTTTGCAACAAAATGTTTGATGGTTCTGTGATCATGCCCCAATATCTCAGTAAAAATTACAACATTTAAAATTTTTTTTAGTTATATTACAGTTATCTACCCCTTTTGCCTGAGGAAAAGAAGCTGCTTAATAATTATGCACATAATTACTAGGGCGGTGGTGGCGTAGTGGTTAGGGAGTTGGCCCTGGATCGCAAAATTGTGGGTTTGATTATCTCACCAGTAGGTTGCCCTGAGGTACCCTCGAGTACCCGTCACTGCTCCCCGGGCACCTCCCCTGCCCCCTGCTGCGTGTGTGTATGGGTGAAACGCAAAGGTTTAGTTTTGTTGTGTTGTGCTGTGCTGCATTTCACAATGACAAGGGAAGTCACTTTCACATATTGGTATAGGGTGTTGTTCTCCTTAGGCCACACCCTCCCTCAATACACACATACTCATCACCTGATATGTTGAAATCTAATCCACATTCAAGTTCATACATCTTGGAGTTGGAATATATGCATAGAAATGATGATATGGTCAAAATATTCTGCCTAATATTTGTGCACACAGTGTAGTGCTACTACCTTTTAGCTAACCACTTATCTGAATATTGTCATATTAAGCTTATGTGTGTCATATATACATTTACATATTGTTTACATCATTTCACAATATATCATGCCTACTGAGGTCACATTGGGTCTATCTATGCATGCTGCATGCCACTATTTATTGTTTATAATATTGTATTGCATTGCTTTGTTTGTTTGAATGCATTATACATATAGTGATCTTGGTTGTATTTACTGTACTTTTACAGTACGTACAATGATTCTTATCATAGTTTTGGGACACGCAAAGAGTGTACTTTTAGAATGAAAATAAGCAATCTTTTCTTCCTTTCATCCTTTATCTGAGCCTCTTATCCTAACCAGAGTTAGAGCCTATCTCAAGACTCACAAGGTAGACACACACAATCATATTTATGCACACAGTCATAATATGGGGCAATTCAACATCTCTAGTGCACTTGACATGCATTATTTTGAACTGTGGGAGGAAACCAGGGAGAGGATGCAAGCCTTACACATAAAGAATTTGGCCTGTCTTTGCTGGTTACCTAAGCCAGAACCTTTTCCCTGTGAAGCAACAACTCTAACTACTGTGCCACATCTCTCACCCTGTCTTATGTCACATCTAACTGTGGGCTGGAGAGCTAGAGACCATAGATGGCCTCGGCCTCTCTATGTGCAAAGGATGGTTCACTCACTCCCCCATCACTTTCCAAGCTTCCAAGTTTCCAAGTTTAAACAGATATGATGGCACTTAGGAGGAAACACATACTAGCTCTTATCCTCCCACCTTGGTATCATTGTGTGATTGTGATAATTTTGGGGAGATATACATTTAAAAAAATGTTACATTAAAAATGGAAAAAGACTCCTTCATAAAGCTAAGTGAAAAATCATTCAAGTCTAAACCTGAAGAAGCAAATTTACAGCCGAAAATTATCTTTCTCCTGAATTTTCTTTAAGTCAGCTGAGAGTACTTTTATTTCTCTAGATTTAGAAAGTATAAACAAGGACATGGCCACTAGCTCTTATCTTGCAGTATCCAATTAGTTCTGCGTCTTGCACAACCAGAAACAAACAGTGAAGTTAGAAAAAGTGCCGAGTCCCCCAGAAAATTCACAGCACAGTGCTATTCTCAGAGTGCTACAGCCTCTAAAAAATGGACTCGCCCTTGGCGGAGCTTACAATCAGAGCGAGGCAGTGTTATAGCCTGTTGACAGGCCACAGGCGGGAGTAAAGCTGACATAGCGCTGCATGGTACTGGAGCGTGTGAAGAAAAGTGAGTGTTCCCTTTCTATTGCTGCACCTTTATTATGGCAGAATAAGGCCAGTCTCTGCCTTTCTATTTTTTAACCAAACACAAGCACACACAAAGCTTTGTTGTCATGCAACGTCAGGACATTTGTCTCATTGTAGCATATATCACCCATCCTGAAACTTAAATTGAAAATGTAACTGAATGTATATGCATATTAACCTGAATTATTTTAAGCAATATGGGATAATTTCTATTGATCCAAATGCTGACTTTGCTGCCAGTTGCTGCAGTTGCTGTGTTGTTTCCACAGCAAGGGTCCTTCTTCAGAACAAAAGGATTCCATGGCAGTTTATTTATTGCATCTATATAGCTCATATCCTTATCCCATTTTTTTTTTTTTTTGGTTTGTTTATACCATATCAATTTCAAGAGCTGACTGTTCATGTTCAAGGTATGCAGTGGTTAGTACATACCAAAAGCTGTCCAAGGAAGAATAACGGGTGACAGGGTAATGGATACCCAAGGGTAATCAATTTAGCAAACATGGTTTGATCCCACAGAAGAACTACTGTAGCTCATATTGGTGAAAAGGTTAATGCTGTGGCAGGACATATTGTGCATTTCAGATGGACCGTAGAGCAACAGAAGAAGATGTCCTGGTATGATAAATCATGTTTTCTTTGACATTATGTGGGCAGCCAACAGCATGTGCATTGCCTACCTACAGGAAGAGATGTGACTAGTATGCACTATGGGAGAAACACAGAAAGCGGAGGCAGTCTGATGCTCTGGGGAATCTTCAGCTGGGAAGCCTTGGCTTCTGGCATTCGTGTGAATATTACTGTGTACCAGGATCAGAAGGTCATGGGTTTCAATCCCAAACCAGTAGGTTGCCATGAGATACCCTTTTTTGCGACGTTTCACAGTGTGATGTGCTTTATTTCACAATGACAATTAGTCACCGTCACTTCACTTAAATATTGCTGAATATAGATATTACATTATTTAAAAATATTGCAGTGACCAGTAAATTTTATATTATTATAAGAATGATTTGAGGAACTCAGCCACTAGGGATGCACAAGCCAGTGTATTTCTTCATGCCGGTCCCAAGCTCTGGTAAATGGGGAGGGTTACGTCAGGAAGGGCATCCGGTGTAAAACTTTGCCAAATCAATATGCGGACAATGATACAGAATTCCATATCGGATCGGTCGAGGCCCGGGTTCACAACGACCACTACCAGTACTGTTAGCCTACAGGATGCTGGTGGAAATTGGACTACTGTTGGCCAAAGGAGAAGGAGAAGAAGAGGAGGAAGGCATGTCCAAATGGAGATGGAGAGAGAGAAGGGGCGGAGAGTGGAAGTGAGGGTAGGGACTTTGAATGTTGGCAGCCTGACTGCTAAAGGTAGAGAAATAGCTGATATGATGGAGAGACAAAAGGTTTAAATTTTGTATGTGTAAGAGATTAGATGGAAGAGTAGTAAGGCCTGGTGTATTGGAGGAGGGTTTAAACTGTTCTACCATGGTGTTGATAGAAGGAGGAATGAGGTAGGTGTTATCCTGAAGGAAGAGTATGTGGAGAGTGTTTTGGAGGTGAAGAGGGTGTCAGGTAGGGTGATGAGTTTGAAGCTGGAAGTTGAAGTTGTGATAATGAATGTTGTTAGTGCTTATGCTCCACAAGTTGGTTGTGAGATGGTAGAGAAGGAAAAATTCTGGAGTGAGTTAGATGAAGTGATAGAGAGTGTACCCAGGGGAGAGAGTGATGATTGGTGCAGATTTTAATGGTCATGTTGGTGAAGGGAACAGAGGTGATGAGGAGGTGATGGGTAGGCATGGTGTCAAGGAGAGGAATGCTGAAGGTCAGATGGTTGTAGATTTTGCAAAAAGGATGGAAATGGCTGTGGTTAATACTTATTTTAAGAAGAGGGAGGAGCACAGGGTGACGTATAAGAGTGGAGGAAGATGCACACAGGTGGATTTTATCCTTTGCAGGAGGGTCAGCCTGAAGGAGATTGGAGACTGCAAAGTAGTGACAGGGGAGAGTGTAGCTAAACAGCATAGGATGGTGGTCTGTAGGGTGACCTTGGAGGTCCAGAAGAGGAGGAAAGTCAGGGCAGAGTCGAGGATCAAGTGGTGGAAGCTGAAGGAGGAGAATTTGACTAATGCATGGATGTTACATTTTCCTTTTTTGTTTTTTTTCTTTTTTACAGGATTTCTACTGCTAATGTCTTGGTGAGAGGTCCCACATCACACTTTTAGAGGTCTTATGGAGTCTGTGCATTAATGGCTAAGAGCTATGTTGGGGAATGAAGGTGAAACATTAAATAACATATAACATTTAATAAGTTTTAAAGTTATGGATAAATATTTTTCTTAACTCTGGAAATTACAACAAAAGTTTTCATTCTTTCAGTTTCATAAATCACCATAACCCAGCTACAAGGCATGCACAAGCCCGTGTATTTCTTCGTGCTGGTCCCAAGCCCGGATAAATGGGGAGGGTTATGTCAGGAAGGGCATCTGGTGTAAACCTTTTTACAAATCAATATGTGGACAATGAGACAGAATTCCATAACTGACCGGTCGAAACCTTGGTTAACAACAACCACACCAGTGCTGTTAGCCTACAGGGTGCTGGTGGAAATTGGGCTACTGTTGGCCAAAGGAGAAGAAGAAGAAAGGCATGTCCAGAGGGAGGAGAATGTAAATGTGCATAGGGACTTTGAATGTTGGCAGCATGACTGGTAAATGTAGAGAATTAGCTGATATGGAGAGAAGGAAGGTTGATATTCTGTGTGTGCAAGAGACTAGATGGTAGTGTAGTAAGGCCATGTGTATTAGAAGTGGGCTTAAATTGCTTTACCATGGTATGGATGGAAGGAGGAATGAGGTAGGTTATGTAGGCAGGTTATACTGAAGGAAGATTATGTGAAGAATGTTTTGGAGGTGAAGAGAATGTCAGGTAGGGTGATGAGTTTGAAGGTGTGAAAATGAATGTTGTTGGTGCTTATGCCCCACAAGTTGTTTGAGTGAAGGAGGAGAAAGAAGAATTCTGGAGTGAGTTAGATGAAGTGATAGAGAGTGTACCAAGGGGAGAGAGACTGGTGATTGGTGCAGACTTGCTGGTGAAGGGAACAGAGGTGATGGTGTCAAGGAGAGGAATGCTGAAGATAGTAGATTTTGCAAAAAGGATGGAAATGGCTTATTTTATGGCTTATTTTAAGAAGAGGGAGGAGCACAGGGTGACGTATAAGAGTGGAGAAAGATGCACACAGGTAGATTATATTCTTTGCAAAAGGGTCAGTCTGAGGGAGATTGGAGACTACAAAGTAGTGGCAGGGGAGAGTGTAGCTAAACAGCATAGGATGGTGCTCTGTAGGATGATCTTGGAGTTCCAGAAGAGGAGGAAAGTGGTGGATCAAGTGGTGGAAGCTGAACAAGGAGGACTGCAAGGTGGAATTCAGGTAGGAGGTAACACAGGTACTGGGAGGTGTTGAAGCACTACCTAATTGCTGGGTAAAAACTGCAGAAGTGATAAGGCAGACGCCTAGACATGTACTTGGTGTGACATCTGGACGGATGAAAGAGGATAAGTAAACTTGGTGGTGGGACCAAGAAGTCCAGGAGTGTATTCAAAAGAAGAGGGAGGCAAAGAAGACATGGGACAGTCAGAGCGATGAAGAAAGTAGACAGGTGTACAAGGAGATGAACCGCAGGGTGAAGAAAGCATTGGCGAAGGCTAAAGATAAGGTGTTCAGTGAATTGTATGAGAGGTTGGACAGTAAAGAGGGAGAAAAAGACCTTTACTGATTGGCTAGACAGAGAGACAGATCTGGTAGTGTCCAGCAGGTCAGGGCGATAAAGGATGGACATGGAAACATACTCATAAGTGAACAGAGCATGTTGAAAAGATGGAAGAGAAGATTGGATGATGTGAGGATAGTGAACCAAGAAGTGCAGCAAATAACCAAGATGGAAGTAAGGGCAGCTATGAAGAGGATGAAGAATGGAAAAGCTTTTGATCCAGATGACATACCGGTGGAAGCATGAAAGTGTTCAGAAGAGATGTCAGTGGTGTTTCTGACCAGATTGTTTAACACAATCTTGGAAAGTGAGAGGATGCCTTAGGAGTGGAGATGAAGTGTACTGGTACCAATTAAGCGTGATGCACAAAGCTGTAGTAACTATTCAGGGATACAGTTGATCAGCCACAGCATGAAGTTAACGGAAAGAGTAGTGGAAGCTAGGTTGAGAAAAGAGGTGAAGATCATTGAACAGCAGTATGGTTTCATGCTGAGAAAGAGCACTAAAGATGCAATATTTGCACTGAGGGTGTTGATGGAGAATTGCAGAGAAGGTCAGAAGGAGTTGCATTGTGCCTTTGTGACTTGGAGAAAGCATTGGACAGGGTGCCTAGAGAGGAGTTGTGGTTTTGGAAGGAAAGTCATGTGTTGCAGAGAAGTTTGTAAGAGTAGTTCAGGATATGTATGAGGCAGTGTGACAGTGGTGAAATCTGCAGTGGGGGTAATGGATGCTTTTAAGGCAGAGGTTGGATTACATCGAGGATCAGTGCTGTGCCCATTCTTGTTTGCAATAGTAAAGGACAGGCTGACGGAGTCTCCATGGACAATAATGTTTGCTGATGATATTGTGATCTGTACAGTAGGGATCAGCTTGAGAAGAACCTGGAGAAATGGAGATATGTGAATGAAAGTGAGTAGGCAAAAGACAGAATGCATGAGCATGAATGAAAGGGAGGAAATTGGAGTGGTTAGAATGCAGGGAGTAGAGGCAACAAAAATGGAGGAATTTAAATACTTGGGATCACCAGTTCAGAGTAAAGGCGAGTGTGGAAGAGAGGTGAAGAAGAGAGTCCAGGCAGCTTGAAATAGCTGGAGAAGAGTGGCAGGAATGATCTGTGACAGGCGGGTACCAGCAAGAGTGAAAGAGAAGGTTAACAGGACAGTAGTGAGACAAGCTATGTTGTGTGGGTTGGAGATGGTGGCAATGATGAAATGACAGGAGACAGAGCTGGAGGTGTCTGAGTTAAAGATGCTGAGATTTTCACTGGGTGTGATTAGGATGGACAGGATTAAAAATGAGTGTATTAGAGGGACAGCTCAGGTTAGATGTTTTGGAGACAAAGTTAGAGAGGCAAGGTTGCATTGGTTTGGACATGTCCAAAGGACAGACAAGGATTATATTGAGAGGAGGATGTTGAAGATGGAGCTGCCAGGAAAGAGGAGAAGGGGAAGACCAAAGAAGAGGTTTATGGACATGGTGAGAGAGGACATGAAGGTGGTGAGTTTGAAGGAGGAGGATGTAGGGACAAGAAGAAATGGAGACAGTTGATCCACTGTGGTGACCCCTAAATGGGAACAGCCAAAAGATGAGTTTTATAAATCAACTTGCTCATTTAAAATCATTATCATTTTGTCCAAAATACATACAGATACACACACACTCACCTTTACACATACAAACTCCAGGACAATGTCCAAATTTGAACAAAGGAATTAATCATGTATTTATAAGGTGCACACACACACACTGTCTCTCCTTCATCCCTTGTGGATTGACATGCATGGTGTGCATAGTTTAATCTAAGTGTTAGGCAGCCCATTATGGGCAGGACTTTCTCATGCAGTCACTTTTGAAAGCATGAGAAAATAGTTTAACTTACACTCAGAAACTGACTGAAACTGAGGTTATAGTCCATAACTGGAACCTGAGGGTTGTTAGTCGAAATGTAGGGATATTGATTCAAAGAGCAATGCACTTAACCCTAGGCTTATTCCAGCAATGTTGCAGAAAGACATCCATATCTCTTCTACTTGTTACTCAAGCAAACCATGTAGGAAAGGATCAAGTCTGCCCAAGGCGTTGCTATGATTTAGAATCAATACTGAATAACTAAGTTATGATCTTTGGGAATGCACTACAGATCACTGCACATTAAGAGGCTTATTGTGCCATGTGGGATTTCTGTTTATGAAATAGATAAATCTGGTGGCTAATTCTGATTGGCTGTTAAAGCAGAGCAGTTGAGGCATTGTAAAATACTTTGTTTATGAACTGAATTGTTAATTGATGTGCCATATTCTGTGTGTACCAATGTGGCCACTTTGACCAAACACTCCATCTTATGTAACCTATCAACAGCAGGTAGCCAGTTAAGAAGTTTATAATATGTAACAAGCTCAAAAGAACTATAACATAATATATCTTGTCCTGGACTGTGGCATCCTCAGGAATTTCATACAATGATGTGATGTGTTGAATGTGATTTCTAGTTGTTGTGGGTTTGGTTGTCCTGTTGAAATGTATATCCTGAAATCCTGAAGGTTTTTCCCCTCATGATTGTTCCATATCTTTTTCAGTCCCTGTCCCTGAGAAAAATCTCCCATAGCATGATGCCGCTGCCAGCATGTTTGACTGTAAGAGTGATGATGCTCATGAGTTGATTTGCTCCACACATGTGTTTAGGATCTGTGGTCAAATTAAGTACATAGTTAAGCAAGAGCTTTTTGTAGAAGCATCTGAAGGTGCATTGACAGACGCAGGATGCTTCAGAGCTCAATAGCATTTGTCATAACAAAGAATCTGAATACTTATAAATGGTATATTTTAGTTTTGAAACTATGCTAAATTAACAAAACGCTGCCTTTTCATTTGTCATTGCTGAGCCAAAAGTGAACTGAAACTATTTTCAGAAGCATCACATACATTAAAGGTGTAAAACATAAAGCAGTTGGAAAATATTTTTTATGCAGTGCAAACTAAGATTTCATTGTATGTTCAACTAATGATCTAATGGTTGTACCTCTTTCTGTGCATTAAAACAATGATTAGGAAAAGGAGACTTTCTATAGTGAAGAATAGGAGAACCTCACACTAAGATTCACTGTACACTTAATTTGAAACCCATACTGCTTGCTATATTACACTTTATTGCTACTACGGCAACTACGAAAACAACTACTAATGCTACCTATAAAAAATATATTGATATTATTAATAATACTTAATTAATCAGATGATTTAATCAAGGTTGATGCATGAAGACTGCATTTTGCTTGGTGTTTTAAAAACATTTTAGTTCATGTCTTCCCTTAACTATGGTAAATTCATTGCAGTGCACTGGGAATGGCTTATTGCTGTAAGTGTAATTTCCATCAAATCTTTGCTCCTTCTACTGAAAGTGTCACAGAATCCCTGAGGACACTTTGTCTTCATTTTTTGAATTCCTACAAGAAAAAGCTTTTGGACACATCACACACTACACATATTCCATAATAAAATATATATATTTTGCTCTTGCTAAGATGCTATGACCATTCTGTACCATTTTTATTAAGTGTAAGTTAATAAATTAAACTAAACTAAAGATGCTGCAGAGAAATGAAAGTCAATGTGATCGGGGGGGAAAAAAAAAAAAAAACACCTTCAGCACCTGACAGCACTGATAAGCAAACTTCTGCTAGTTAGAATGAGAATAAGCAACCCTCACAGGTTTAAAACCAGAATGCTACAGTCAGGAAACGTGCAGGGTTACAGACACTCAATCACATGACATGCAGCATTGTTGTTCACGGCAGCAGTGACCTAGTGGTTAGAGGTTTCTGTGGTTCACTGTTGTCTGTGCTGTGTGCTCACAATGACAATAATCATTTTCACTTCATTTTCACTTTCACATGCTTATGTCATATGTCTCGGGTTTATCATAAGGTTTGCAAACTAGTGTCCAACTTATTGGACATGATGACAACATCAGTATATCAGTGATCAGCATTTATGCTGCCTTCTTAAGCCACACCGGAAACTACACATGGATGCCCCCTTAAGCTGTAGTGGGAAATACAAAGATCATATTGGTATAGCTGAGATTAATAAGCTCGGCGCCCACAGCGCTGCCCGCTGCACAACGCGGAAGAACAGCGCCGCATGCGGCTCAACGCATAAGCGCGGCACCCACAGTGCCGCCCGCTGCACAACGCGGAAGCACGGCGCCCACCGCGCCGCACGCGGCTCAACGCGGAAGCACCGCGATAAATGAGCCCTGCACCCTTCAACACGAAAGGAAGGCAAAGATGGCCACTCGCAATAAGAGAAGCGAGGCAGTGGCAAAGAAGGCCGTTCCTGACACTGAGAGCAGGAAGACGGTGGAGACCACTTCCTGCATCGTGCAACTGGGGATGTCGACCAAGAAAGCCCTTCGCAACAAGGAAAGTGGCATCAAGAAGTCGACCCCCAAACCCACCACTAACCCGTCTGCCAGGCCGAAAGCAGAGAAGCAGCTCCAGGTTAGTGGGAGTTGTAAAATGAAAGTTCGGGTACAGATGTGGATTGAACATGAGGCTGCAGTAACCATTCAGGCGCAGGTGAGGAAGCACTTAGGCAGAAAACACTACCTGAAGCTACTGTGGGCAGCCAGGACTGTTCAGCGACATTACCGAGCTAATAAGATGATGAAGCAAGAGATGAGGTCTTTGAAAGAGAAAAGGATGGCTGCTGTTCTGCAAGCCGCATTCCGAGGGATGAAGGCCAGACAGACTCTGAAACAGAAGCACCAGGCTGCCACAATGATACAATGTGCTTACAGGGCTCACTGTGCTCGGATGTGATATGTAGGCATGAAATATGCTGCTGTTGCCATCCAACTTAGGTATCGCTCGACACTGGAGGCCAGAAAGCAGAGGGAGGAATTCTTGAAATTGCGCTCTGCTGCAATGTCCCTGCAAGCCTGCTTCAGAGGTCAGAGGGTCAGAAGGGAGATTGTCCTGCAACATCAGGCAGCTTCCCTGATTCAAGCGGCATTCAGAAGACACAGGGAGGTAGTAAAGTACCAGGCCATAAGAGTGTCAGCCGTCATCATTCAAAGACATTATAGGTCCTACATTAAAGGTAAACGTGACCTTGAGAGGACCAAAGGACTCTTGTCCATTTGTAAGAAGAAGATGGAAACAGAAATGAAAACGCTGTCTCAAGACAAAGGTGAGCTCAACGGCAAGAGCAGTGAATTCAGAAAAGAGAGAGAGGTCCCCAGAAGAAAGCTACAAGCTGTGGTAGGGGACCAAAGAGAGAGGCTGGAGGGAACGGATGAACAGAGGGACCAAACCGCGTGTCAGGCAACGAGGAGAGTCAGGACCAGTCAGGAGAAGTTAGAAGCTAAAGTAGCCGCTATGGAGGAACAGCTGAATCAGATCAGGGCAGAGCTGAGACAGGTGCAAGACCAAAACGTCGCTCTGCAGGCAGAACTGGGAAGAGCCAGGAGAGAGACCGGTAAACCCACTGAGCTGCAAGACCCATCCAGAGATGGTCAAGGGGGGCAGGTAATGCACAATTTTGTATGTTTGATTATGGACAAAAAACTCAGTATCCGCTGTGTTTCTGAGAACCTGGACTCCATGAGATTCACCCTGCAGGCCCCTAGGGCAGAGTGTCCCAGGGCCAAGAACGATTCTTCCATGTTTAGCTCTTTTTTAGACTTTCAGGCCAAGGTTTAACAGTGGGTCGGACCATTCCTCATGGGACCCCGTTGGCGAGTCGGGGAGAGCAACGGCATTCACTGCAGCAGTGGAGGGATACCTCTCCTTTATTGCTGCCAGTGCACCCAAAAGAGTCTTCACACCAACTGTTCTTCCCCCAAACCTCCTGCTAAATGCCTGTGTGAATATCATCCCAGTTAGCACAACACTACAACTAAACTCCAAGCAGCAACTGATTGATTCAGAGGAGGAGTGCTCCAGAGGCTTCGTGGGAGCCACCGGTGAGGACAATCCAGCAGCCCAACCTGATGTGCCTGTGGAGGACCCACGGACACCAGAGGCTCCGGAATTAGTCGAACCCCCTCCTAGTTAGAAGAGAAGAGTAACCCAGGTTGCCAAGGGTAAAGTCATGACAAGCAAGAAAGACAGAGACCGGAGGCGAAGCACGCACGGGGTAACTAACTCTTCCTCTCCTAACCACAGAGATTCCCCTGTATTTGGCTGTTTTTCAGGTGATGACCAGACAAGGCTCACGAGCCAATCAGAGTCCTCCAGAAGCCCCACTACAAGGTCAGAGAGACAGGTGATAGAAGAAACATGGGACAGCAGAGAGACACCAAAGTTATGGAATGAAATGCTGGGATACCCCTCACCACCGCCAGGACTCCTGAACATTACTGGCCAGAGGCTCCTTTTTTTGTTGAGATTTGGGTGTTTGTGGGCCTGGCCGGGTGCCCCATAAAGGGGACTGTTCCAGTCTGACTGGGTTTTTATTTAGCCTCCCTCCTGTGGTCCGGGTCGGTTGTTTTGACGCCTCAGGAGTTGCGTTTTTTTTTGGGGGGGGGCTACTGTCACGGTCTGTCGTGCCCGTGGTTCCGGCCGGGCATGACAGGTGGCGCTCTGTTCTGACTGAGCACACCTGGGCTTGTTTAGACACAGGTGTGCTTCATTGGGGCTGCTATTTAAGCCCCGGTTCATTAACAAGGCTCTGCCTCACAGTTAATGGTGGCACCTTTTGGTTCTGTATGTTAGTTTTTGTTAATAAAGTTAAGTTTTCACTACTGGCTCTGCGTTGGCGTCCTTCACACTGCCCGCCACCGTTACACTTACAAATGTATAGATATTTACAGAAGGTCTTATCATTTCTGGGAATTGCATGCATGTCTGGTTTTCATTTTTTTATTTTTTTTATTTTTGATAATTGTTGTAGCATTTTTGAACATTAACTGCTTTTGATTGTGTCTGAATTATAGCCTAAACAGAGGGGCTGACTGTAATAGTTCTGGTTCACTGATGTAATATATCACTTAATCATTTGTTCATAAATCTGAAGCAACATTTGAGACACCTTTGAATGGAACATCATTCACAATAACTAACATGTATTTACATGACAATCTAAAAAGCAGGGGTCCAATTTTTCAAAAGCATATAAGGTCTGAGTCATAGAAGACCTTTTGAAAGGCAAGACATAACAGTGGTCAATGTACTGGATTTGAATGGTGACCATTTTACTCACTACATGATTATCTGGGTACTACTTTATCTGTATTTGGACAAAGGAGTGAGAAACCCCTTTAGACCAATTTCTACTTCTAAGTGTTGTAAATGGAGTTCCATCTATGAATGTCATGTGGAACAGCTTGGGCTGGATAATCTTTTCTACTAGCTACTTACCTTCAGGCCCTTTAGCACGTTGGAATACGTCTTACATTTATAGAAATACTTATGTGTGTGGGTTAAGATAAACACTGCAAACATTTAGCACATTTGGCCATCGCTTTACAATACATGAGCCAAAGTCTTGCCAACCAGTCTAACTGTAATTAATGCAAATTGATTTCCAAACCAACATTCATTTCCATAGGAACAATGCCATAGGCTTTCATGGAAATTATTCCAAAGACTTTCTTTGATATCAAGTGTTCACAATTCACTTACCTCACATCTTTCATGTGCAAAAAAGAAAAGCAGACACACTGGGATTTGTTATTCATGAAAGCTTCAAATATGCACTTAAAAACCCCGATCTATTACAAACACTAAATAAAAGGAGGCGTCGGAGATGTTGAATGGCATAATGAAATAATAGGTTTTTTTCTTGCATGCAAAGAAAACAAAGAATACTTTAAAATATGCATAAAAAAAGAACATTTTTTTATTCACCATTACTGAATGTACCATAAAAAATTGTTCTTCTACATGTTGTTTCATAATGTGAAATTTTATTAATGGAAATGAATGCTTTTCTTCCACCAGATTCTTGGAATAATGCTTGTTAGCAAATTCATTACACCCAATATCCTGCATGACAGGACAAGGCAGAGTGATAAAGTTTTCACCACCCAAAGTGGGTGGAAGGCCAGAGTATGTGTGTGTAGGTCACACTGATGGAACCCACTTTTCAAGGCTGTTCACTAAAGTGAGAATTGCTTCAATCGATATGGCGAACGAGTGCTGTGATAAGCCCTTCATTAGCTGGCAGTAATGGAGGACACCTGAATGCGACTTGTACTGTTCTGTGGGCCTCTTGCATTATACACTCATACACACACACACACACACACACACACACACACACACACACACACACACACACACACACACACACACACACACACACACACGCACACACGCACACACACAGATTTCACTCCTGTGTCTTTGCTTAAAAGAGGGCTACCCAGTCCAATTACATCTCCAGAAAGTTGCCATGCCACAGTAACAGTCACGCCACAGTAACTCTGACACTTTGAGCTCCGCCTCCTGTCTTTTCGTCAGAGCCACCGTCTCCAACCCAAACAACATAGCTGGTCTCACTACTGTCCTGCAAACCTTCCTTTTTACTCTTGCTGGTATCCGTCTGTCACAGATCACTCCAGCCACTCTTCTCCAACCATTCCAACCTGCCTGCACTCTCTTCTTCACCTCTCTTCCACACTCGCCATTACTCTGAACTGTTGATCCCAAGTATGTAAACTCCTCCACCTTTGTTACCTCTGAAACCATACTGCTGTTCACTGATCCTCACCTCTTTTCTTAACCTAGCTTCTACAACTCTTTCCCATAATTTTATGCTGTGGCTGATCAACTTTATCCCTCTATAGTTACTATAGCTCTTTATATCACCCTTAATCGATACCAGTACACTTCATCTCCACTCCTAAGGCATCCTCTCACTGTGTTAAACAATCTGGTCAGAAACACCACTGCCATCTCTCCTGAACACCTCCATGCTTCCATAAAGTGCTTTTTACAACTGTTGCTGTCACAAAGCAGCTTTACCGAATCCAGGTCTGAGCCTCAGTTGGGTAAGCCAAGGGCAACAGAGGCAAGGACAAACTCCCCCAAACATGAGGAAGAAACCTTGAGGGAAACCAAGACCCAAAAGGGGAACCCATCCTCTTCTAATAATGTACCTCTAATAATCACATTTAATATCTGTAAAATATATTTGGAAAAACATATTTTTGAGTCAATATTGAAAACAAATATTTGACGCAATATTGAAAACATATATTTGGAGCAGTATTTAACACCAAAATAAAACATGATAACACAACATGATCTTTCTCAACAGGAAATGAGGCCTTTTTACTGGCCACAACACAGCAGTGGTCTTACTCTTCGAAATGCAAGTAAAGGCAAAATGAAATAGGTATATCATTATATGCTGCCAAGCATTTCTATGAACTTCTGTTAAATGTTGACTTTTTGACAGCCAAAGCCTTGGCTTTTGACCCTATTAGGGCAAATGATGCACTAAGGAAGCTCTAATCAGACCATGTGTCTGAGGCTATGAACAGCTTACTTAAAAGTGTGAAATAAAGATAATGGGCAAATTGGCATAGACTGGACCATGTACCCTTCTTAGTCTTGCACGAAAAATACCACAAATTAACTGAAAAAAATCTTTTTTTTTCCTTTTAATTATAAGCCTGGGGAAAAAAGAGCCCTACGTGACATTTTAGATTCTCACCACAATTTCTTTCTGAATAGAGATGAGATGTGTGTGAAAAAATACTGAAGAGAGATATTACGGTGAATGGAAGAAGAAGGCTGGCTGAACTAATGTGTGCTTCCTGGGTTAAACAGAGACAGGAGCCGAGTGACACACGAAACCTTCGTATTAGCCTTGTTAACTAAGTTTCTCAAAAGTGCAATTTGGCCCCACAACCACACTCAAAGCCACCACCCCCTGGGCATATAATAGCCAGCCGGCGTGATGAATAGAAAAGGCTTGTTTGCCCAACCCCTCTGAAGAGAATAGGGGGTGGAATACATTACTGTTCAGAGTGTGATCAAAGCAAGGCCAAGGACTAAACATTAAAATTAATAGGACTGGTTGCCAAGCATTAGACTGGAGGTGCTCAAGCAAGACTGCCATTGCACAAATACAGCATAAAGAGGAGTTTGGCTACAGCACACAGTGCAGTGCTTTTGGCCTCCAGGACTGAAAGCAGTCTTGGGAGATAGCTTCCTTTCTGTACAATCACTGACAGCAGACCTTTCTCTCTGTCACTGAGGGTGGCTGCTTTGAATGACAGAAAGGTATGCAGAGCAAAAAGCCCAGACTGTGAAGACTGCAGTCAGGGAGGAAGAGAAAGGAATGAATAGAGACGTGACAGAGAATACATTCTACTGGGCCCACAAGATCTTCACAGTAAAAAACATGTCAATGTAGTGGTGTGTTTGGCTAAGTTTTAATTTATAGTAGATGTATATACAGCACAATAAGAAATATATTTTCTTCTGCTATCTTGGTCAACCTAGCTGCTGTAATGGCACTTGTGTATCATAGGACCAAAGTAAAACCATTTCTACTTGTGATATTAACTTACACTTAATCTTTATTCCTTCCTCTTTTAGCTGCTCCCATTAGGGGTCGCCACAATGGAATAACCGCCTCCATTTCTTCCTGTCCTCTACATGTTCCTCCTTCAAACCAACTGCCTGCATGGCCTTCCTCTTTTCCTCTTTCGTGGCAGCTCCATCTTCAGCATTCTTCTCCCAATATAATCTTCATCTCTCCTGTGGACATGTCCCAAACCAATGCAACCTTGCTTTTCTAACTTTTTTTAATGCTTTCTATTCTCATCACACCAAACGAAAATCTCAGCATCTTTAACACCTCCAGCTCCAGCTCTGCTGCTTGTCTTTATGTAAGTGCCATCATCCCCAATCCATATAGCATAGCTGGTCTCACTACTATCCTGTAAACCTTTCTTTCATTCTTGCTGGTATCCCCCTGTCACAGATCACTCCTGCCATTTGTCTTCACCCATCCCAACCTGCCTACACTCTCTTCTTCACCTCTCTTCCACACTCTTACCTATTACTCTGATCGGTTGATCCCAAGTATTTAAAATCCTCCACCTTTGTCACCTCTGCTCCCTGCATTCTAATCACTTCACTTTCCTCCCTTTTGTTCACAATCATGTTCTCAAGAGCACTCACAACCTGCAACTATCTTGCGGGGGATAAGCACTAACAACATTCATTGTTACACCTACAACTTCCAGCTTCAAGCTCATCAACCTATCGACACAATCTTCACCTCCAAAGCACTCTTCACATACTCTTCCTTCAGGATAACACCTCCCCATTCCTCCTTCCATCCACACCATGGTAAAACAATTTAAATCCAATACATCTAGCCTTAGTACCCTTCCATCTAGTCTCTTGCACACACAAAATATCAAAACAACCTTTTTTCTCTTCATCATATCAGCTAATTCTCCTTTTAATTCTTCAATTGACCTTTACCAATTTAGATCGAATGCCCTTCCTGCTGTAGTCCTCCCCATTTATATGAGCTTAGATCTGGCACAAAGAAATACACTGGCTTATGCTTCCCTAGTGGCTGGGTTACTAACTTACACTTAATGAGAAAGCATAAATATTTAGTTTATGTTTTAGTTTAGTTTATTTATTTATTATGTATCTTTTCCAAAATCCAGTAGTTTGGACCAACTATTGTGACATTATTATACAGTCATGCCACTTGTCTTTGTATGATTAATTTTTTTTTTCTTTTAACATTTCTAATTTTGGACATCTACTTTTTAAAATTTATATTTACAGCATTTAGCAGACGCTCTTATCCAGAGCGACTTCCATGTTCTAATTACAGGGACAGTCCCCCCTGGAGCAACTCAGGGTTAAGGGTCTTGCTCAGGGACCCAGTGATGGTAGTGCTAGAGGTGGGATTTGAACCTGGGACCTCTTGAGCCATAGATCCATAGGCTAGACCACCGCCACCCTGGCAGCCACAATCAAAAACAGTTAATGCCCAGTAATGCTACCACTAGACCACCACCACCCCAAATTGTTTCAAATGATTAATTGACTAGTACAAATTGTGCAACCTCTAAACTTAACACCAATCATCCACTACATTAAAATCACTGACAGGGAAGTGAATTACATTGATTATCTCATTACAAGGACACCTGTTAAGGCACTGGATATATATATATATATATATATATATATGTATATATTATTTGGCATCAAGTGAATTGTCAGTTTTGTCTGCAATGTCTGATGCTAACTTGTGGTGTTTTCCGGGTATGCAGTGGTTAGTAGTGGCAACCGGTGGTCAAGGACAACTGGTTATCCAATGACAGAGTCATGGGTGCACAAAGTTCATTGATGCATGTGGAGAGTGAATGCTAGCCCATCTGCTCTGATCCCACAAAAGAGCTACTGTAGCATAAATTGGTGTAAAAGTTCATGTTGGCAATGATAGAAAGGTGACAGAAGACACAGTGCATCACAGGTTGCTGCATATGGAGCTGCATAGTCACAGCCAGTTTTGGATGTTCTGCTGAAAACTGTCCACCATGAAAGCACCTTCAATGTGCATGTGATGGACATAATTGGCAAAAGATTCAAAAGAAGATATAAAATGCTAAAAATAATGTTCTTCTACTTCACCTGTCTGTTGTTTACATGGGGAAGAGATTGACACAAGGTTGCACTATGGGAAGAAGGCAGGCTAGCAGCATCAGTGTGATATTCTGGGCAATATTCCACAAACCTCAATCTGATTACATTTCTGTCAGATGTGCTGAACAAACTAGTCTGATTCATAGACCTTCTTCTTGGTGCCAGATTCCACATTACACCTTTTGGAGGGTTGTGGACTCCATACATCAACATGGGACATGACACAAGTGGGAACAAAGGAGACGTACACAATATTAGGCAGGTTGTTTTAATGTTTTGGATGATGCATATTGACTGTTTTTCTCTTCCTTCACTAAATTCTACAAATGTAATCATTTAGTTGTACATTGTTTTAAGTTCTTATAAAAAAATAATCAGAAGTCCTCTAGCTTGTCTGCAAAGGGTTGGTATGGCTTCAGGCTAGTAGGCTAGCACCTTTGTATGTTAAATATGCAGAACCATCCTTTGCATCCAACGATTCAATTTCAATGATGAATTTAAATTTGGTGTGGGTTCTTGTGTAGATTCTTAGAGAGATAATCTTAATTTTATTTTAGTACTTTAGAGACCCACTCCATAACAATAATAATTCCAATGTATGTCAGAAAGTTTTAAAGCCATTTCATTTCACGTGTTTCTTTCATAACTGCATCATTAAAGCATCCTACTCATTTTAGAAAAAAAAAAATCTTTTCTCTATATTGTATCTCTATATTGTATCACATGACATGTAGTCATTGGGAAATAAGTTCTGAATTAAGTTCATTACTAACGGAATTTCATAACTAGAATTAAAGATTAAACACACAGTGTGATGTATAACTGTGAATATTTTGAAGAGTAAATGTAAGTGAATGGTTGAATTTATGGATGTATAATTTTAAAACATAAAAAATATATATTTCTAATTCTAATTCTATGTTATGGACCAATCAGAAGCAAGGTCATGTGGGAGAGAGAGAAAGAGAGGGGACAAGATGTAGTGGAGCCTGATAAAACTAAACATATGTCTATGTATTTTTTATGTATTTAGTGATCTATTAAGAAGATGGGGTGAAAGAGACTTCCCCCATTTACTACAGCCTTCTAGTTAGCCACCAAATGAACTTGGAATAGTCACGCTTCTGCTTCATGAAGCCCATGAGTGAGCTTGGCTTTCTGCTCGGTAGAAGTGGCTGCCATAATTTCAGGCTACAGGAGACAAAAGCTCCACATCAGGCCTGCAATGTTATGATATGTTATGTGATTGAGAATAACTTATTTTTCTGGCTTTTATTTTCTTTTATAAAGAGCCCATTAGTTCTGAAATAAAACTGGCAACAGACATTTTGTGTCTGAAACATTGAAAGCATTGGGTTAAGGTCTGTTTGATTTTAATAAGTGAATAAGTGAATAATTAATCTTGTTTAAAGATTGTACTTTATTATTGTTTATTATTTATTTGCTACTCAATTTAGCATTTTTCATCTAGCCTCTCACCAAAAGGGAGCTTAGCTTCTTTGAACCTGAGTGAGTGAGTGACATATGCTAGAAAATGTAACACATTTAAACACATTTAAAAGGGAGCCAGGTATAACCAATACAGCAGTATACTGCCTGATAAATGATCTCAGGGTCGCTCCTTCATTTTAATGCAGTACAGCAAGAGGGTGCTACAGACATGGCATGGCATGAGATTCAAATAAAGATTCTTAATACTTCTTGACACGGTCCATGCTAAAAGCTAAAAATCAATTTACACTATTTACACTTATCCAAGACTGTGTCCACCATTTTTGTCATTTTTGAAGTCATTTTTGAAATCCTAGTTTTAACACTATTAACATATATTACATTTTTCATATTGTGCCAAGGTCAATTAACAAAAATATTTTATCTGTACAGACATTTTTCACTTTGCACTGTATTTTGAAGACTTATGAAAGATGCATTGTTTAAAATCACCAATTTCAGAAACACTGTGGAAACAGATTGGTCAAGAAATTATTCCTAGTTTATATCTAGAGATTTTTTTAGCGGTCTTACAAGGTGTCAAGAGCACACCTTGGCTGAGATCGAGGTGTAAAGTGACTGACATTTGGAGTGAGGTGAGACTGAGGACAGAGAACTTGTCCTTCTTTGCCTTTACACATGATCCATAGAGGCAGTATCAAGTCTACTAAAAGCTCTACTACTGTATCGATGCTTTCTTATAAGCTTATATATGCAATGGTGCATAAAATTATATTCATAGTGTTTTTAAGGACTTCTATATATAGATAATATTGGTGTATGGAAAATGTTTGAAGATATTATACTCAGTGCCAACAAGAACAGGATACACAGATGGATGGATGGATAGATAGATAGATAGATAGATAGATAGATAGATAGATAGATAGATAGGAATGGCATTGTTCTCTGCCCCTGAAGTCAAACTGGAACAGCATGCTGACCATCTGGAGATGGACTGACCATACGATGGCTTTTTATGCCCAGGACACTTGCTATAGTATCAAGGATGTTTAAAGGTACATTATTTTTAATTGCCATTTATTGTGTTGAGGATAGAGTGTCAGAGTAACAGCAGACCTGGGGAAGAGCAAATGCTTATTTAATGATAATTGCTATTTAATGGCAGCTTAATGACACTCAGTGTCCCCATATTGTCACTGGGAGGAGCTGTATTAAACACACAGGTCACATGGCTGTCTTTAAAAGATGAAAACATTTTGTACTAGGCAACAGAAGGAAAGAAAATCTATTTTCACTGGACACTTATAAGAACATAATTGCACAGTGCAAGTATATTCAGGATTCCAATATGCCATCCATTTTCTGCCGCTTGTCCCAAACGGGGTCGCGGGGGAGTGCTGGTGTCCAATCCAGTGCACACAGGGCGAGGATGGGGGACGCACCCTGGACAGGTCGCCAGCCCAACGCAGGATTCCAATATGCATTTTGTGCAATCAGACCTTAAGGTAGAATTAGGCCAAATCTGATTTCCTCTAGCTATCTGTGTCTGGAGTCCAAAAATGTAGTATAAAACAAAACGCAACCTGAGTATATGCAAAGGACAAAAACTTTACATTTAAAAAGTAACCCTTAGTCACTCAATTGACCAGTTAAATATTTAACTGAAAAGGGTAAAACAAACAAACAAAAAAGACTAGCCACACTGAAGGTTGATTGCTGCCAGCCCTGTTAAATTTAGGTATGAACTTTCAGCAATGTGCGGTTCCCTTAAAGGTTTCAATGAGCAATACACTATTAACATTTATAGCATTTAGCAGGTGCTCAATGCAGGCAATCATCAATTTCCTGATTACAGGGGCAGTCACCCTGGAGCAACTTAGGGTTAAGGGTTTTCACTCAGGAACCCAGTGGTGGTAGTACTAGAGGTGGGATTCGAACCTGCAACCTCTTGGTCTTGGTCCGACTAGATCACCATCACCACCAACATACACTATATCTCATACTGTATACATTATACCTCAATCAAATGAAAGAATCTCTAAACAACAGTGGGAAATATCCCAAGGAGTGGTTGATCTAAAATTACTCCAGAAGCACTTAAGAACCTCATCAGAGAAGTCATTGGAGAACTCAGAAGAACATCTAAGGAGCTGCAAAATTGTGTTCAAGGGAGAGGGCCGATGAAAAATGGTACTAAGCAAGAGAAACATAAAAGCTGAATTAACATTTTGCCAAAAAAAAAACCATTAATTTTCTCCAAACTATTTTGTGTAAAGTTCAATGGAAAAATGAATTAAATACAATGTTTTGGAAGGGTCTCGCTGGAGTAAAGCTAATACAAATAAGAACATCATGCACAAAGTCAAAAAGGGTGCAGGTTATTGAGATATTGTGGGCTTTGCAGCTTAAGAGCCTGGACAACTTGTCATAACTGAGGACAAGTTGAATTTGGCTCTTTACCACAAGTATTTTACAAAGTTTTAAAGGTTTTAATTTAATTCAAAGTATTAAAAGAGAATGTCTGATTATCAGTCAGCTTAAGCAAAATTATTTAAAGCAACAGTATAACAGAAGAGCAAGTTTGCTTCTGATTGGCTGAAAAGATCTGAAGTGAGCAAACTTTTGAGATCTTGTGGCAGCACCTGAAAATGACAATTGAAACATTCTAAAGTGACTGAAATAAAATGATTTTGGAATGAGCCAAAAATTCTACACAGCAACCCCAACAACCGATCTTTTGTTACCACAAGTTTTTGACTGAACAAATATTTAGTTTAGGGAGCAATTACTTTTTCCCATGGATTGTGGTCATTTGAAAACTGTGTGTCATGTCTCCTAAAGTTGTCTTTTCTATTATACCTTTTTTTTTTGTAGTGTTACAGAAAAAGAAGGAGGGTAAACCTTGACAGGGCTAGGCAAAATAGTGGATGGAGAGTGTTATAATAGTATGAATAGTGGATATGTGTTATATTATATGTGGCTAACAATATTCCACCCTGTAAATGATGTGTATGCAGTCAGTTTTATGATAATATCCCACCTCCTTTTAACACCAGATTTGCATGAATGTCTCAAAAGATGTGTTGTTGAGAGACTTTCTTAAACAGTGGCAGCAGCCACAGCAGTGAAACAAAAATATGAGCCTTTAACAAGTGCTGAAAAAATGTGAATCAACAGAATCACACTGTTTCAGCTCTTGGGATCAGATGTACCTCTGTTATAGGATATGCTGCATAATATGCTGCGATGCAACAACAATATGTCTCTCTCTCTCTCCCTACCTAATGGATATCCAACCAGTGACGCTCATTCACTCACTCACTCACTTGCTCACTCACTCACTCAGTTTCTGAGCTGCTTGTCTTGCTAAGGTTCCAGATGGTGCTGGAGCTGCTGCCAGCTCTCCAAGGGTGAAAGGCAGGGAAACACCAAGTCCATCTCAGGTCAGTCATACACACAAACAGACTCACACACACTCACACCCAGGTGGCAAATAAGCATCTCCAATCCACCTGAAGTTCATGAAACTGAGGCCCCCTTCAGACCCTGTTATTTTGAATAAACATAAAAAAATATGTTTTTCTTTCAGAACTCTGTTAACAAATTAAGTCATTTTAGTGTCATTAAATTCACTGATTACTGTTGTTTAATTTGTCCGGCATTCTTTGTGTATTTACTCAGTAACGGTGCACTTAATATAATTAATTATGCATTGCTGATAATGAAAAAAATAAGTGCTAAATCAAATAGAGCTGTAATATGAGCCCAAACTAGTAATTATAATATTTGTGTGAATTGCTTGCTAATTATTCTGCAGATTTTTTGGCTCTAAGGTGCTGTATTGTATACTGTCCATCTACTGTGCAGCCAGTGTCCTTGAGCTTTACTGGACAGTCTTCTTCACTTTCACATATTTAGCTGCCTCAAGACTGCTCAAGGCTGTCTTTTCATTCTTTATTATCGATGACTACTTCAATTACAGTGATGACCTTTACTGATTTCATAAAGTTAAATATGTTGATTGATAATGTGTGTATTTTTATTAGAGGGGACAAAAGAACAAAATGTTTAAGACATTTGGAACAATTAAAGCTCACCAAACTGAACTAGTAGCAAAGCTTATCACTTAATATGGAAAGACACATAAAGCAGTAACTGGTTGTTAAGTAGGAGAATGAAGAGAGAGTAATGAAAAATCTCTTCTCGAAGTGCAGACAAAGTGTCTAGTAAAGCCCATGACTTTGTGTCACATTAAGGATGCATGCGATGCCACAAATGGAAAAATATTGTTGAGTTCTCGCAGTAATTCTGTTTCATGAGCTGCAGTCATTCATTTATTATTTATATCAACAGCAGGTGGCAAACAATTAGTAATTAATAAAAAATAATAAACCACTATTATCATTTTCAGTGCACTCTACATCTGTAGAGAAGGACACATTTGTTGGTACCCGTACAGCTCATTGAAGCAATACTTTATTCATCATGACAAGTGATTAAATTAATCATATGAAAAATTTTATTGTTGTTTTTCTAAGATATTCTACAATATTCTGAGCAAATTTGTCTGTACCCAGCAAATTTTGTTTTTAAAGATTTAAAGATTTGAAAAGGGGCGGGGCAGTGGTGGCCTAGTGGTTAGGGCGTCGGCGACTTGATTGGAGGATCGGGGGTTCAAACCCCTTTCCAATGGGTTACCCTGAGGTACCCTTGAGCAAGGTGCCGTCCCTGTCTCGCTCTTCCCTGTGATGGGCTGGCGACCTGTCCTGGGTGCGTCCCCCGCCCTCGCCCTGTGTGCGCTGGGTTGGACGCCAGCACTCCCCCGCGACCCCATTTGGGACAAGCGGCAGATAATGGATGGAAGATTTGAAAGGTTATCGGTTACATTTTCACATACAGCTGGTAAATAATTAAATAATGGAGTTATGGGTTTACTGGTACAGTAGATTGTAATAGCAACTTATTTTTGCCCTTCTCTTGGCATCATTTGGTTCCTGTCCAGGTGACCTGAAGTGGATGAATTTACATAACAAGCATTTAGGTATACTTTGTTTTGCGGTCAGTTTGCCTGAGGGAGAGCTGAGCAATCACTTTAAATGCCACTGATTTTTTCTTTTTGTTTAAATTTTGCTACTCAAAAGCTGACTCAGGTAAAAGCCTAAAAAATGCACAATCAAGGGGATTAATTATGGGGTTGAGGAAGCTCTGTGGAGCTAAATATTACAGTCTGATAGCCTGAAAGGCTTCAGCAAGTGCTGTAGAGTGCAGGCTGTTAATGCCTACAGTTCATCATGCACATGCACATATAAAACTTTGATAAATTACACCAATACGAAGAGCTCTGACACACCTGCACAAGTTATTTGAAGTTCAAGAATGTTTTAAGGCATTACCTGAGGGCTTATGGTTTAATCAGAACAATGTTTCCGATCTATCAGTGCACCAAACACACACACACACACACACACACACACACACACACACACACACAAACAGACACACTCAGACTCACACACATACACACTTTTGCTTTCCTCATCAGGGCATGGCTGACATGTGTAAATCCTGCAGGTATGCTGCAGCTCTAATCTCCACTGGCTCCTCATGCTAACAGACAAATGGATTCAGGACCAGAGGGCTCTACAGAAAGGCATAACAGTAAATTCTTTTCTGCTAAAATTATTCCCCATTTGCAGAGGCTAAACTGCGGCCATGTCTCGCAGGAAATACAGCGAGGCCTGGGGGGAATGCGGGTGGGCCGCCAGAGAAGGAGCTAGATGGTGGCTCCTGAGAACAGGGCTTGGATATACAGTTGGTGAATAACATTAAACGTAAGCAGCAGAGCAAGTACTACCCTCCTTCACAGTTGTGCTCATAAATCTGGGCAGCAAAAGGACTGGAGGAAAACAGTGCATAGAGTGTGGGCTACCTAGATTTAAAGCACTGGTTAATGCATCATGATGTGAAGCGCTGCATATGTGTGTGTGTGGGAATGAGTAATCGGTGCGCTATATCCAAGATGTGAATGTAGGCCTGGTGCTTTTTCCAGTCTGCATTCTAATGATGGCGATTTCAATTTGCTCCACTTCCTGGTGCAATGAGAGTCAACATAAAGCCATTCGAGTAATATCCCTATCCTGAGCAGGTTGCTTAACAGCAGGGGGTCCTAAACCACTACACAGAGAGCGGGCCCCCCTGCAGATGACACTGGAGTGTGTGTGTGTGCCTGTCTGCCAAGCCAAGAATAGGGCTGACCTTCTTGGAGCTGGGTGATAACTCATGGCCTTCAGGGCAACTGCCACTATTCCCCTCATCAAATGTGGAGTAAGATGCTGATGTAGTTTGAGAAATCCTGTCTTTATTTGCGTCTGTGTATGCATTTATGTATGCGAATGCTGATGTTGCAACAGGGGTATTAGGTGGCTGACTGAATTTTGTTTACATAATGCTTCGATGAATACATTTTGCATGACTGCTATTTGAAAGTGGGATATTGCTACTTTGCAAAAAATAAAAAATGAAAAAAATAGATCATGTTGCTATCAAGAAGTAATACGAGACATATAAAGCGAGTATTTCATTATAAGAGTATTCAAACTATATACACTGTTATATGTATTGTAACGGCTGAAATTAACCAAATTGAACAGTTATGAATGATTATTCTGACAAGCTTCCTTCCTGTCATTAATGATGAGTTTCACCCCAGAAAATGTTGGCAATGGTCTCATGTTTAAATAAAGCTTTGTAAAATTTCATCCAGGATAAAGTCAATTGTCATGAAAAGATTATGTTTACTATAATAAACCTTCTAATAAACTGTTACTAAACATTTTGATATTGTAAGAAAGCAGGGTGTTGACAGCAGCAAAAGAATGCTGACAGTAAATAATGAGATAAAATCTTTTTCTTTTTTTTTATCATTTTAGAGAATCCAGAAACAGCATGCCTTACTGCAAGACTATATTTATATGTCAGCCTTAATGTGTTTGTAAATCTGGAGAAGGTCTATGACCATGTACCCCAAAAGGTTCTGTGGGTAGTGTTGTGAGAGTACTACTGCTGAAAGCCCTTGTTCCCTGAGTAACGTAGTGAGGGCTGTTCCCACTCTTGGCAAGTTTGTTTCAGTGAATGCTGGATTTCACCAAGGCTGTCACTTGTCTCTGATTCTATCTGTGATTTTCATAAACAGGATTTCAAGGTATAGTCAAGGGGTTGAGGGTGTCCAGTATAGTGACATCAGGACTATCAACTGCAATCTCCAGTATGCACTGATTTGACACACTGGTTTGCTGCTGAGTGAAAAGCTGTAGTAATGACATTCAACACCTAGGTTATGTCCATGTTGCCATACTGGAAAAAGGAGTTAGATACTAAACAGGGTGCTTTCTGGGAACCTTTTGGTGCAGGTTTTCTTTGCATGACCATTGGGCCATTCCAGGACCTTTTTGGAGGATTATGTATCCTGTTTAACCTTTGAAAGAATAGCTTTGCTACCCTGCTCAGCCTTGCACAGCCAGCTACTATTGCAACCCAGTACTGTAAGTGGAGAAAGTTGGAAAAAAGAATGAATTATCAAATGAAAGAAAAAACAAACAAACAAGCTTACGGTGATGTTACCTCACAGCAAAATATTGGGTTTTGGGTTCAATTAACAGGTGCATGTCAGGTGGACTGGAGATACTAAATTTCCCCTTTGGTGTGAGTGTTTGTTTGAGTGTGCCTGTTTCATGTCTACCTTATGATGGACTGGAAACCTGCCCAGGGTGTTTCTCTGCATTGTCCCCCATGTAAGCTGGGCCAGTTGAGCCCCCAATAATCTGTTTAAGATAAGCAGCTAAGATAATGAATTAATGAATGTTAACAAAAAATAACTAAAAATATTGCTGAGAAAATAGAAGAGTATATGAAGTCTGTGAAAAAAGGAGGTTGTCAGTAAAGGCACTTATACTTGCAGTGCAAATATGATGATAGCGAACATAATTTTTGTTAACATGAAGCTCAAGCAGACTTCAGCAACAGTGTTATCAAACTCAAACAAAGGCCTGGGAAATCCTGCAAAATTTCCATAATTTTGTTGACCAAGCTGCTCAGTTCTGTCTGCAGTGCGACTCATGTCAAAAATGGCGGTCACGTGACAGTTATATTTCAGGCATTTTCACATCCAAATTCATCTGAAATGCTTCCTACTTAGAAGCAGGAGGCTTCAAATGAAAGTAAAATACCCTTAAAACAAAAAAACTAAACACAAAACAACAGAGCTGATATGACATTGAGCATCATTGAATTATTTTCTGGTACTCAGGTTAGTTTTTGTTGGGCGGCAATAAGAGAATAGGCACTTTATGACTGTTTAAACACAGTTCTGCACTTTTAATGCACAATAACAGTTTTTAGTTCATTATTTATATACATTATAGTACATTATAAAGTGTTGTTGAGTGATAATTCTCCTTCATTTCTTCATTCAATTAGGATAATTCTCCTAATTCTGTTTTCAGCTCTCATTTTCAGACCAGTACCTGCTGTTTCAAAGGATTGTTTTTCATATGTTAAGCTACACAGTGACCTACTAAGGAATCATTCAAGCAGAACAAAGTCGTCTAACTGAAGGCATGCAGGAGTGGAGAAACAGGTGCAGATGATTACAGATGATCAGACCTATGAATAGTATGCTGGCAAGGCTAAAGGTTGAGTGATTGGAACCCCTCAGCATTTTCATCGTTTGAAAGGCATTAAATAATATTTTGCCAAAAGCAAGGTAATTCCAGAGCAAAATATATATACATTTTAACATGGTTCAAAACATTTGGGTAGGGTAGATTTCTTTTATGTTGAATATGTTAAACAGTGAACAGAGACTGTGCAGTAAACATGAACAGCACATTATCATAAATCCTATAC
The DNA here is from genome assembly GCA_017165825.1 of Hepsetus odoe. Taxonomy (NCBI): domain Eukaryota; kingdom Metazoa; phylum Chordata; class Actinopteri; order Characiformes; family Hepsetidae; genus Hepsetus; species Hepsetus odoe. Next base: position 12,782,309 of record CM029380.1, on the reverse strand, counting down.
CTTAACCATCTGTACTCTGTTTGAGAACATGCTTTCTTTTTCCACAGTAATCCTAGTTGGGCTTTAATGGAGGGGGGGTGGTCACATGATTTCCCACATCAACAGGAAGCAAGAATTGCAGCAACATTGGAGGAGCTCTAGTTCTAGATGGTGTTATAGAAACTCAGTTTAGTATATATTATACTCTAGCAAGAAGGGTGGCTCGTTTTTAGCAGTGAATGAAATTTGTGAGGGTTTCGTGAACTGAAGAAAAACAAGAGCATTATTTTATTTCTGTTTCTATGTAATTAACAAATTGCACATATAATTTGAACTCCCTCATTTCTGTTGAGGTTTCATTTTTTTTCTGTGCCTTTCACACAAATATAAGCAAGTAGAACAAATGTAAATGTGGAAGAAATAAATATGAGTCATTAAATCTGCACAGGCTGCAAATAATTAGCAGCAAATGACAAAGCAACTCTTACTCAAAACAAATCTTTTGATGAAACTAAAACAAGCACTTGAATAAAAGAGTGGCTTAAATGCTAAAAAGAATCAAACAGGCCACACTCTCTCTATGTAAGGCTTCCAACTGCATTGAGGTGTGCGTGTAATGTAATGCATTGCCTACTTTATAATCCCCTTACAACTGGAGGAATATTAATGAGTTAATACCGCAGCCTTTAAAAGCTTTAACCCTACTGCATTATGCAATTGCAGCCAATGTGAAACTGTGTTTAGACACTTCTTTCTAAGTCTAACTATAATTGGCAATTAGGCATAATGAGGCCAAGAACCTCTGCTGTGGAAAAAAAAGGCCTGGCGCTTGCATCTTGCTGAATTTATGCCTCCTTACAGATAACCTTGACATGGGTCTCTTTATGTAGGCCGGCACGAGTTTGGCCTTGCATGAGTTATTATTTATGTGGATTGACTTTGACCAGCATATCTAGGGCCCTCTCAAAAATCATTCTAGGCTAGAGATGAGAGAAATGAATGCGGCAGCTGAGAGAAAGAGAGAGAGCGAGAGAGAGAGAGAGAGAGAGAGAGAGAGAGAGAGAGACAGACAGAAAGAGCTGAGCCCCAGAGGAGAAGTCAGAGCAAGGGTAGAGATGAGACATATTGTGATGACTGTGAGTGACATTGCACGGAGGACAACTCGCTCTCGGATAGCAAAGGCAGGCATTTGTTCATTAAAGTCTCCAGCATGGGTCCCACAGCTATGGCATTATTTAAATAAATATGCAAATGACTAAATTTCTATTCAAAGGCTTCTTTTGACTTCAGCAATGTTTCTAAATAACCCAGGGGACACGATTCTTTCCGTGTGAATAGACCCACCTGTCAGTGACTTGAAATTAACATGTAAAAATTGTTTGAAGTCACTCACATACTCTCTGCTAAGGCACTCTGCTCTCTCTCAGATACGCAAAGAGAAGGGGGAGGGACAGATGCTGCCTCGCTTTAAAGGTTAATGCAATTATGCAATTCAAAAAATCCGCCTCAAAACATGCCAGCGACTAATAAAAGAAACATAAGAATGAAATGGTTCCATTGTCATCCTGAAGCACTTGCTGACTCATTCGCCAACCAGAAGGAGGGGAGATTTATCCAAAATAAGCAAACAAATGAAACAGAAGCTCAAGAAACAGAAGATGAAAGTTATACACTTTCCAGAGCCAAAAATATAACTCTAAAGACTGGCTCCGCACTCAAAAAATTCAATATAGAAATTTCATTTCTATAGCCCAGCACTGGGACACAACATAACAGAACACATAGTGACCAATCATTTCAGTATACATGATGACTAACTGTTTCATAATATGTTAAATCTTCTCAGCTGGCTGAAGATACTCTGACATATGTGGTTGCAAACTGTAAGACAAAAAATTCACTCTATAACAAAAACTCATTCAACACAATGTATCATACATATGGAGAAAAGTGGTGAGAAGACTAACCAAGTGTTTTGGGTTAACCAGCTCAGCTTTGTAGTTCAGTAGGCAGGCATCCATCTATTATCTGAGCTACTTACCCCTGGTTGTAGGTGGTTTTGGAGCTTATGACAGCCTTATGACTTAAGTCTCACACACACACACACACACACACACACACACACACACACACACACACACACACACACACACACACACACACACACACACACACACTTTAGAATTTTCAACATGTATGTTTTTGGATTGTAGGAGGAAACTTGGCTGAAACTCACACAGACATGAAAACATTACACAGATAGCAGCCAGAATAAGCCGGGAATCAAATCCAGGTTGATGTGAGGCGACAGCAGTAAACACTGTGCCAACCCTTCCACAATGCAGACATAATAACTAAGCCAGCCTTAGCTGATTCTAATGGTTCCACACTAAAACCCAACAAGAACAGTTTATTACAAAGTTTTTCTTGAAATAATATTATCAACATATAATGTTCTCTTCATATCCAGTAGCAAATCAATTTAGAATTTTACTTTCCTTGACTCTATACTACTGCCTGATGTATAACTCAGCAGAAGTATCCCAGTATTATAAACCCAAACATGCCAACAAGCTCAACCATTTAGGTAGAAAAAACAACCCAGAAGATCTTAGAAGAAAGAAACAATATTACGTGTTGGTGTGGAAGCCTTGGACTTCCCCATCATTTGCCTTATTTCACTAGCAGGCTGTCAGCCCATGCAGAAATACATTTTCACGGTAACTAGTTACTCAAGTTTCTTTAAGTTAGATCAATCAAAAAGAAAGTAGGAAACATAAAAGATATCTAACTGAGAAGGAAATACCACAGGTCTATATATGTTGAGATAAAAATAAATAAAAACACAAAAATGATTTATACATTGTCTAGCAGCTCTTGGCAGAAATGTCTGTTTTTCCTCCACATATATATGCATTCTCAGCAGGGTGGTGGCAGCTTTTTCATTCAGCGGGGAACTAAGCAGCAACATGTTTCAAAAGCATCAGCTTTGATTTAGCTTCATCTGTCCCAGCAGGCAATGTGACAGAACAACGCTGTGAGTATTTCAAATTAAAACTCATCAAACGGCGCTAGTTGTACCGTATGCCGATTAATTAAAGCAAAATAGAAACCAAGGCACCATTCTGACATACAAAAAGAAAATGGGCAGAGAGCTACTGCTAAATATAGCTGGTGGAATAGAGGTCATGCCAATTTCATCACAGTGTCTTAACCGCAAAGCACTTATTTAAATATGCCATGAACTAGAGGTGCATTGCAAAATCATGAATGTTAATTTAACACCTGGACTCTGGTGTATACTCTGTAGTTACACCAGTCTGCACTATGCATGGTGCATGTTAATTCGACACGAGCAATTTTGCTACGACATTGCCTTTGCTTCAGATACTGCAAAGCCTTCACAGCTTTGGAAACATCAGCAAAAGCCACAGCAGAAGAATCGATGCAAGTTCTACAAACTTGTGTTGAAATCCTTCAGTGTATACACACAAATGTAAGGAAAAGCACAACATAAAGAATCTTAATAAGGTGCACCACAAGTTACCAGAGCAGGTTCAAAGCAGCTGGTTCAGATTTTGCAAGTCTCTGCAACTGCACTGGAGAAATGAAACACTGTTCTTCTAAAAGATATTCTCTCAGTTGGTGTTTTCATGTCAGTGGCGGAGAGCAATATTTCCCATATGTGTTCAGTTGAGCACATATGGTGATCCCTTACATTCTCATCAAAACCATTTAGTGACACCTGGGGCACTGTCATCCTGAAGGAGACTCCCATCAGGATAGAAATGTTTCATCATAGGATAAAGGTGATCAGTTAGAATAATTTTACATTCATTGCTAGTAACCTTTCCCTTTAGGGGACAAGTGGACCCACACCATGGCAGCAAAATGCCCCTCACAGCATAACAGACCCTCCAGATAACTTCACACTAGAGGTCAAACTTTCAAGACTTTTTCCTTCTCTTAGTGTTTTTTTCAAGTGGAGTATGACTCATCTGACCATATTACTTTTTTCCAGCAATCCCTGTGGTTTTTACACCACTGAACTCTCAAGCATGCATTCGTCTTCGTAATGAGGGGTTTATGTGCAGAAACCCTCCTATAATATCCCTCTCGATGTAGTTGTAAATGGACTCTTCATGCAGACACAGTCTGATCACGTCCTGCATTAGCATTCCCAGTCAGCTCAGGAGCAATTGCTCTTCTGCGTTTTCTTATATATCACACCGACACATGAGTATCACACTCAAAGCGTACTTCCGTCCTCAATTTCCAGATGCATTTCTTGACAGCTTTCCTTTAAAGCTTGCTTTAGTCACTGTTCCACTGAAACATGAGTGTTGCGTAGTCTTTGGAACTGAAGTTACTGCCACCTGTGCCACCAATAATAAAGCCTCTTTCAAAATAACGTAGAACTTTTCCTCTTGCAGTCTTCATCCAAAATGAAGTTGGGGTCATCTGGGTCCAGCCAGTGCTTTTATACATAATGCAGTGCACAGTGGATGTTAATTGTTAAATTGCAGCATGCAGGACAGCTGTTTGGAAACATCTGCAATGCAAAGCATGCAAACTGTTTGAGTATTCCCATTTGGAGAAAAAGAACAGAAAGGGCATTTAAGGGTATACGTACTAACTGTTGTTCCCAGCTAACCTGAAACTGTCACAGTCTGGCGTGCCTGTGGTTCCGGTTGGCCACGACAGATGGCGCTCTGTTCTGACTGAGCACACCTGAGCTCATGGAGGCACAGGTGTGCTTCATTGGGGCTGCTATTTAAGCCCCAGTGAGTCAGAACAGAGTGCGGTTCATTAACAAAGCGAAGCCTTGCAGTTAATGGTGGCATTTTTGGTTTTGTATTTTGGTTTCTGTTTAATAAAGTTACGTTACGGATTACTGGTTCAGCGTTGACGTCCTTCCCACACCCCGCCACCATTACAGAAACATTGAACTATAATTTAATCTGCACTATATTACTTATTTAATAAATACATTAGTATGACAAGTGAATTTCAACTTTTCAACAAAACTCAAGTTTACAGACATGGGGCAGCGGTGGCCTAGTGGTTAGGGCGTTAGCCGCATGATCGGGGTTCAAACCCCTTCCCAATAGGTTGCCCTGAGGTACCCTTGAGCAAGGTACCGTCCCCGTCACTGCTCCCCGGGCGCTTTCAATAGCTGCCCACTACTGCACGGGTTTGAGTGTGTATGGGTTAAATGCAGAGGTCCAGTTTCGTTGTGGTTCACTGTCTGCTGTGCTGTGACCTCGCAATGACAAGGGTTGTCACTTTCACTTTTTTTTTTTCATATGCTGTTTTATTTATCCTATTTTATTTATCCTATTATTTTCAAACCCAGTATGACTATAGAGGAAACAAAAAATGTGGCAACACTAATGTTTGAACTCTCTTGGGCATCTTGTGTTTTAACTTGTGTTTGCAATGTGAAGCATTTTAATCCACACTGTGGTTTGTAAAAAAATCACTACATGGCACAGCTTTGACCTCCACAGCTCTGCATCTCAGCCCGAAACCCAGATTGCCCAAAGTTACTCTCATTGTCATGCAAAACAAATGTGAAGACAATATTCCAGCAGTTTAATAATTCATGTTCACCTGGATGGCTATTCTGCTTTCGGTGAGTGCATTGGGTCTCTCTCTCCAAATGCCTGACATGGGGCTTTTACTGGAAAGGGAAAAGGCATGAAACATCTGCTATGACATCTGTTTGCAGCTTCCACCATGCGCCGGATGGTGCCCATTCCAAGGCCCACTGTAGGCCTGTGCTATCACTCCAGTAATGACATGTCCCAGGATCCTGCACTGCAGCGTGCCAAGGTCAGGCAGGGGAGCTGTGAGGTCTAGTGTCATGGGCAGCCATGTTAAATACAGCATGCTGACCTTCAGATCCATGTACAGCAGCAGTGGGACGAACACCAGAGTGACTTTTACAGCACATTATTACTTTAGACTGTTAAGTCCTTAAGGCTTTACATTAAAGTAGATTAAGGCTGTCATTGTCGACTGTATTAATAAGTAATCTAGCTATTATTTAGCTGACCAGAGTAGCTTTTTTAAAGCCCCATGCATGACACATTTCTTTTTTATTTCCCCATTTTTCCCCACTTTATCCTTTTTAATTAAAGAGGCTGTATAAATTAACTTTAACTTATTTATGTAAATTACCTCTGTTTTGGTTGGCTGCCCTAACTAGGGATGCTTATCCTAAACAGGAGTCCAGGGGTGTATTCCAAGGCCATTCATAGAATCTAAAGCAGAGAAACACCCTGGACAAGTCACCAGTCCATGTTGCTAGGACAGGAACACAAAACAAATACGCACCGAGTAATACCTAGCGGCAACTTAGTGTCTCCAGTCAACCAGTCCACCTGAGTCATGTCTTTGAACTGTGTTAGGGAACCTGGAGTTCCTGGCAGAAACTTGCAGGGAAAACATGAAACTCCATACACAATCAACCCTAACTTGGCCCATCCAGGAATCAACCCTGAGGCTTTTTCTTTGCAAAGCAACAGTACTAGCCATTGCTCCACCATGCATTCGTCCTTTTTCGTTCCTCATTAAAAAAAAAGTAGTTCAGTATTAGGGGTGCCGGTGCTGAACTGTTACATATAAATGATTTGAAGACATCATCAGTTTAAAAACAGGTTGTTTTGCAGCTTAATTTCATAAAGTGTGAAGACTGGTCAGCAAAGTGTTTAATATTAAATGTGTGCTACATAAGACCTTTATTTAAAAAAGTGAGAACCTTTAGGTTTTCCATTAAATTAACCCGAATTTTAATGCCAAAATAATACAAATATGTTTCATCTAAACAAAAACTTTTGCTTTTATATTTGTGCCATTGCTGACTACAAACGTAAGCTCATTATTGAGATTATGCTGGTGTTGGTTTCCTCTTTTTCTTTGTTAGTAACAAAACCAACCTTGGAAGATTATTTCATTTTGACCCCTGCATGGCATGCAGACTAATCACTAAGCCAACTTATTGGCTTATTATTATATTATTATAAACTTTGCAATTCTGCACAAAAAAAAAAAGCTGTATGAAAATATGTCATTTGCGGTATTGTGTCATCTTATATTCTACCAAGAAAGCAGACCTGATCCGCTCTGCATGCTCAGAAGACTTTCACTTGATGTAAATAACCCTCCAAATTTTTCGAAACATGAATTAAAATTCAAAATGTTTTTTTTTTTTTTTTTTTTGGTAAAGCAAAGCTTATTGTGTTAGCAGACTGTAAAACACAACAGACAAAAGACAACAGTGACTATTAGACTGACATCAGATTTGTAAAATGCAACGGTCATAAAAGTACCGGCTTTTCTGGTTTCAGCACCTTGGACAGCACATACACAGACTTATATACAGTTTTAATAGAGCAAAGTATGGAACATACACCAATGGTGTCCATAAACACACTTAAACCAACAGAGGCTGGTTAAAGGCTAAATATCATTCCCAAAATTATAGGACATTTTAGTATCGGAGTGATTTGCTTTATTTACTGGAGTATAGAAAGACCATTTCATTTTCAGGCAGGAAGTTTCTTCTATGATTCTGTGCATTAAAAGAAACATCATTACTGCCGCTAATGAAATAGCACAGAGTCAGATTAGAAAATAATGATGCACCACCTGCTGAGCAGCCACCTGGGAGCAACAAACTTCAGATCAGGTCAATGTACAAACAGCAAAACAAGCAAGAATCTGCCACAGTAACAAAGCTCTGCACACTGCCAACAGAACTGTACAATTGGATTACAGTGGAGAGAACACTCAGATAAAGACAGCAACTTTGTTGCTGACAGAAGATGCCAGCTCCAAATCTACTTAGGAAAAATCACAGCTCTAAATAAGGGTAAGCTGCAGATGTGCGTAAGTAACACTCCTCATCGAGAACACGAATATGGGAGAGAGCTATTTGGGGGGAGTTCATTGGGGAGTAAGCTCAAATTTGAGCAGAAGCAGATATTATCAGCCATTTTATGACTTATGGGTTTCTTATGTTTCGAAGAGCACTCACTGCCTTATTCAAGAGATGAGACTTTGCTGGATGTGCATGCAAGTAAATGAGATTTGGTTGAATGTGGATATTAAAAATGAATTACTGATTCTTCAGCAGCTCTATTACTATGGAGAAAATGGTATATTTCACTGAAATTGTATATTTCAGCACAGACTTCTGGCTAGGAGGTGGTGATATTAAGACTTTGTCTTTATCATGATAAAATGCTTGTGAGTTATCCAGACTACTTTTACAACAGTGACCAATTGTCAGTCAGTCATTTTCTGCCGCTTGTCCCAAGTGGGGTCGCGGGGGGGTGCTGGAGTCCATCCCAGCTCACACAGGGCGAAGGACGCACCCTGGACAGGTCGCCAGCCCATCACAGGGAGGAGCGTGACGGGGATGGCACCTTGCTCAAGGGTACCTCAGGGCAACCTATATGGGAAGGGGTTCGAACCCCCGATCCCCCGATCATGTGGCCAACGCCCGAAGCACTAGGCCACCACTGCCCCATGACCAGCTGTATGTTTCCTTAAAAAATGGTTTAAAAGCTCACAGTCATCCCTGGTCAGGAGTCCATTTCACAATAGCAGCTGATTGAAGAAGATCTACAGTAGCAGCTGAGAAATTTCATGAGGCCTGCGGCTAAGGTAGCATGCTATGATCCCAGTCTTTATCTGGAGAGTTGGCATAGACATATACTTGACTTTATGCATCTGTTAGGAACTGGTGTGGCTTTTCAAAGTACTAAAGTCACAATATATTTGTTACCATTTCTGAGACATCAGAAATGTCTTAAAATACTATTCTCATACTCATATTCTGAAACATTGATGACCCCTATCACAGACCATACAACACAAAACAACACAAAATGAATGTACATTCATCTATATCCTTTAATCTCTTTTCATATTTGCTGTAAATTTCATTCTCTCATCTCTCTCTATCTTTCTTTATCTCTCTTGCTTTCCCTTTTAACACTAGTCTAATCAAGCAGTCTGATACCTTGGGGGGAGTGTGCCTGCATTAGACTTTCAGATTTTGCAGTTTGCTTGGCTGACTAAAGCAGTGCACTGGAAAGGGAAGTGAGACCTATAATAAAGTCTTAGGAAGATATTTTTTGCCAGCAAAAAGTGAAGGGTTAAAGCAGGTCTTCTTACCAGAAGCGTCTGTACTCACCAATGCTGGGGTAGCCTGGTGTCGAGGGGTCTCCTCCTGGGTTTAATGTCACCCTAAATGCTTTTTGCGATGTGTTCTGCTCAGTAGGGACATCACAAGGGTCCAAGTAGAGGAGAGAAGCCCGAAAGCCCGCTTCTGCCAAGAGACCAAGCTGTGGAGACAAAAGAAGAGCTTGAACCCTTTACTTTGCTCTTTACTTTAGTTGACACCATTTAAAGACAACACTTTATACTTCCCTTTTAGGTTGTTCTAAAACATATGTTATGGACAATATAGCTATATTCACTATTCTAAAAGTTTCAATTCACTCTCCAGCCTTCACAGTCCATACACTGATTTTTGTGATGCCCAGAAAGCTTAGATATTTACATATACTTTCTCAACCTACATTAGTTTACCTCTTCCAGTTTATGGAGAAGTTATAAGGAATGTTTCATGCAGAAGTTTTTTTTTAAAAGAGGCATATCACAGGCATAATTCAGTCCAGCCAATCAGAACAGATATTATTTAAATATATCAGTTATAAATATTGTAAACAAAACTGTTTATTTTCAAAAGGATAAAGAGACACGGTTTATAGTTATAAAATAATGAGTCATGGCTTTTTTGCTAAAATTGTATAAGGGGATAAAAATAAAAGACAAGTACATTAGTCATTACAAAACGTGTATGTTTGAGGATACACCATGTACACACACCCAAAGTGAGGCATGCATTTGCACACATACATTGTGCACTAACCTGAGGGTGGAGCTTTAACACAGACAGGCATGGATGTGTCTGTCATTTCAACATGCCAGTTCAAGGAAAAATGTGGATGGCAAAGTAGTTGACAGAGAGCAGGTTTTCATTAATGTGGGCTAAACCTGAGGTCAACACTGACACTTGATCCATATGTGGGTGAGAAGGAAGTGAAAATATTTATAGAAGGGAGGGATTAGGAGTGTCTGCAGGAGTGAGAGTGCTTCTTCATGAGTACAGTTTAAGAGCACTGGGAGGCCGGCCTCTGGACAAGAGTCATGTCACTGCAGGCTGCATACCTTGTGCATTCACATACACACACACACAGACACATACACACACACAGACACACACACACGCATACGCACACACACACACACACACACACACACACACACACACACACACACACACACACACACACACACGCACACGCACACACACACACACACACACACACACACACATACACACAGCTCAGTGCAGGAGGTATACAGCCCAGGGGTGATGCATGCATAACTGGGCCAAATCTCAGTATTGCACTTACACGCAAAGTCAGAGACTCTACTTCAAGCAGAGCCATAAATCTGCATATCTTTATTATACCTTCATGATGTCCCTATCCCATTTTAACTGTGCTGAAATGCCTGTAACACAAAGCCTACTGAGGAGTATAGTTTAAAATTACTGACAACATACAACAAGAAGAATGCAGACAGACTTGGTTCTATTATCTGATGCATTTTATTTTCACTTTAACTATTTAAATCCTTTTGAAATCTAGCAAGACACAGCCCTGTCCTCCCATCAAAAGCTTAACCAAAGGCACGGATGATATATTGTTCCAGCGCCAAGTAAATCACATGTATACAAAAGCAACCATCCAAACACACCTTAGGTGCTATGTCTCTCTTATGTACAAAATTGCTAAAGAAGAGATTTTGTGAAAATAAACCAGTTACATATGGAAGCATAACAGCAAAGGAAAATAAGTGAAAAAAAGTGAATTCTGCATTAATGTAATATTAATTAAAAAAACTACAAGTAGCATTAATAATACACTGTTGATAATAATTAGGATTGGTTTTAGGAACAACATAGTGGCAAACATTATTGTCTCTTATGGATAGTAGGTTATAGTTGCTAAGTAGCATTGAATCATAACACCCAGCGCAGTGTCTGAGATGTTAAAACGTAATTTGTGCATATTGTATTTGTGTATATAATTAAAATCACAATGGTGTTTTAACATGGCTCAGCCAATGAGCCAATTAGATTTTAGATACTCCCATATAATGGTAATCAATTTATCCTGCATTGCATTCCAGTATTATTCCGTAAATCACTTGGTAATCACTTAAATTGTATTTCTGAACACTACAGCTCAAGCCTGAAAAGTGAAAATGGTATTTTTTGAAGAGCGTTTCTTGGTGCCTACAAAATGTTATGGAACAGGAGCCACTGATAAACCTTGAGTTATTGCTGTAATACCACAGTTGCCTTGAATATGTAGTAAGGCATCTCAATGCCTCAGTTAATGAAGTGTCCAAGGAGCATATGCACATCATCCAGCGATATATGTTGGTGTGTTTGGATAATGCTTTAGAGAAATGAGGACATGTGGCACAAGCAAGACTGGGTCCTCACGGGCTGTAAGCACAAAAGCTCCTTGATGCCTGACATCCATATGATGAGGACGCATGACCTTTCTCCCAAGGATATAGATAAATGGACCTGTGAAGGCAAAAGTAAAGCTGGCATTGAAAATCTGATGGTGAAAGTAAGGTCCTTCGCAGATAGCAATCAACACCTTGTGGGTATTTTTTTTGTAGCTGCTCCACACTACAGATAAAATTGCCATGGTTCATGGCCCTCATGTTAAATGCCAACAAGCACTAACACCTTGTCTATTAAAGAAATGTAGAAGAACACAACTAAGCACATGGCACTTGACATTTACTTAAAAACTGCACAGCACACAGCCAGATATGGTGAGCTTATTATATGAGCAAATCCTTTTTTCGGTATTCAAGTAATGTGCTCCAACCAAGGGGTTAAAAAAGTATTATAAAAATATATATAGGGTCTCATAGTGTCAAGATTTTTCTTGAACTGGTTTTATCTAGTTTTCTTCAGGTCTGTCACTGATGCAGATATACCATTACTCTCCTATTTCAAAATCTATCATGGGCTGCAGTGTAAAATTAAGTAGTAATATTATAAGCTTTTCAAGCTATTATTTTCAACCAACACAATGGAAAGTGTTGTTACTTAGCAACCTGTGTTCAGTGGAAGGAGGCTGTTAACATGGTTTCTTTTCCTTTTGTTTTAATTCTTGTTTATCATTAAAACTTTATTTGCACAAACATCCTTCCTGCCATCTATGCATCATTACACTATCAGCACAGAGTCTTAGGTTTAAACAATGATCAGTTAAAACTGCAACACTAAAAAAACTAAAAATGTTTTGTTCATATTATAATCCACAGATCAGATTTTTTAAACTGGACAGTTTGCAGTCTGAAAACACTGAAGCAGCTAAAGATTTGACCCTTTTGCTGAATTCAGCTGCCGTAACCTGAATCACCATTAAAAATCACCTTTGGTTAGAACTGAGTTGTCAGATATCTGGAGATCCGAGTCATTGGTTATAATTGATTTTATCAGATTTATTTACCATATAGGTGGCTGAGTTACTGAACGTTGCCATTTATGACATTGGCCAATCTGCTGCTGCTCAGTTTTTGCTCTTTACATTTATAAATCCTTATAAGTCCAGTCACAGCAGGTATTAAAAGTATCAATAATGCTATTAATGATTACTCAGCAATTACATCAAAATATTATGTATATTGTGTAATGTGTATTGGCTATAGTCATGTGTTTTGCTAGTTTGAATACATCAGACACAGTAGAGATTTTTAAGCACTTACTGGCCATATTTTAACGAATTGCTACCTTGTTTGTACACATTTATTGGTGTAGAGTTATATAACTAGCTCACCAGGAACTATATATTTTTTAATTCCTAATGCTAGAAAACTGCCAGTATGAGTGATATGACAGAAATCCATTTTATCTAAGGAAGCAAAACTAAGTGTGAGTAAGCTTTCAATGGTATACAGATCCTTTAGACTTTTTACATTATCTGGAGGTTCTTTAGAAAAATTTATATTTTTAAACACATTTCCTTTACAAAAATGGTATAGTACAGACTTTCTGGCACATATAAGAGTGCAAGGCTCTTTTCTGAAATTTGACCAGTTTGGTGTTCTGAGAGTTGATAAGTATTAGCATTTTCTAACTGATTGTCTAAGGCAGAGCAGTCAAAGAGCTTGATCCTCATGGACTACGAGACTATGCAGTGAGTTTAAAGAAAATCAATAACCCTTCCCAAACAAATGCTGCCTGAAAGGAACAAGCAGTGTTAAAATTCAAAAAGAGCAGAGGGTCAATATCATAACAATAGCTTACCCCTTAAAAATACCTTAAATAAATTGTATTCTTTAACACAAAAAAAATTGGAGCAGTGGTGGCCTAGTGCCTAGGGACTAGGCCCCAGGATCAGAAAGTTGTGGGATTGAATCCCAGGCCAGTAGGTTGCCCTGAGGAACTCTTGAACAAGGTACCATCCCCATCACTGCTCCCCGGAGGCTCTAAATAGCTGCCCCCTGTTGCACGTGTATGTATGGCTTAAATGCAGAGACTGCATTTCGTTGTGCTGTGTATTCACAATGACAAGTCTTCACTTTCACTTCAAATAGAGTGTATACGTTTCATATTTAAAACAAGTAGTTATAGAAGTACTATATTCATCAATGCACAACTTGCATCAGTTTGCAGCAATTAGCAATTTGCAAAAGAGAGCGACATAAAATGTTAACACAATTTAAAATAAACCAAAACAGTGAAATTTATTAGGATGAATTTTCTCCAGTCCATTGACTTCAATCGAGTTCGCTGTCATGCAAAGACCACTACATCTAATTATATGCAAAAATAAAATAATTGCATTATATGCTTTTTATTATGTTATTCAAGTGTGCAGTGTATACAAGAATTTAAATAATTTAAAATCTGAAATATGAATACCCTAGGATTAAATAAAATAAAGATAAATATCTACATAAATATGTCTAAAAACTCTAGACTTCCATAAAAGTCAATACAAAATATTATATTGGTTATTTATTTATTGAGAAAAAAAAACCGCATCTATTAGTGCCAAAACTATGCAAAAAATTATTAGGCAAGTGAGTATTTTACCCATATCATAATTTCTATGCATATATTCCAACTTCAAGCTGTAGAAATTTGAATGTTAATTGGATTTAAGCAGATCAGGTGATGTGTATTTGTGTAATGAGGGAGGGTGTGGCCTAATGGGATCAACATCCTATCTCAGGGTGTGCATAGTTATTAGGCAGTTTCTTTTAAGCAGGCATCCGTGATCCGTGATCCGTCATATTCCAGAACTGCAACCTACCCGGAGTGCCCAGAAGTACAAGGTGTTCAGTGCTCAGAGACGTGGCCAGGGTAAGAAGTGTTGAAACCCCAGCCCCCACTTAACAAGACACATATGTTGAAATGTCGAGACTGGGCCAGGAAATATCTCACATTTTTCAAAGGTTTATGGACTGATGAGATGAGAGTGACTCTTGATGGACCAGATGATGGATTGGCCTGTGGCTGGATTAGTAACAGCACAGAGCTCCACTTCCACTCAGATACCAGCAAGGTGGAGGTGGAGTACTGGTATGGGCTGGCATTATTAAAGATGAGCTAGTTGGACCTTTTCGGGTTGAAGATAGACTCAAAATCAACTCCCAAACCTACTGCCAGTTTTTAGACAATGTCTTCAAACAGTGGTTCAGGAAAAAGTCTGCACCTTTCAAGAAGGCTATGATTTTTATGCAGGACAATGCTCCATCACATACATCAAAGCACTCCACTATGTGGCTCACCCGTAAAGGCCTTTAAGATGAAAGAATAAAGACAAGCCTCCTTCCTCACCTGAACTAAACACTATTGAGAACTTGTGGGCTCTTCTTAAATGGGAGATTTAGAGGGAAGACAAACAGTCCACCTCTCTAAACAGTGTCTGGGAGGCTGTACTTGCTGCTGCTGTTGATCGTTAACCGATTAAGCAACTGATGGACTCCATGAATAGAAGGCTTTGACATGGCAAAATGCATGACCTTACATAGTGATTAATCAATCTGTATAAAAAATATCAGCAAATTTTAAAGGAAACTTTCAGGACACCTCTTCTTGATCGAAAGAGAAAGCATGCATTAAGACAACAAAAATAACATTTATGCTCTGTAATGGCAAGAGAAAGTCTTTATTTTCACTGAATGAAAAAGCATATATAGATATGATATACAGATATTCAGTATCAGTACAACAGTAAAATAAGATGAATCGCAATGATGGTCAGTTTTTGCTTTTTTGAACAGTTTTAAAGGTTTAGGAGCAGAACTATCTTGAAACCAGAGCAGGAAAGTGTGACATCTTAAAGCAGGATGACTAAGGTACATAATTTTGCAATGTGTATTTCTGTGGCAGCGCCTTGTCCAAATACCTTGGATTGATGAAAGCATGGTCCCAAAAATCTTTTGAGCTGTTTTCACAACTCTTTGCAGAGCTTATCTGGTTTATGCTGAGCAGCTGCCATAACAGGACATAATTCAGCCAATCAGTAGACATCTGTAGAAGTGGGTATCTAGTGGGCAGTGGTAGCCTAGAGGTGAGGCTCATGTGTCTGATTTCTGGAGGAGTGGGTTATCCTGAGTTAATCAACACTACTGCCCAAGTGCCAGTTTGCCCATTGCTCCACATAGGTGAAAGTGAAAGTGACAACCATTGTCATTGTGAAATGCAGCACAGCACAACGAAATTCCACCTCTGCATTTCACCTATACACACACATGCTGTTGAAAGCACCCGGGGAGCAGTGACGGGGTTGTTACCTTGCTCAAGGGTACCTCAGGGTAACTTACTGCTGAGGGAATCAAACCCACAGTCTTCCAATCTGGGGCCAACTCCCAAACAGGGCCAATTCCCGCCCTAATTTTTTCTAGTGGCCATTATTTTCATTGCAGTGGGTATATGCAGGGCGACAAAGTGGTGAGCATTGTTGCCTTACCTTGAAAAGCTGCTAGGTTTGGTTTCACAGTCAGGGTGGTCTGGTTCCTTTCTTTGCGGGATTTAGAGTTTAAATAGCCCCTAGATCCAAAGGCGAGTGTGTCTGGCTGCGTGCCTACCCTATAATGCATTGTGACCTGTCCATGTTGTTTCTCCACCTTTTCCTCATTAGAGATTGGCTAGAATCTGGAATCTCAATCCTTGTTAGGACAGGCAGCTAAGAAAAGCAAACTTAGCATTCACCTTAATGTGCAATTACGGTGAATCGAATGAATGCAATATTTGCAAAAGAAAATCAGAACATGTGCACTAAAATTTGCAAAAATGCCACATTTAAATGTATTCTTTGTAAAGGATGTCTAACTAATTTTCACTAGAACATCTGAAGGGATGTTCTGATACATATAGAGCATATTTAGACATTTATAATAACATTTTGTTATAATTTAATTGTACTGAATAAATGTTTTTTTCAGCATTTTTGTCTGCTTTCAACTTGATTTTACATTTTCTAAAACTGCTGTTTAAAGTTTGTAATCTGCTAAAATAACAAATGTGTTATTTAATTTACAATAATGAATGGAATGGAAATGTTAATCTTTAAAAAAAACAAAAAAAGATGTTTTCTATTCAAAATGTCAAATTCGTTTTTTTTATTGTTTTTAGCACAGTAATTAGACATTTTCAATATGTTTTTGAAAAGTAATCTTCACCACAATCTTCCGATCTGGGGCCAACGCTCTAACCACTAGGCCACTGCTGCCTCTTGTAATTGGGTAAATGCTGTAGTGTATTCACAATGACAAATTTCCATTTTACTTCACATACCAGATTTTTTGTCTGAGTATATGAAGTTGTTGGTGAGACTTCTTAATGACATCCACTGTATGCTCGGTCCACCTGACATCATCAGTAAGACAGACCCCTAGAAATGTAGCCCTTTCCATTCTGTCTTGCTACGGCATGCTACGGCAGCACATATACTAAAATTGGAACGATACAGAGAAGATTAGCATGGCCCCTGCGCAAGGATGACACGCAAAATCGTGAAGCGTTCCTTATTTTTGGGCACCGGTGGCCTAGCGGTTAGGGCGTTAGCCGCATGATCGGAGGATCGGGGGTTCAAACCCCTTCCCAATAGGTTGCCCTGAGGTACCCTTGAGCAAGGTACCGTCCCCATCACTGCTCCCCAGGCGCTTTCAATAGCTGCCCACTGCTGCACGGGTTTGAGTGTGCATGGGTTAAATGCAGAGGTCCAATTTCGCTGTGGTTCATGTGTGCTGTGCTGTGACCTTGCAATGACAAGGGTTGTCACTTTCATTTTTCTGTCTCCTCTGATGTAAATAGAAGCCTTTGCTACAGCCTGTCTGCAAAAGTCATTTACAAGCCCCTTGGTTTTGACATTGAGAGAGAGGTTGTTTTCATCACACCTGTCTACCTCTCTGTCGGCAAGTTCGTGATAATTGTTGGTGATCAGGCCTACAATGTTTGAGTTCTGTCTGGCCATGCAGTTGTGGGTAAGCTGAGAAAGCATGGGACTCAGTACTCTCCCCTGAAGAGATCAAGGGGGCTCTCTCTTTAGTGACCGGTAACTAAATGGTTTGGGCCCGTAATATTCCTCTCAAATGTTTAATGAATATTAGGCTCTTAGACAAAAAGGAATCTGTCACCTACTGGGATCCAAAACTGAAACTAAGCAGAGTGAAAGGGCATTTGTTCATTTTACTGCCCACTGCTGGAACCAAACTTCCTCAAACCAAACTTCAGTTGCCTTCTCTTGTTGAATAGTGTGTTCCAAACGGTTGAATACTAGGGGAAAAAAATTTACACCTAGATAGAAGGTAGAAGAGGGAGCACTGAAATGCTGTGGATGCCAGTTCAGGCTGTGGCGCCAGTTTCTATATACTATTTCTTCTGAATGAAACAACAGGGGCACATATCTTGCCAATAGAGCAACGTGAGTATAGGAGTAAAGATTTTTTTTCCTGGTCAAATGATGAAGCTAAACACAATCTTAGCATGGTTTACAGAAAGGATGATCTAACATTTCGAAACCACATCTTGGTTAATCTTCTACTTCATTTTGGCTTCTCCCGTTTAGGGGAGCACAGCGGATCATCCGTTTCAATTTCTTCCTGTCCTCTGCATCCTCCTTCTTCAAACTGACTACCTTCATTTCCTCTCTCACCATGTTCTCTCACCATAAACCTCCTCTTTGGTCTTCCTCTTCTCCTCTTTGCTGGCAGCTCCATCTTCAACATCCTCCTCCCAATGTAATCCTTATCTCTCCTCAGGACATGTCCAAACCAATGCAACCTTGCCTCTCTAACTTGTCTCCAAAAACTTGAGCTGTCCTTCTAATACACTCATATTTAATCCTGTCCATCCTCATCACACCCAACTCAGCATCTTCAACTCTGACACCTCCAGCTCTGCCTCTTGTCTTTTTGTCAGTGCCACCATCTCCAAACCATACAACATAGCTGGTCTCACCACGGTCCTGAAAACCTTCCCTTTTACTATCGCCAGTACCTGTCTATCACAAATCACTCCAGCCACTGTTTGCCTGGACTTTCTTCTTCACTTCTCTTCCACGCTTGCTGTTACTCTGAACAGTTGATCCCAAGTATTTAAACTCCTCCACCTTTGTCACCTCTACTCCCTGCATCCTAACCACTTCACTTTCCTCCCTTTCATTCATACTCATGTATTCTATCTTTGTCCTACTCACTTTCATTCCTCTCCTCTCTAGAGCATATCTCCGCCTCTCCAGGTTCTCCTCAAGCTGCTCCCTACTCTGGCTACAGATCACAATATCATCAGTAAACATCATCATCTGCGGGGACTCTGTTTAACCCCGTCTGTCACCCTGTCCATTACCATTGCAAACAAAAATGGGCTCAGTGCTGATCCTTGATGTAATCTTGATGTAATCTCAGCCTTAAAAGCATCTGTCAGTCCTACTGCAGATCTCACCACTGTCACACTGCCCTCATACACATCCTGAACTACTCTCACATACTTTTCTATAACACCTGACTTCCTCATATAAAACCACAAGTCCTCTCTAGGTACCCTCTCATATGATTTCTCCAAGTCCACAAAAGCACAATGAAACTCCTTCTGACCTTCTCTGTACTTCACTATCAACACCCTCTGAGGAAACATTGCAGCTGTAGTGCTCTTTCTCAGCATGAAACCATACTGCTGTTCACTTATCATTACCTCATTTTCTTTCTCATAACTTCATGCTGTGGCTGATCAACTTTATCCATCTTTAGTTACTGCAGCTCTGTGCATCACGCTTATTCTTGAAAATCAGTACCAGTACACTTCATCTCCATTCCTCAGGCATCCTCTCACTTTCCAAGATTCTGTTAATTAATCTGCTCAGAAACTCAACTGCTATCTCTCCTAAACAGCTCCATGCTTCCACTGGTATGTCATCCAGACCAATAACCTTTCCATTCTTCATCCTCTTCATCGCTGCCCTTACTTCCATCTTGGTTATTTGCTGCACTTCCTGGTTCACTATCCTCACATCATCCAATCTTCTCTCTCTCATTCATTTCATTCATCAGCTGTTCAAAGTACTCCTTCCATCTACTCAACATGCTCTGTTCACTTGTGAATACGTTTCCATTTCTATCTTTAATCGCCCTGACCTGCTGGACATCTTTCCAAGCTCTGTCTCTGTCTAGCCAATTGGTATAGGTATTTTTCTCCCTCTTTACTGACCAACCTCTCATACAATTCACCAAACACCTTATCTTTAGCCTTTGCCACTGCTTTCTTCGCCCTGCTATTCATCTCCTTGTACACCTGTCAACTTTCTTCATCTCTCTGACTGTCCCATTTCTTCCTTGCTTGCCTCTTCTTCTGTATACACTCCTTGACATCTGTGTTCCACAACCAGGTTTCCTTGTTCTCCTTCTTCATTCCAAATGTCATACCAAGTAACTTTCTAGCTGTCTGCCTTATCACTTCTGCAGTAGTTTCCTAGCAATCTGGTAGCTCTTCAACACCTCCCAGTACCCTTATTAACTCCTGCCTGAATTCCACCTTGCAGTCCTCCTTCTTCAGCTTCCACTACTTGATCCTCGACTTTGCTCTCACTTTCCTCCTCTTCTTGACCTCCAAGATCATCCTAGAGACCACCATCCTATGCTGTTTTGCTACACTCTCCCCTGTAACTACTTTGTAGTCTCCAATATCTTTCAGACCGACCCTCCTGCAAAGAATATAATCCACCTGTGAGCATCTTCCTCCACTCTTATACGTCACCCTGTGCTCCTCCCTCTTCTTAAAAGAAGTATTAACTACAGCCATTTGCATCCTTTTCACAAAATTTACAACCATCTGACCTTCAGTATTTCTCTCCTTGCCACCATACCTGCCCATCACCTCCTCCTCCCCTCTGTTCCCTTCACCAACATGTCCTTTAAAGTCTGCACCAATCACCACTTTCTCTCCCCTGGGTACACTCACTTCATCTAACTCACTCCAGAATTCTTCTTTTTTCTCCTTCTTACATCCAACTTATGTGGCATAAGTGATACCTTCAGCTTCCAGCTTCTAGCTCCTCACTGTATCTGACACCCTCTTCACATCCAAAACACTGATCACATACTCTTCCTTCAGGATAACATCTACCCCATTCCTCCTTCCATTCACACCATGGTAACTATTTAAACCCTCCTCCAATACACCTGGCCTTACCAGCTGTCTATTTAGTCTCTTACACATACAAAATATCCTTCTCTCCATCATATCAGCTAGTTCTCTACCTTTAGCTTCTATGCTGCCAACATTCAAAGTTCCTACCTTCACATCCACTCTCCTCCACTTCCTTCTCTCCTGCTTCCACCAGACATTCCCTCCTCCTCTTCTCCTTCTTCTCCTTTGGCCAACAGTAGTCAAATTTCCATCAGCACCCTGTAGGCTAACAGCACTGGTGATGGTCGTTGTTAACTTGGGCCTTGCCCAATCTGATATGGAAGTCTGTTTCGTTGTCCGCATATTGATTTGGTAAAAGTTTTACACCAGATCCCCTTCCTGACATTACCCTCCCCATTTATCCGGGCTCGGGACCGGCACGAAGAAATACATTTGCTTGTGTTTCCCTAGTGACTGGGTTACCACATCTTGATTAAATAAACCCTGGAAAATATTTAGGTCCATTGATCTAATATTTAAAAGTCTTAATTTGTGCATAAATATTAAACTGTACATGCCAAACTGTACATGTAAGTCTAGGATTATTTAAGAAATACATTTGATTTTGAGAAGAATGTTAGGAATTAAACTTAGGTGTTAGGAGGCTAACAGAAACCACAAAATAGTATGGCATCCAGAACAGCATTCACATGATTCAGATTCAGATAATGAGTTGTTACAACAATGGATTCTGATCAGGAACCATTTACTTCTAAGCTATAATTATTCTTTTCTGTGGATAATGTGTTAACATGTTAGTTTTCAACATACTCATGAAAACAAGCAAATATTACACTTGCTTGACATTTTTGTGTCATTAACCTAACCGCATCCTGTACATGCATAACTTATAAATAATGTTAAAATAAATATATTTAAACTTTAATCAGTTCATTTTTTTAGTGTCTCACCATACATAAGTAACAGAACTATGTTGACAGAGTTCTTCAGATTGCAAGGAACCTTTAAAAACTTAACAATTACATCACAAATACTTCAATACATTACAATACATAATATTTCAATACATTCTCACAACTTGAGCCTTTATTCAGGCACATAATGGATGCTATTAGTACAGGAACATTTCTCAAAACTTAACTTTTAACAAAACTTTTTTTTTCAGGCTATTGGAGAGAAACAGAGGGAAAGAATCTTTTTTGAAAGAATAAACTTAACCACCTAATGATAACTAGCTTCAAATAAAGCTTCTAAGAACAAAACGAACCTGAAAAAAAGAAGTCAAATAGGTCAGTAAGGACTGATCTTTTATTTTACCAGCACTCTCTGAACTTTAAATTAACTTATCAACCTCTGTAAACGTGAGGTTCTGTAAATGTTTTATGAAATATACTAACTGATAATGATCTGTGGGCCCCATCTTGTTCAGGTTGCTAGAGTCTTCAAATGACAGTCATTCATTATGGATTACAAGAATTTAATAAATCTCTAGGCTAAAGTGAAGCTGGTGTTTACACAAACACTACAGCTGACCTTCTCTGAGATTCTTAGTAATTAGTGCTATTTGCTCAAAAACACCTGGCACAGGAATCCTAATTACGAGAACAAGAGAAATCAGTAGAAATTTCTGAGAAAACCATGGTCATAGAGCATAAAGGTGAAGGTGAGTGAGCAGCAGACTCATCTATACGTATTCAGTGTTCCTTTTGTACCTCCAGAACATGCAGAATTTAATTTTGGAATGAAAAAATGTTTAGTTAAAAATGCTAATTAATTATCCTTCATTATAATAAGGATTGACCTTCAATACATACAATTTGCTTATTTTAATATAATCCTAAGAAATGCACATTATATCATATCTTATGTTCATTTGTAGATTCATTATATTATGAGAATTTACAGTCATGGCCAAATGTTTTGAGATTGACACAAGTGTTGGTTTTCTAAAAGTTTGCTGCTTTGTTAGTTTGTTTTTTCTTTTTGTCTGATGTTTCTATGGTATACTGAAATATAATTACAAGCCTTTCATAAGTTTCAAAGACTTTAATTGGCAATTAATACTTGCCTAATAATAATTAATAATGGCCTATTGCTCAAGAGGTCGCAGGTTCGAATCCCACCTCTGGCACTATCACCACTGGGTCCCTGAGCAAGACCCCTAACCCTGATTTGCTCCAGGGGGACTGTCCCTGTAATTAGGACATGGAAGTCGCTCTGGATAAGCACGTCTGCTAAATGCCGTAAATGTAAATGTAAATAACTAAGTGCTCCATTATGCTGGAAAAGGCATGTTTATCAAACTGCTCTTGGATGGTTGAGAAAAGTTGTTTTGGCATCATTCTTTATTCATGGCTGTGAGAATATCAGTCTTGTCCCTGATGTTTTTTCTAAAAAAGAAGTGCTTTTCTTTGCTGCCCTTCTTGACACCAGGCCATCCTCCAAAAGTCTTCACCTCACTGTGCATGCAGATGCACTCACACCTGCCTGCTGCCATTCCTGAGCAAGTTCTGCACTGGTGGTGCTCTGATCCTGCAACAGAATCCACTTTAGGATACGGTCCTGGAGCATGCTGAACTTTCTTGGGCGCTCTTCAAGACAACTGAACCTCTCTCCTTGAAGTTCTTGATGATCCAATAAATAGTTGATTTAGGTGCAATCTTACTAACAGAAATATCCTTGTCTATGAAGCTCTTTTTGTGCAAAGCAATGATGACTGCACATGTATCCTTGCAGGTAACCATGGTTAACAGGAAGAACAATGATTTTAAGCACCACCCTCCATTTAAAGCATTCATTCTGCTATTCTAACTCAATCAGCATGACAGAGTGATCTCCAGCCTTGTCCTCCTCAACACTCTCACCTGTGTTAATGAGCTGCACACTGAAATTATGTCAGCCAGTCTTTTTGTGCAGGGCTGAAATGCAGTGGAAATGGGTTCTCTGGGATTAAATTCATTTACGTGGTAAAGAGGGACTTTGCAAATAATTGCACTTCATCTGATCACTCTTCATAACATTTTGGAGTAGATGCAAATTACCATCTGAGGCAGCAAACTTTTATTAATTATTGTTTCATTCTCTAAGCTTTTGGCCACAGCTGTAGACTGAATGACTGATAGTATACAAGTACACCAACATGTTCATTACTGGATTTTGGCAGTAACCTGATCATTTACACCTTGTTTGCACCCGGTCACTCCATGTGTTCATGTATATCAGGGTTGTATTTGGATTAGGC
Source organism: Hepsetus odoe (assembly GCA_017165825.1). Taxonomy (NCBI): domain Eukaryota; kingdom Metazoa; phylum Chordata; class Actinopteri; order Characiformes; family Hepsetidae; genus Hepsetus; species Hepsetus odoe. The sequence goes on along the minus strand of CM029380.1, from coordinate 12,758,319 downwards.
CAAACTATGTAAAAAAAAATGAAATAAAAAAATACTGGTGTAATGCACCCAATATGCATTTTAAACATCAATCCAATTTCTTGAACATTTTAAGACAGTGGTCTGAGAAGCTTAAGGAATAATATACCATTTAGGAAGCTTTAAGAATTTAGGAATAATATATGAGTTAATTTTTAGCTCACCTTGAGCCAGTTAGCTTTGCCTGAACCAGTTTGCCACCTCTTCTCTTGTCTCTTGTTTACTCCAGTGCTCTAACAGTTCTCCCTGCATGCATACTGAAACACTTTCAGATGAGACTTTCAAGGATAATTTTCTTTCAGTATATTGTGTTTTGAAATATGATTTATGATGTGGGTTACACAGAAGAATAATTCAGCTGTTTCTTTAAATAAATGCTGTTTTATACCAGTCAATATGTGTATTGAATTTTAAATGGCATTTCAGTATGATTGACCAGAGACAACTTTAACTTGTAAATGCATTTTACTAAAATCTTATCAGGATAAAGTGTGGATACTAGTCACTTGAAGTGACAATGTGTGAAGAGGGGCTCTGATTTATGTGATTATATTGAAGTCATTGTCACATTTGAAGAAATCTATTAAAGAGGTCTGATGTTTAGCTTAATAATTCCCTTCTTCCATACACATGCTCTGATTTCTTTTACATTTCTCCTAACTTTTGCTTTCTGGGAAAACACTATATTATAATGCACATTACATGTTGCATGTTTCAAAGTTATAAGAGAAAAGTCTTTAGTCTAGGATTAGCTGCTTGTGTTTTTTAAATAAGGAACTTTTAAAAACAGTCACACAACAAATAAATATTCTACACTGGAATATTACATTAATGATTTGGGTAACACTTACAGAAGGCTGATTTATGTTAGTTTGTTGATAAAAACTGAAAAGGCTAGATTGCTTGGGAAGCAGGTCTCAGCATTCATTTATAATTGTATAATCTGTAGTTATTTAGTTTTATTATTGCCCCAGTTGCTGGTATATATAGTACTGAGCAAAAGTCTTGTGTCTGTGTTTTAATCAGCATTTGTTTCTTGTTATCGGTTATGTTCTTAGTTAATTAATGCTTTTAGGTACCATGTTTATTCATTTTCTAATTCTTGTAAACGTTGAATATAGTATCGCTTTGATTATTGACTAGACTTTCTAGAGTTTACTGATAATGTGTCTGCAAATATCCTCACTGTCATGGTGGAATGGACAAACAGGGATAAGTGGTGCAATGTGCAAAAATAATATTCAAAACTACAAGTAAAAACGATTTTTATAAATCACACACTGCATTGCACTCCATCCAGTTAGACAAGTCTAATTATGCTCTCTTAGTCATGAAACATGAATTTGTTGATCATGATAAAGATATATGAATATATATTTTTTCCAGCCCTTATGGCCATTCTAGAGAATTATTTTGAGAATATTTATCACAATAAAGATAACTATCAACTATCAATATATATTTCCAAGCCCTTAAGGTCAGTCTAGAGACTTTATTTCCTGTGAAAGATGAGTTGAAAAACCAATCAGCATACTGACTACTTCACTTGAAAGTACATTTTCTCTCAGTGTGGGTTGTTTAAGAAGAATTTTATAGTAATGCAAGAAGATCTCGCATTTGAACTGCTCTACTATATTTGGTTGCTTGTTAATCAATCTTTATTCTGCACAAGGTTGTTAATTAAAGAAGCTTCTGAGAAGTGTAGATCATTAATGCGCAGGCTAAGGGGAAAATTAAAAGCGTCTCAATGGCTTCAAATTCTTAATTGGGAATTCTTAAAATCATAGTTTGTACAAAAGATTTAAAAGCAGAATCCCCTGGACAGCAACTGTAATGGTGGCGGGGTGCGGGAAGGATGTCAGTGCAGAGCCAGGAGTCAGGAACATAGTTTTATTATTCATATTTGCCAAAACAAGATCCAAAGGACTGCAGTTCTAATCGATCTGAGGAACTGCAGTCTAACTACAAAGTCAAAACAAAACCACCATTAAGTGTAGGCTTCACCTAGTGAATGAGCTGCGCTCTCTTCTGACTCATCGGGGCTTAAATAACAGCCCCAATGAAGCACACCTGTGCCTTCATGAGCTCAGGTGTGCTCAGTCAGAACAGAGCACCCTCTACCATGCCCAAAACAAACCTCACCTTTGACAGCAACAGACAGTTTAGAAATTATAATGAAACCTTTAAACATACCGTGTAGAGTAAAGGTGCTTTTCCAAGCTTCAGTAATGCTATTTTATTGGTCACATTCAGCTCAGCTCTGACCCGTCTCAACTCTGCAGAACTTCCATACTGTACATCCACCAATTCTGCCTTGGAAGATAAAAAAAAGCAGAAATTGATTTTTTTCAGTCATTAAATGTCAGCTGGACTCTGAAAAGCCCAGGCACATCATCTGATAAGTCCTATATCAATGTTTTTGAGAGTAAGACTGACAAGTTATGTTTAACATCCAGATTAACTCCTAATCAAATAATATTAATAGATTACTTTTCAAAAACATATTGAAAGTGTCTAATTACAGTGCTAAAATTACACTAAAACAATATAACAAAACCAAATTTGACATTTTGAATAGAAAACATCTTTTGTGTTTTTTTTAAGATTAACATTTACATTCCATTCATTATTGTAAATTAAATAACACACATTTGTTATTTAAGCAGATTACAAACTTTAAACAGCAGTTTTAGAAAATGTAAAATCAAGTTGAAAGCAGACAAAAGGGCTGAAAACAACATTTATTCAGTACAATTAAATTATAACAAAATGTTATTATAAATGTCTAAATATGCTCTGTATGTATCAGAACATCCCTTCAGATGTTCTAGTGAAAATTAGTTAGACATCCTTTACAAAGAATATATTTAATGTGGCATTTTTGCAAATTTTAGTGCACATGTTCTGATTTTCTTTTGCAAATATTGCATTAATTCGATTCACTGTAATTGCACATTAAGGTGAATGCTAAGTTTGCTTTTCTTAGCTGCTTATCCTAACAAGGATTGAGATTCCAGATTCTAGCCAATCTCTAATGAGGAAAAGGTGGAGAAACACCATGGACAGGTCACAATGCATTATAGGGTAGGCACGCAGTCAGACACACTCGCTTTTGGATCTAGGGGCTATTTAAACTCTAAAGCCCGCAAAGATAGGAACCAGACCACCCTGACTGAGAAAACAAACCTAGCAGCTTTTCAAGGTAAGGCAACAATGCTCACCACTTTGTCGCCCTGCATATACCCACTGCAATGAAAATAATGGCCACTAGAAAAAATTAGGGAGGGAATTGGCCCTGTTAGGGAGTTGGCCCCAGATTGGAAGATTGTGGGTTTGATTCCAGTAGATTGCCCTGAGGTACCCTTGAGCAAGGTACTGTTCCCATCACTGCTCCCTGGGCACTTTCAATAGCTGCCCCCTGCTGCACATGAAAGTGAAAATGACTATTGTTGTCATTGCAAGGTCACAGCATAGCACACAGTGAACCCCAACAAAATTGGACCTCTGCATTTAACCCATGCGCACAAACACTGTGCAGCAGGAGTTAGCTATGAGAGCACCTGGGGAGTAGTGATGGTACCTTGCTCAAGGGTACCTCAGGGCAACCTACTGGTAAGGGGTTTGAACCCACAATCTTTCAATCCTGTGGCCAACTCCCTAACCACTAGGCCACCACTGCCCAGCATGAAGCAGATGGAGCAAGCATCTTTACTGTCTCTCTGTTCAAAAAATCAATTTAATATGCAGTCCTCACATTGAGCACGTATCAGATATTAAACTGATAACAACAGATACTACTTGATCTTAGCCAAAAGGCAGAGAAGCAGTCGTGTGGGTATGGGTGAAACGCAGAGGTTGAGTTTCATTGTGTTGCGCTGTGCTGCATTTCACAATGACAATGATAGTCACTTTCACTCATAAGGCTATATTTTTTATGATAAAAACTCACTAACCTATTATATTAAACCTCTTAGAATCTCCCTTCAGGCTGCCAAAATGCTTTTATCAATGCATGGATTCCATAAAATCTCTTAAGATTTTTGAGGGGCAGTGGTGGCCTAGTGGTTAGGGACTAGGCCCTAGTATCATAAGGTTGTGTCATCATTCCAAACCAGTAGGTTGCCCTGAGGTACCCTTGAGCAAGATACCGTCCCCAACACTACTCCCCGGGTGCTTTAAATAGCTGTCCCCTGCTGCACATGTGTGTATGAGTTAAATGCAGAGGATGCATTTTGTTGGAGTTCACTGAATGTTGTGATGTGTACTCACAATGCTTAGTTTGATGGAACATGGTGTAAACAATGTAACATGCACATGTAAGTCTAAGTCTCCGCAGCAGAACATTCACCAGAGAGTTAAAGACACAGAGAGCACCCGATCATCTAGTTGATGTAAAAGGAATTTTGATAGATCAGACCAGGTCACCTTCTTCTATTGCTCCAATAGATTGCTCTAGATCTGATGCCCACATGTCCATTTAAGGCACTTTTGACCAGTCTGTGGCTCCACTGCTCCATATCCAGCAAGCAGAGATACACTATGTTCTGACACATTTCTGTCATAGTCAACATTATTTTTTTTTTTACTTTTTCAGCAATACAAAGCTTTTGTAGCTTTTTCAGCAATACATGGGATCAGCACATAAAAGCCAGCCTTTGCTCCCCATGCGAATGAATGAGCCTTGGCTACCCATAACCCTGTCACCTGCTCACAGGCTTTCCTTACATGGACCACTTTGGGTATTTTGAAAAACTGTCCTACTGTCCATTCTGAGATGCCTTGAGCCAATTGTGTAGCCTGTACAATTGAACTTTGTTCAGTTTCCTATGCTTGCAAATTTTCCAGTCTCCAGTAAATCAACTTCAAGAACCCAATATTCACCCGCTTAAAAACAATACAAGTAAACCTAAATCATTCTTAATTTTGAAATTGTATAAGTAAAACATTTGATTCCTTTTTGGAGCATGAGCTCAATGATAATAATCATGGACAAAGTCACAGACATCTCATGTAAAAAGTACAGACAGTGTGTTGAGAGTGGAAAGAAAGTGTGAACAAGTGTGAGTAAGACATATTATAATGTTAGAGGTGGTAGAAGAGGTGTATTCAAAGAGTGGCATCTTTAAGGGCTTCTTAAAAGAACAGAGGGACATCCCTGCCATAATTAGCTTGAGCACCAAGAATTAGAATGTTATGGACTAATATTGTTTTGTGTGTAAAGATGGCAATGCCAGATGGCGTTCCTCAGAAGGTCGATCATGTAGAGTAAACCTATATGAATGTGTTTAAATTCAAGTCAAGTCAAGTTTATTGTCATTTCAGCCATATACACAGTTCATAGTGAAACGAAATAATGTTCCTCCAGGACTCTGGTGCTACACATAGGACAACATCAGACACAACATAAGACATAAGACAACATAAGACACAAGATACAACATAAGACAAGACAAGACAACAAGTGCAGACAACAGACAGCACAACAGACAGTGCATCGATCCGTCAGAGGGCTGCAGTGTTATGGAACAAAGCAGCCCAGGTTGTTGGGCAGTGTAACAGTGTAACGGAGTAACAAAGTGTAACAGAGTAGCGTTATGAGTAAAGTGCGGTTGTACAATAAAAATTTATAGTTAATAGATAGATAGATAGATAGATAGATAGATAGATAGATAGATGGTTAATAAGTGTGAAGATATTGTCAGTTTAAAAGTATGATGGCGAGGGGGAAGAAGCTGTTTCCCATCCTGGTAGTGGAGGACTGTTTGCTGCAGAACCTTTTCCCAGATGGCAGGAGTGTGGGATGGGTGAGAGGGATCATCCACAATGCTGGTTTCTTTTTGCGAATGCAGCGAGTGGTGAAGATGTCCTGTACAGAGGGCAGAGAGACACCGATGATCTTCTCAGCTGTTCTCACTACCCGTTGTAGGGACTTGTGGTCTAAGATATTGCAGTTCCCGTACCAGGCAGTAATGCAGCTGCTCAAGATGCTCTCAGTGGTTCCTCTGTAAAAAATTGTGAGAATGGAAGGTGGGAGATGGGCTTTCCTCAGTCTTCATAGGAAGTAGAGATGCTGCTGGGCTTTCTTTGTGATGGAGTTGGTGTTTCAGGGTGGTGGTGGTCTAGTGGTAGGATACTTGCCTATGGACCTATGGCTCAAGAGGTCCTAGGTTCGAATCCCACCTCTGGCACTACCACCACTGGGTCCCTGAGTAAGACCTTTAACCCTGAGTTGCTCCAGGGGGACTGTCCCTGTAATTAGGACATGGAAGTTGCTCTGGATAAGAGCGTCTGCTAAATACTGTAAATGTAAATGTGTTGAGGGTCCACATGAGGTTGTTATGTGAACACCAAGAAACTTGGTGCTCTGGACCATCTCCACAGGTGAGGTGTTGATATTCAGTGGAGTATGGTCCCTACGTGGTCTCCTGAAGTCAACAACCATCTCTTTAGTCTTGTCGACATTCAGAGACAGGTTGTTGGTTCTACACCAGTCCGTCAGCTGTTCTATCTCCTCTCTGTATGGTGCCTCGTCGCCACGGTTGTCAGACCCACCACGGTTGTATCATCAGCGAATTTGATGATGTGGTTCGAGCTGTGCTTGGCTGCACAGTCGTAGGTCATCAATGTGAACAGCAGTAGGCTGAGCACACAGCCCTGAGGGGCCCCTGTGCTCAGCGTGATGGTGTTGGAGGTGCTGTTACTGATCCTGACTGACTGGGGTCTCCCAGTCAGGAAGTCCAGGATCCAGTTACAGAGGAGGTATTCATGCTCAGCAGCCTTAGCTTCTCACTCAAAGCTTCTAAATTGCTAGGAGCTAATCCAGACATCACTCTGTAGGCCAGTATTAAAAAATTAGATTTTTTAAAATTTTCGATTTTTTCTAACCCTGGGCAGCTATAGTTAGCCTGGGGATGTCAGCGGGCAAGTTAGTCATATGAGTCCTATTTGGCTGACTCATTTTCTTCACATTGTGTGATGAATAATCTTTCTCATCTTTCACCTTCTTGTTGAAGGTTGAAAGTTAAGGAAAGGTTAACTGGTACAGTTAAGTTGAGGTACTGCTTAAGGGCTGGAGATGCAAAACTGGCTATGCTCACCTGTCCTCTGTTCATTTTACAGATGGCCCAAAGGCAAATTAAATGAGATTACAGGGGGGAGAGCAGATCCTGTTTGGTTAGGCAGAACTACAACAGCACAGAAGTGCAAGTCTATCAACTGTGTCGGCGTTGACATCATACAAGCATGCTGTCTGACTCAACATGGGAGGCAGATAAATTGGGTAAGAATGAGAATTGCACTGTAAGGCTGTCATTAACGTAATGAAGTTAACGAGGGTGTGCATAACATAGAACTGTTTGGTGCCATTCACAAGGCATCTCACACCTTCTGCATCATTGTTCAGCACAGGAAGAAATAACGATTGTATTCTCATTTGCTTGATTGAGGACCAGAAAAAAATATCCACCCCACAATTACACATTACTTTAAGAAGAGCGCTAAATATCACTACAATCATCAATTGTCATTAAGGGGTGGACAGTAGTGACCTAAGAATGCTGAAGTTCTATTAAACCCTTAGGTGATGCTGCTGAAACGTAATGCTGTGAAAACACGAGAGCAAAGCAGATCATTTTGGAAAAACATCATCCTTAAAAGCCATCGACCATTTAAGTCTCCATAAAAAGTGTCATTCTCATTTGTTTCTGAATTTGCCTTTGACCAACAATATCCAAATATATCATGAAACATAGCATTTTCTTTCATGTAAAGACTGTAAAGTTGGGCATTTGTGGCTGAGATTTCACTATCAGACATCAGTATCAGAGTGGTGCTAGCCCAGGAGGACATCTGTTAACTTACTGAGTTAGTGTTCTCCTCAAAGTGAGTTGATTTATCAAATGATATCACTGTATTCATTCACGTGACTTGGATGAAATGTTTGCTACCCCTCAAAAAGTGAGTGTCCATTCTTGTCATTGTGAACCATGGCACAGCACACAGTGAAACACAATGAAATTACACTACTTTTTTTTTTTTTTTTTTTTTTTTATTTAACCCACAACCTCAAACTCTGTTCAGAAGGGGGCACTGGGGAGCAGTGATGGGGACAGTATATTCCAATCCTGGGGCCAACTCCCAAACCACTAGGCCACCACTGCCCCTAAACCTCCCAGTGCTGGTGCCATATTTACATTTTTCTTTGAAGCCAAAATTATTCATTTTATTCCCTTTGAAAAAAATGTATTAAAATAAAATAAGAAATAACTTGACCTGGGTACTCAAACTCTTGAGCACAAAAAGTAAATTCATGTAATGAGATTTTCTTCCAAGATACTAACTTTTATAGATTCACATAAAGGACAATTAACTCTTAAACAATGCAAAATAGATAAAGGCCAAATATATGGAATTATGATGTATTGTGTAAAAGGCACAAATTATTAGTAACAAAATTTTTCAAAATTCAGGCCATAGCAAGCAACACTGAGGACAAAACTGAACATTTGTAGTATGTTAATAGGAGTTAACAAGAAAAGGGTCTTCTGTGCCTCGTGCTGAACTACTAAATGAATGTAAATGGCTAGTCCCCATAGTGAGGTTCTTTAGTTCCATCAAGTCCAGAAGGAGGCTGCACTGGAACATGTTCTGCTCTCTAAATGGCTTTTATGCAGAACTAGCACAGAGACTGTTTCTTTCAGTTTGAGACTCAGAGGGGCTTTACATATAGAACAGATGGATTCAAATCTCTATGGCTGGCTTAGTTGAAACAATTGCTAAATAATATGTAATATCAGGCAAAATGAACTTTGATTTTCCATAAAGGGAGCAGACAATGTTGTTCACAATATGAGCCAGTTAGAAACAAAACAGCAAATCCAATATGGAGTGAACCAGAAGATATTACAAAAAAAAAAAAATAAAAAAATAAAAAAATAAAAAAATAAAAAAAAGGCAAAGCTTCTCAACATTTCTTCTCCTTTTGAAATTAAAACCAGTAATTGCATTGTGCCAGCACCCGATCATTGCTAATCTGCTGTGGGAACAGAATATGCTGAGGATATAGCTCATCAAAACTGATTACCCAAGGGATACCCCTCCACCCCTCAAATACCCACACACCCCTAATTTATTAATGACCACTGCATAAGTTAATCTTTGCTAGAAAGAAGTAAGAGCTATTTGATTATTTTATGCAGTTCAGAACAGAGAGTGGAGTTTATCCTTACTTTGCCTAATCATTGGGGTCGGGGATGAGTTTGCTGGAGCCTTTCCAGAACTCACAGGTCAAAATGTGGAGTAAAATCATGGACTGGTCATCAGTTCATTGCAGGACAGACACACAAACATACAAACTCATAGTCACAGGTTCTAGGGAGCAATTTCATATTCACCTGACATTCCCCAACCCTGGGAATCAAACCCAGAACCTTTTCACTGAGGCAACAATGCAATGCTCAACCTGCTTCCACTATGATACACAATAATATTTTCTTTACAGTTTGAATCAGTTGCGAGTAACCTTTACAGAAGCATTGCGAATAATAGTATTGCAAACCTTTAATGTGGGCCTTTTCAAGTACATATAATTCTAAAGTCTGATTGCAGTGAAAAAAAACTCTTATATAAGTATAGCGCTGTGAGTAAAGTATGAAGCCAGTAATGTAATATATGGTAGATTTACCAGAACAAAAAATAAAGGTACTATGATTAGTAGTAAACATAGTGGATTCTTAATGCCTCATTTCAATTACTATAATGTGTTCTATCTCTGACTCTTACTTAGATCTCAGATTAAGTTTTTTTCATTTGTTGCCTCTTTTGATGAGATTCAATTTGGTGCCTCACTGTGAAAAAAAGAAATCATCTAAATGGCACTGTAGATATTATAGACTTACCTTACTGAAATTAGGGAAAAGAGCAAGTCTTTAGCAAGACCATAAAATGCACATTTTATGAACAAAGCCATTTAGCACAGTATAATAGATAGTCAGCAAAATATTGATACAGTGCATTTGCAAATATTTTTCTGGGGACACGCTTTATATATTGTCTCTTATAGATTACCAACATATTTTTTGACTATCTTAAATGAATAGCATCTTATGGCTTAAGGTTCGAATTTTAAGATTGTGGTTAGAGTTTGAATTAGATTTAGGTTTAGTGTTAGTGTTTGGATTAAATGTAAGGTTGCGTTAAGGTTAGGTGTTGCGCATATTGCCTCATAAAAGATAAAGTCTGTCTTTGCAGCTACAAGTGCTGGAAAATAAAAATTCCTCTCTAAGCACCCCAACTCACATACACGCACACACACACACACACGCATGCATGCATGCATGCACACACACAAACACACACGCATGCATGCACACACGCACACACACACACACACACACTGAAAACCCGCAGCCTTCTTTTAACCACAGCTTAGAGCTCAAGTGCTATTTTTACATTCTAGCTATTGTTAGCAACATTAAATCATGTATTTGTTTGTGGGCAGATAACCCAGCCACTAGAGATGCACAAGCCAATGTATTTCTTTGTAACAGTCCCAAGCATGGATGGGGAGGGTTATATCAGGAAGGGCATATGGTGTAAAACTTTTGCCCAGTAAATGATGTGGACACCGAAATAGATTTCCATACTGTACTAATCGAGGCCTGGGTTAACAACGACCACCACTAGTACCGTTAGCCAACAGAGTGTGGGTGGAAATTGGGCTACTGTTGGCCAAAGGAGAAGAAGGGGAGGAGGAAGGCATGCCCAGAGGGAGGAGGAGAGAAGTGTAGAAGAGTGGAAGTGAGGGTAGGAACTTTTAGTGTTCACACCATGACTGGTCAAGGGAGAGAGTTAGCTGATATGATGGAAAGAAGGAAGGTTGATATTTTGGTGAAGAGATCACATGGTGATGAGGGTAATCAGTTAGATGAAGAGATAGAGTGTCCCAGAGGAAAGGGAGTGCTGACTGGTGCAGATTTTAACGGACATGTTTATAAAAGAAACAGAGGTTATTGTAGGTACGAAGGAGGTGATGGGTAGATATGATGTCAAGGAGAGGAATGCTGAAGGTCAGATGGTTGTAGATTTTCCAAAAAGGATGGGAATGACTGTAGTAAAGGACCACAAGCTGACATGTAAGAGTGGAGGTAGATGCACACAGGTGGATTTTATCCTTTGCAGGAGGGTCAGTCTGAAGGAGACTGGAAACTGCAAAGTAGTTACAGGGGGAGAGTGAAGCTAAATAGCATAGGATGGTGGTCTGTAGGATGTCCTGGGACACTAAGAAGAGGAGGAAAGTGAGGGTAGGATTGAGGATCAAATGGAAACTGAAGAAGGAAGACTGAAAGGTAGGATTCAGGGAGGAATTAAGACAGGCACTGGTGGGTTGTGAAAATTTACCAGGTTGTTGGGCAATTGCTGCAGAAGAGGTAAGTTAAACAGTTAAAAAGATACTTTGTATAACATAATGTAGAGGAAGGAAGATAAAGAAACCCAGAAGGTCATGAGTGCATATAGAAGAAGGGGCTAGCAAAGAAGTGGGATAGTCAGAGAGATGAAGATAGTAAACAGGGGTACAAGGATATTATGTGCAGGTCGAAGAAAGCGTGTGACAAATGCTAAATATAAGGTGTATGTTTAATTGTATGAGAGGTTGGACAGTAAGGAGGGAGAAAAGGACCCATACCAATTGGCTAGAGTGAGAGACAGAGAGACAGAGCAGGAAAAGATGTGCTGCAGATTAGGGTGATAAAAGATAGAAATGGAAACATATTCACAAGCAAGCAGGGCATTTTGAGTAGATGGAAAGATTAATATGAGGGGTTGATAAATGAAGAGAATGAGAGGAAGAGAAGATGGATGATGTGAGGATTGTGATCCAGGAAGTGTAGTGAATTAGTAAGATAGAAGTAAACACAGTGATGAAGCGGATGAAGAATGGAAAGGTCTTGGTTCAGATGATATACCTGTGAAAGCACGGAGGTGTTTAGGAAAGATAGGAGTAGAGGTTCGTACCAGATTGCTTAACACAATCTTGGAAAGTGAGAGGATAACTGAGCAACAATGTACTGAGATAAGAGATAAGGGTGAAAATCTTTGCAAAACTGTAGTGACTATAGAGGGATAAAGTTCATCAGCCACAGCATGAAGTTATGGGAAAGAGTAGTGGAAGCAAGGTTGAGAAAGCGGTGATGATTAGTGAGTAGCAGTATAGTTTCATACCAAGAAAGAGCATTACAGATGTACTGTTTGCTCTGAGGGTGTTGGTGGAGAAGTATAGAGAAGGGCAGAAGGAGTTAGATTGTGACTTTGTGGACTTGGGGAAAGCATACGGCAGGGTGCCTAGAGAGGAGTTGTGGTTTTGTATGAGGAAGTCAGGTGTGGCTGAACAGTATGTCACAATACTAAAGGATATGTATGAGGGCAATGTGACAGTGTTGAGGTCTGCATTAGAACTGATGGGTGCATTTAAAGTAGAGACTGGTTTATACCAAAGATCAGTTCTGAGCCCATGATGGACAAGGTTAAACAGGAGTCCCAGTGGACTATGATGTTTGCTGATGATATTGTGTTCTGTAGTGAAAGCATGGAATGGCTTGAGGAGAACCTCTTGAGGAGAGGTGGAGATGTGCTATGCACAGGAAAGGAATTAAAGTGAGTAGGACAAGGACAGAATACATGAGTTTGAACAAAAGGGAATAAAAGTGGAGTGGTTAGGATACAGGGAGTAGAGGTGACAAAGATGGATTAATTTAAATACTTGGGGTGACAGACTTTTCTTGTCATTGTGAAATGCAGCACAGCACAACACAATAAAATTCAACCTCTGCATTTCACCTATACAGTGAGGGGCAGCTATTTAAAGCACGCAGGGAGCATTGATGGGAACTGTACCTTGCTCAAGGGTACCTCTGGGAAACCTAATGATCTGGGATTCAAACCCACAACCTTCTGATTCTGGGGCCGACTAACCACTAGGCCACCACTGCCCCAGTACAGTTCAAAGTAATGGGGAGTGTGGAAGAGAGTTGAAGAGAATTCAGGCAAGTTGGAATGGGTGGCTGCGATGGGCTGGCGACCTGTCCAGGGTGCGTCCCCCGTCCTCGCCCTTTGTGCGCTGGGTTGGACGCCAGCATCCCCCCGCAACCCCATTTGGGACAAGCGGCAGAAAATGGATGGATGGATGGAATGGATGGATAAGAGTAGCAGGAGTGATCTGTGACAGACACATGCCAGCAGAGTGGAAACAAAAAGTTTACAGGATGGTAGTGAGACCAGCTATGCTATATGGGATGGCACTGATAAAAAGACAGGCGGCAGAGCTGGAGGTGGCAGAGTTACAGATGTTAAAATTTTAATTGGTTATGACGAAGATTGACAGGATTAGAAATGATTATACTAGAGGGACAGCTCACTTTGGATGTTTTGGAGACAAAGCTAGAGATGCAAGGTTGGATTGGTTAGGACATGATCAGAGGAGAGATGAGGATTATATTGGAAGATGGATGTTGAAGATGGAGTTGCCAGGAAAGAGCAATAGAGGAGGGTTAATGGATGTGGTGAGAGAATAGATGCAGGCAGTTGGTTTGAAGGTGAAAGATGCAGAAGACTGAATTTATATTTATATTTATATTTATACATGTGTCTGCTTTTATTTATTTATTTTAAATCTATTGTTTTTTATCTTTTTATCTATTTTTAACTCTATTAATCTATTAAATAATGCATTGAAGTAGGGGAACCACCCCCCCAATTTCGTTGTACATTGTACAATGACAATAAAGTCTATTTGATTCGTATTCAAAAGAAATGGAGATGGTTGATTCACTGTGACAACCCCTAACAGGAGCAGCTGGAAGAAGCAGAAGAGCAACATGACGTCTGTGGGCAGCTGTGGATCTAGTAGTTACGGACAAGGCCTCATGATAGAAGGTTGTGGGTTTGAGTCCCATGCCAGTAGGTTATCCCTGAGTAAGGTACCCATCACTGCTACCCAGGCACAGCTTATGTACAAATACATTTCATTCACAAATGTGCATTTGTACTCAGTAACCACTATTTACTATATTGAACTTTACATGGGGAATCACTGAGGGAGATAATATAGGAAGTTTGAACACTTACATTCTCTGGAAACAAATCATTGTGATTTTTGTAGCATAAACAATTGTCAATAGTACAGACTAACATTACTGCCATAAAACATCCAAGTGTTGCACATTTGCAATGTTTTCCTGCTTTATATGTACACTGCCATGGCTTTAATAATATCTGCTTGAAAGAAATATGAAAGTTATTTCAAGCTCAAGATATATGAACATTCTGACAATTATTTTCATAAACTCATTCCTTTACCAAGATGTCCATTTTACCTACACTTCTGCTGGTTTTTAGAAACTTAGCCCTAAGAAAGAGACGTCCAGTTATCTGTGAGCTTCAGAAGGAAACCACTTTGCATTGTGCATCACTGCTTATACATAGTGTTCATCACATGTTCATTATCTTTAAAGTGCATTATGAGTAGTATATAGTACACTATACAGAAAATCAGAATTCTCTTCTGAGAAATTAAACAACACTACAAAATAGCTGACACTCCAAATAGAACACTAAAGGGAAAGAAGGGTCTAAATTCAGGCACAGCATCTGGGTGGAGATGCAGGCTGAGAAATCTAGTAGATGAAGTAGAGCAATTCATCGGGTTGCTGAATTAATCATTTCTTGCCATTATTGTAAAATTTATGAATGAATATTTTAACTTGCTGAAATTTTTGATGCATAAAAGCATTGTTTGTTCTGCTTAGGCTTAAAGGACCATTTGGTCTGTTTCAGTCAGCTCTTAGCTTTCTGAAATTTAAATCCCCAACAATAGTGAAAATGCATGCAACTGCATCATAAATTAATAAAAAATAATCACGTCCAAATATAGGCCCATGCCAGTTCATAGATACACTTTGTTCTTTAGCAGACCTCACAGGGCACAAATATAAGCTCAGCTGTTGAATAATGCCTGATTACATGATCTGTATATTACTTTCAACAGGCAATTTTCTGTGGGAGCTGATGTCTTACACTGCCCAAACTTGGGGGAAAGATATATGTTATTGGAGAAAGCCATCTGACTTTTCCTTTAATCTTTCTTATTTATTGGTGCGAGTTACAAGAGTGACCCTGTACGTGGGTATGTTTTTGCCACAAGAAGCAGTTAATTTTTAATATGTGCTGCATGACTGGGAGTTGGAGAGTGGACTTAATGTGCGATGCTCAGTGACCTCTTGGAGGCTTCTCTCGCAGGATTTTCTCGCGCCTCTGCACACTGCATTACTAAGAGCTCTCCAGGCATTTCATCCATCAAGCAGGCCATATTTGTGTTTCTGCTGTTGATTTTTAGATATTGCAAATGTGGTTTCATTTTGTAGTAGCAGTCTGCGCTCTAAAAAAAAAAAAGTGGCTCACTTGATGGATGACTTTGACCCTTCCTTTCAGCGAACGGACTTCAAAGACAGACCGACTCTTGAGCGCAACTTTTTCTTCGTCGCAGCCCTTTAGGACGCTTGTTGTCGGACTTGAAGGGGATAATGGAGATTTTCTTTCAATGCTGGCTGTTCCCTCCAGAGACAGAAAGTGCGGCCTCTAAAAATAGCACCTCTATATATCACACATTACTGTGATGTGTAAACTGACTTGCATAATGGGTTTGTATTAACCTTCCAACTGGAGGACATACTCTGTGCCTCTGCACTATGCTTAACTTCTCTCATTTGTTGCACTGTGTCTTCTTGTGAAGAGGAATGAACAAAGAAGGCCATAATGTACTACATTACATTAGACAACTGAGGTCCTTCCTGCATCATGTAACTTTGACCTTGCACTGTATGAAAAGTAAGCGAACAATACAATGTTTTTGCTGTACCTCTAGAGTCCCCATGGCTGAGTATGCTGCAAAGGCAAAGTGTTTCTCAGAAGAACTGTCACAGCTGGATCCACTGGGCAGGAAACAACGGTTATTGGTGACATCAACTATCATACTAGGCTGTACAGGATGGCTGAGGAGGACATTGTAGCTGGACAGCTGAACATTCTTCAGGCCAAGCTCCTTCCAAAGCTGGACGAGGTGTTTTGCCCACTCTTCCTCATCAGCTTTAGTGAACATATTAAAACTCCTAAGAGGACAGAAAAAAAAGTAGACATACCTATCAATATGTAGATCCATCACACTGAGAGTGTCTTACAAAAGCAGAATTGACAAGACAACACTTACCAAAGCCCTAATGAATATGTATGAGGCTCATTATCATTGGCTTAATTAGTACACTGTTGACTTTAGGTTAATGCTGGCATCCCTCAAAGGTATTTACATGGTTTGCTGATGTAGAGATTACACTCCATGGGCCATAGCAAAGAAGCCTGGGACTGAATTCAAGACAGGCCTCCACAATTTCAGTTTTGGACAAGCTTCACTTAACACATCTGATGAAAATGGCTGTGGTGGGAATCAATTGTCACCTCACCAAATGGATGCACAATTGAAAAAAAAGAAAGAAAAGCAATAGCAGGGAAGGAGTAAATTATGAACAGACGGTTTAACATGAAGCAGGGAAATGAAGCGATGCTAAGGTGCTATGCATTTGTGGCATCCTTGCTGCTTATGTAGATGACAAACTGCAAAGAGCACTGTAATTTTCAGCTTGACAATGTTCCAAGCTTATTAGATTACAAATAAACACTCTGTAACTTTAGGACAAATATGTGCTGGTTCACCAACAGATTCACTTAATGTCCAGTCAGTAACTGCTGAAAAAGCACAAAGTCCAATTTTATGAACAGTGTTGCTGATAAGTGAATTACAGTATTGTGTATAAAATCATATCAGCACCAAAATAGCATTCATAGGTTTTACATGCTTATGGATTGTCAATGAGGCTTTGCTATACACTCTGTGTAAAATAGAAATTTAATTTTGCCAAATTTTGGCAGCACATCTTATCAGTATGCAGTAGATATGGACAATATAAAAGTAACAAGACATAAACCATGTTTTTTTCATGAGTTAATGAGGAGCATTACTGTGACTCAGTTATGTGACTTATGACTAAATTGTGACTAAAATTAGCCTTATAATCAATTATTAAGTTGAGACATATTCATTCATTATTACTAATGCTTAATATTCTCAATAAGCACTGTGTAATGAACATATATTTTTTGCACATGACAGCAGTGGTCATCTGTTTAATTGCTACTTTGCCTGTTTGTTCTAATAGGGAGGAATAATTTTGGTTCAAATGCATATACAGTCTTGAAACAAAAACTAGGAGGCTGACATACTAAAAGAGATGCAAATGACCAATGTTATACCTACAGTGTTCTACATACAAATGCACAACTAATTCAAACTAGACCTTAAAAAAATCCTGTTTCTACCAGGTGAAAAGATGTGTGTTGTTAGTTTACCTTGTCATCTCAAAATGTTTACTCATTTTTTAAATATTAATTCAAAAGGCAAAATAAAGAGTCGCTACTAAGTTAACACAGTTATTTTGAGAAAATAGGCTATTACTTTGGGAATACATATGATGCAGTGGTTAGTGCTGCTGTCTCAAAGCATGATGTGTAATGTTTGAGTGTCTATTTGGGTTTCTGCATTGAGCTCCAGTTTCCACACACTGTCCAAAAACATTTATATGAACTGAACTGAAGATGCAATTTTGTCCATTGTGTCTGCCCTGCAATGGACTGATAGTCAGTCCAAACTGTTGTCTCTCTTCCAAACTTTTTCCATCAGTAGGGTAGCTATTGCTGCGATGGCTTAGTGGTTTTAGACCAGTCCCAAGCATCTTAATGTCGTTAGTTAGAATTCCGCACCAATAGGTCTAGTGACTTAGTGTTTAGGGACTAGGCCCAGGATCGGAAGGTCATTGGTTTGAATTCCGCACCAGCAAGGTACCATCCCCATCACTTCTCCCTGGGTGACAGATGTATGGCTGCTCCCTGCTGCATGGTGTGTATGAGTAAAATGCAAAGAAGGAATTTAGTTGTGGATCACTGTGTGTGGTGCTGTGTGCTCACAATGACAAGTTGCTACATTCACTTCACTATGTTCCGGTTGGGGGACTTAATTTGAACTGTTCTGAGTATTTTAACCAAAAATAAATTGGTTCAGAACCTTAGTAGTCTGTTCCCAGCTAGAACCAAAAACCTGTTGTTTTTCCCGTGGAAACCGTGACAAAATTAGTAGTATGTCCTTCTTGCTTGCTTTCATTTTAGAGCCCATCCTCCATTAATGACACATCCTTGACTTCAGTGACTCCGCTCCAAACTGATGAAAAGGCGAGCTGGTTTGCAAGACAAAGTAAAGAATCCTGAATGCAACTGATTCAAGAACCCCTTATCTTCTGGTGGAAAAGCACTCTTGGAGTGCTGGGTTAGGCTCCAGCACTCCCAGCAACCCTGTTAAGGAGAAGTATCTCAGTGAACTATTAGTTTAAGAAATACTGATGAAAAATAACTGAAAGCACCAGTATTGCTTCATTTCAGATGAGTATCAGAGGCTGCCTGTTTAGCCGATGTGAGCCAATGAGTTAAAACAAATCAGAGCGATGCTAGATGCTGAAAAAGGTTTGTCATCTTTTCTCTTCAGTGGACAATGTGCCAACATCTTCAAACATAGTTTGTTCAGGAAATGTCTTTACACCTTCTGTTCCAAAACAACCAAGCACTTACTTGATGTTATCTCGGACTGTTCAGTCATGTCCTTAACAATCGATTCTTTGTAAAATGTTCCCATTTGTTTGTCACTGAAGCAACATGAAATATAATAAATACACTTACAGAAGCAACACTGTCACATTTTACAGTGCTTCAGTATTTATTTTCAATTGGAATTGACCATGACCAACATAGGGGGGTAAAAATGGGATTAAAAAATTACATACAGGTACCTAAAAAGTCTGGGGGGAAAATAGGTGCCTTTTTCGTCACTGTAAATGGGAGATTTATGAGCTAGAAAAATTAGAACCCTGTTTAATAGCTAAAAAAAAAGTTTTTTTTTACAGGCGTTGTAATTATTATGTAATTATTGAATCATTATTTACGCTCACCCTGGGTAAGTCAGAATGAACAATTCATTATAATAATCTCCTCCCAGCATTTTACATTTTTAGAGGCAACTAACCATTATTATAAATGTAATAAGGCAGCAGCCAAAGCAGTGTCCCTTTGTTCTTATTAGGAGCAGTTAAAGGCTATTGATCCTGTATATTCCAATATGACAATCACTCTATAACTCTAAACTCAGGTTTGCAATGTTGCAACACATGAATTAATCTGTTCTATGCAACAGTAGGATGCATAAACCAGCTGTTTAACAAAATAATTTCCACTTTCATCTCAAAAGATTTAAAAACTAATTCTCAACAAAAGGGAAATTAGAAGAATCATTTTTTTCTTATTTCATTACTTACTGATTGGTCACAACTGCATGATTTAAAACAAGAAAATACAGTAAATTAAACCCAGCAGCTTGAAAAAACTTTCAAAGAGATGTCTAATGTTTAGTGCTGCCAACAAAATATGAACCTTGTCAGAACAATTCAGTTAAGTTTTGGGTTTCTTATGTAGGGCTTTATTAGACATACCAGCACTAAATCACAGAAAAACTATGACTTTGGCCTTTTTGTGAAAGTGCCTATTTATCATTGTGAGCACACAGCACAGCATTCAGTAAACCACAGTGGAATGCATCATCTGCATTTGACCCAAACACACTGTGCAGCAGGGGGCATTCATATCCAGCGACTGGGGAGCAGTGACGGGGACAGTACCTTGCTCAAGGGTACCTGAGGGCAACCTGGTCTGGGATTCCACAACCCTCTGATCCTGGGGGCTACTAACCACTATGACACTACTGCCCCACAGATTTGTTAATCATGTTTGTTTAAAGATGTGAAGGTGTAGTTATTATCCTACTCATTAATATATACTCATTAAAGAGGTGTGTCTTACATAATTGATTCACAGTCAATTAATGGTTATCATTCTAACAGTCAAGAGAAGTTAGTTCCACCACTGAACTGAGATTTTGGAGAAAGTTGAATACTTTAATGATAAGGCAAAAAATGTGTTTTCTCACGGCAGTCTTTTTTGATAAGTAAAGAACATTTAACAACAATATCTCGTCATGTAAGAAGAAATCAGTACAAATAAACAAGAGGGGAAAGGTCGAAAGGGGAAGCCAACTTGTCATTTTCTTGTTAAAGCTTTAAGCAATATGTTATTGCAAAATATGTTTGCATTTTAACTTTTCAGATACGCTATCTAGCAGATTGAATTATCATTGAAAATGCGAAACAATGTACTAAACTAATTTTAGCCTATTTCACAGTGCCAGCAGGAATTCTGATGTCATAATATGCTCTTCCCAAGAACAAAACCTTTGTATGGTATATAGTCTTTCTCCTGATATTTAGATTTAGTCTTACACAATCTACAGTACTGTGCTAAAGTTTTAGGCAGGTGTGGAAAAAATGCTGTAAACAAAGAATGCTTTCAAAAATGGAAGTGTTAATCATTAATTTTTATCAATCAACATAATGCAGTGAATTAACAAAAGAGAAATCTAAATCATATCATTATTTGGTGTGACCACCCTTTGCCTTCAAAACAGCATCAGTTCTTCTAGGTACACTTGCACAGTTTTTGAAGGAACCCGGCTGGTAGGTTGTTCCGAACATCTTGGAGGACTAACCACAGATCTTCTGTGGATGTAGGCTTCCTCACATCCTTCTGTGTCTTCATGTAATCCCAGACACACTCGATGATGTTGAGATCAGGCATCTAACTTTCTTCAATTCTATTTGTGGCACAGTATAACCCTGGGTAGGACAGTTGCTTGCATTGAGGAAGTTCTAGCTTTGACACAGGGAAATTCCTTTCTATGTGAAGTTTTGTGTTCTGCTAGTGTCTGTGTGGGTTTTTTTTCACTGTGCTCTCGCTCCAAAGACATTTATGTCAAGTGAAATGGAAATTCTAAACTGTTCTCTAGGTGTGAATGTTTGTGGGGGTGTATTTGTGTGTCTGTCCTGCGATAGTCTGGAGACCTGTACAGGGTGTGTCATGTGACCCTAAGTAAGATAAGCAGTTGAAACAATGAATGAATGAATGAAATTATTCCAGCAGCTCATAGGTTTGTCTGTTCTTTATATAAATATTTGCATTTCTTTCCTTGATCATACTGAAGGACTTCTAATGACTCAAAACTCAAAAAGTGAAAGTTAAAGATAATTCCTGGACAGAAACCAGTCCATCACAGGACAGTAGCACAAAAAGACCAGAGACCTAAAAACAATTTAGCATGGCTGTGTATTGTCTTTAGACTTTGGGAGGCAGCCAGAGGACTCTGACACAGATACTAAGAGAGACATAGAAATTTCCACCCCAACTATAAAATGAATCCACAACCTTCTCACTGTGAAGCTCCGAGCGCTCACTGATGCAAAAAAGGATTACTTGAGATGTGAAAAATCTGAATTATTGCTGGATTGTATGGGACAATGAATTATCTGTACGTATCACTATATGAACATCATAACACAATCTTTTACATCTTCTGTTTTTATTATTTATAATTACTATTTGTTCCACATACTGAGGATACATTTTAGAAGCATCTTCATAAAAAAATAATAATTTATTCATTCATCAACAACCTTTGTAGCATCAGCTCTACTCAAAATGCTTTTGTACTACTGTGTACTGTTTTAAAAGAAGCATTAGTCATCCATGACTTTGTTATCATAAGGTGATAATTTGTAACCATAAAGCTCAAATTATTGATTGCAAACATCAGTTTCTGACACTGATCACAAAGCACAGAAATCGAAACGAGTTGCTGCAGTCAGAGTGGTTAATGACTGTGGCAGAATTTCAACTGGGTCCATTCCAGTTCATCTAAAACTGCCTTAGCAGCGCTTCGCCTCTGACCAAAAACCCAAAGCCGCAGAGATTACTGGAGGAGATGGTAGAGCTGAAGACACAGTGCACAGACGCTAGAAGGGATTCCTCGGCCTGTGCCACAAGCAATGGGGTGTCGTTCTCAACAGCTTGCCTTGATGATTGATGTCTGCTTCTGGGCCTAGGGAAGAGACACTGCTCTTTCCACACAGGCCCAGCTCAATGGCTGCTGCCGGCGGCTAGGGCAAAAGCAGCCAGAGACTTCCAAAATGGCACTGTCTTCATTCAGGGGCCATCTGTTGCTGAGACTGATATAGATATCACACTAAAGAATCCCTCAGAGGAAGAAAGGCAAACATTTTTGCGGAGAAAAACCTGTCTTAAAGCATGTTTGAGAGGATTTGGCAGTCTGTGTTTCAGAGTGATTATCCTATCAAAAGTGGATGTGCTGTAGTAGTGTCAAACTATTTCATGCTCAGTGAAAGTCTTTGTTAGAATAAGTACTTCGAAGCTGTGCTATTGTGGATGCATTTCTTTCTCTCTCTCACTCTTTTTACAGTCAATGTGAGGAAGAAATTGGGTCGAAGTCCTAGCCCCCTCAGCTGACATTTAAGTGAGTTAATTAAATGCGGTTGAGTGGAGCTGATTGACAGCTGGTGTATCCTTCTCCTCAGTGAAGGTGGTCACCAGGGGTTGCTTAGGCAGAGACTATGACACTTGACAGAGGCTGTCTGGGTGGCTATTGAACTGTGGCAGAATGCTATTATGGATGATAATACCGCCAGCAATGAACCCTGCTCTATATAAAAGTGCTCACCCCTTACTTTCCCTAGGGCTCCCCGAAGAGGCTTGCAATGTTTAAGTGCAAAGAAAGGCAAAGATAAGAGATACCCATTGAATCCTTCATTCCACATAAAAATAGTTGACCTTGCTATCCTTCAACTGCCAAAGCACTGATTCCCACATTGAAAAGAATTTCAAATTAATGTGACTGCGCCTTTTAATCCAAGAAAAATTAATCCATTAATTGAAACTTGCTTTCACATGCCAGATAAGGGAAGTTCTATGTGCACTAGGGTTTTCTAAACACAAAAGCACAGAATAAATATAATGCCATCAAAATGAGCTATTTCTAATATACTTCTGGGGCATATTTACAGTAGAATACAGTGGTACAAAAGGAAAAATAACTGCTCTGAAGGCTTCACCAGCTTTCTATGCTTCTTTGTCTTATAAAAGCAAAAATGACCATATGTACAAAAAACACACTACATTCATGAAAAGGCAATGAAAATACAACCTATTGCAGTTCATTTGATACCATTTGCAGGGCAACAGGGACCAAATTGCTCTCACTGGCTCTCATTGAATCTTGAATTTTGCATATGCATGGGGCATTTTTTTTTTTTTTTTTTTGTATGAATTAATCATCTAAACCATAGTATCTAAACCATTGTTCCTAAGGTCAAACATTGACCCTATTAAGCTTTTTTTTTGCTAAATGCAGCTAATTACCACTCTCAATCTTTTATCGAATATGACAATAGAAGTCTGACTGCACAATATGGCAATTCTAAAAAAAATACCATATGGAAATTAAATTGTTGCATAATACTAATGAAATATACCTTTCAATTTGATAATAAAAAATACATTTTTCATTACAGTTTTCAACATGGCTGTCTTGGTTCAAATACCCAAGATATATGGGTGATCAACAAAGATGCACACAGTAAAAAATTTTAATTCCTAGACAGGTCTTACCATATAAAACACGTCAGATGCAGAGCTAAAAAAGTACAATGGGAGAAAAGGGAAAGTACATTGACGTCAATGCAGTTGTAGAAAAACAATAGGAAAGAGGCAAACTTCAGATGAACTCTGAAGGAATGAGATAAAAGGCGGCGTTTGCATTGTGGATTGGCGGCCTAAATGCACCGCCTGACAGTGGGAAGACATCTGCATGTGTAATGCAAAGCAACACTTAAGTGTGTCTGCAATCCCCTCCCCTCACTGAGTGGATCTATTCAATTTGGAGGTGGTGACACATAACTGGGTTTGCAGTGATAAAGAGAGGCTTGAGGGCCTAAGGATAATGTTTGGCAGACACAATCAGCTCAAGACAGCCAACGCTTCCTGAAAGGTTTAGGACAGGAGAGGGAGAAAGCAAAACCAGAATATCTTGCTGAACAGTTCTGCTTTTTGCTTTAAGCAGGAGCAGTACAGCTGATTAAGATATTCTTTTAAAATGCAACTCAGTGCCACCTTTACAGCTGGTAGGACATCCAGTCAATCTGAGGCCATCCTGACAGAGAAACATTTGTAGGATGATCTGCCAACATAAGCAGCACCAATCTTCTAGCATGTTGAGGAGCAATAATCTAATGGCAAAATTAAAACAGCATAACCCCCTAAGGCATTTTCATGATTAAGCATATGCATCAAACTTAATTTCTCAGGTAAGTGCACATTTAACATCATGTAAAAATATAAACAATTACATTTTAATACAATTAACTATATTTAAACCAGCAGCATTTAATGTTCTGTCATTCCAGTATTTTAATATAATTCCAATAAAGACATTAATTATTATGATTATTATTAGGATTAATTATTCTTTAACTGATCAGTAACTCATAAGAGTGTTATATAATTCTGATGGAATTTAAATGACTAACAGAAACAGAAGGAAATCTATTCCAAAGTCATTAATGAGTGGCTTGGGATAGCAGTGGTTTGGAACTAGACCCCAGGATCTGAAGGTCATGGATTCAAATCCCAGACCAGTAGTTTTCTGTGAGGTACCCTTGAGCAGGGTACTGTACCCATCACTTTTCCTTGGGTACGATAAACAACTGCCCCCTGCTGCACGTGTGTGTATGGGTGAAAAGCAGAGACTATGTACTGTGTTTCACAATTACAAATAGTCACTTTCAGTTCACTTGAGTTTAGAATTTTTATGGGCAAGATAGCATTGTCACAAAAAACCATTCAGAATACAGAAGATAAGGATTCACCCAGTCATGAAAATGGCTGTATGCTCATGATGGTGCCTGTCATACAGTTTTCTGTCTATCATCGTTTCATACACCCCTAATGTTTTTTTAGACTACATGAGGTCAAAAATATAAACATATTTGTATACTGTGTAATATGTAATGCAACGAAAAATTATTCTGATACATAGAAGCTGCCATACAACACATGAGCAGTGCAACAATATTCAACCCCCGAGCATAAAATAAAACTTTTTGTTTGTTTTTTTCAACAAAATATTCCCCTGGCCAATCTGTTGCCATCGTTCCCAAAAAAAAAAAAAAAAAAAACATTTCTTATCTATTCAAGAGGTAAGCCAGTGTTTCCATTCATCTGGAGTGCCTTGGCAAGCTGAAGTAGCGAGGGAATACAGAAAAAATAGAAAGAGGCAGATTAAAGAGATAAAAAAAGACATCTACCTTTCTCAACTGGAGATAAACTCACGTAAACATCTTGACACACACTAGTGAAAGTGAAACAGTGGATGAGAGAAAGAGAGAGGGAGGATATATCACGTGTTAAAATGAGTGTGTGAGAGAGACACATATATACATAGAGTCAGAGAGAGAGTCACACACGGGCAGACAGCGAGATGAAGAGATAAAACATGTCTGTGCTGAACATAATATACAGGCCTCTTCAACAGAGGCCACCAGAGACTTCATTCTCTCACGGCAGCTGAGGCTTGATAGCTTGCTGTTTACTGTTCCGTAATTCTCCTGTTACAGCCTGACTCTCCTTAAATGAGAAAGCAGCCATTAAATGACTCCTAATGCATTATACAAAGTGCTCAGCATTAGCATTACCTAAGAATAAGAAGCACTATTTGTTCCTCATTAGTTAGTAATTATCCATTTCTATGCATTATTTATATAATTATTACTATTTATTGTAAATATTATTGTTTATTTATTCATTTTCAGGTTGGAATGGGTGGAGAAGAGTGGCAGGAGTGATTTGTGACAGACTGGTACCAGCTAGAGTAAAAGGGAAGGTTTACAGGACAGTAGTGAGACCAGCTATGTTGTATGGGTTGGAGATGGGGGCACTGACAAAAAGACAGGAGGCAGAGCTGCAAGTGTCAGAGTTAAAGATGCTGAGATTTTTTAGAGGGAGAGCTCAGGTTAGATGTTTTGGAGACAAAGTTAGAAAAGCAAGGTTGCGTTGGTGACATGTCCAGAGGAGAGATGAGGAAGAGAGATGAGCTGCCAGGAAAGAGGAGAAGAGAAAGACCAAGGAGGAGGTTTATGGACGTGGTGAGAGAGGACATGCAGGTGGTTGGTTTGAAATAGGAAGATGCAGAGGACCATAAGAAATGGAGACGGTTGATCCGCTGTGGCGACCCCTAAACGGGAGAAAAAAAGTAGATTTTCTTTAAAGTTTCTTTTGAGCCAATTTTCTGCGGTTTGACATTATATGTTGTTCAATTATGCTCTTGATAAAGGTTGGGCATTGAAATTCAGTACTGTCATGGTGCTGATTAAAGTAATTTTTACTTCAGCAATGAATCAGCAGCAGTGAGTCTCTGTGCAGCTCACCCTTCTGCTTTAAGCTGCACCCATCAGTATGTGTATGAATCTGTTCTGAAATTAACATATCAATGTGGGGACAGTGGCGAGCCAACTGTGGACAGGGACAGTGGCAAGCCAGCTATGTAAGGGGACATTGGCGAGCCGCCCGGGGAAACGGACAGTGGAAGTCAGAGCTAGCTGTGGAAGAGTCAACCCAGGGCCACAGCAGGAGCCAGTAACTGACAGCTGTCCTGACCAGCCCCTGCTGAGGGCTCAGAGCAGCTAGTGCGGCTAGCTCCAGCTAGCATGTCTTGATGGTTAGCTCTGGCTAGTGTGCCCTGGTGGCTCACTCCAGCTACCGTGTCCTGGCAGTTAGCTCCCATTGTAAACGTATAACACCCAAGCATAAACCAAACACAGTCCTCTCACAGACTCAGAAACAAAGGTCACAATAATACACAAGACGAATAATGACTGATGGCTCTATCCTGGCATATTGGGACCTATATACCTTTAAATTAATGTGGCACACCTGGCGACATAACTAGGCACCAGGTGTGCCCAGTCAGAGCAGAGCGCTGACATGAGAATACATGACAATAAGTACAATGTCTTAACAAAGAAAATAAGACTCCCGGGGGTGTTAGATTTTAAAAACTGAAAACAAACTATATGATCTCAACAAAGTTTTATTAACTGTTTCTGCCAGATTTGTTCATTTTTAATTTACCGGTAAATTTGTTCCAAAACACTGTTTGAAGATGACTACACTTATAAATCAGTCAGTAAGACTTATTAAATAAATTCCAAGCACTAGAGATGATGAAAACCTAGAGGAAAAACATTATAATGTAAATTTGTGTGTCCAGTGTTTAAAGTAGGAATGGACACAAGTTATCAATGTCCTCCTGATGTCTGCATGGGTTTCTTCAGGGTTTTCCGTTTTCCTCTCCCCAGTTCAAAGACATGCTCCTAAATGTGGCTGTTTGTATGTGTTTGTCTGCCCTGTGATGGACAGAAGACTTTCAGGCTCAGGGTGTTTTTCAGGCTTTCATGCTGTAAGTGCTGATATAGGCTCCAGCACCACCAATCATTCAGAAAATGGATGGATGAATAGATAAGTACTCGGCAAACATGTCTAGTGTGAGTACCCCTGCAGTCAGCCGTTCTGGTTATTGCTTTTGAATCCCAGTAGGTTTCTTCATTAAACATAGCCAAGAACCACTACTTGATTGGGACGGCCAATCTGAATGCAGTTTGACAGGCTCTTGTTACTGAGCATGTGCAGGGGCCTCCTGAGCATGAGTCACTGATGAGTCACTGAGTCATGAATGTCCCAAACTTTTTACAATTTATCAACTATATAATGAACCAAAGGGCTCATTGCTGGCGTGATATGCACAGCAGAAATGTGTCTGGTGAATTGAAACCTATTATAAGGATTTATTTCTTGAATTCAGTTTTTATTTGAATACAAAAACCACCATCCATCATCATTCTATCAAATAAATAGCTAAATTTAATCATGGCCTCATTTAATCTGTTCAAAATGAAACAATTAGATGCTTTTTAAAACCAATATGAAACAAGTTATAGCTTTCATAAAAGGCCACATATGATATTGAATTGCCCTTGTTATTGCTTTTTTTTTTTTAACAAATTAGATTGGGAAACTGTCAGACTACTAAAAATTGAGCTTTAGCATCCTGCAGTTTAAAAAGCATTGAACTTTTGAAACATCATGCTGCTCCAATATCAGATAATAGCTAAAAACCTGTACAGACACATAGACACTAACACAGGCATCCTCAGTTACATCCGCAGCTCAGGTAATATCAGACGGCAGGGAAGAGGTGCTTCCAATTTGTTATCCATGAACTGACAATGAGCAATGAACTAAGCCTTATTGCTCAATGACAGCTCAACCAGCTGTGCCAGTTGCAAAATGTGATGTATATGAACTTGATTCATTTCTACATGAAGAAAATCCATCAACTCAGCACCATTTTACCTTTCAGTTTACATATGTTTAGGGATAATCAGGATTTAATGTGATTTACTGAAGTGAAAATAATGTGCACTTGTAAAATCAGTCCAGTGTAGTAGCAGCAGAGTTCAGTCCAGCTATTGTAAAACAGTGTTTTTCAAGTATCTGAATTTCTCCTCACCACTATTCTGAATGGTGTTAATAAGTCTGTAACAGCCCCCCACCCACCTTTTCTCTGCTATTCTTTCTCACTCTAAGTTTTAATCACTTTCAGCCATTGCCTAGAAGCCCACATGCATTATTTATGATCTAATATGAACTTGGGCAGGATTCTGCACAATGGGAAGCACTGTTGCCTAAAGATAAGAAGAGAAAGAAGAGAAGGTTCTGGGTTCAATTCCCAGGTTGGGCAGCCTGGGTTTGTGTGGAGTTTGCATGTTCTCCCTGCATCTGAGAGAGTTTCCTCCCATTATCTAAAGATACTAAATTGCCCCCTAGGTGTGAGTGTTTGTCTGAGTGTCTGCCCTGTGAAGGATTAATAACCTTTTCAGGGTGTTTCCCTGCCTTTCACTCTGTGTTCACTACAATAGACTCCAACACCACCCAGACCCTAATCAAGAAAAACTGTTCAGATAATTGAGTGACTTTAACCAGCAAACCAAAGAACCTTGTTTAGAAGTACTGATCAAACATTTATTAAAGTGGTATTTAAACCAAATTTTGGATTGCTAAGAATTAGGCAAGTAGATTTTTCACTTTATCTGCATACTGTTGATGTGTGCCTATGCCATTTCAAGTTAATTCTACATGTGCTCTTAAATACAATCTGAATATGTATTTTAAACCAATTCTAGAGTCCAATTCTAAGATTGCAGAATTTCTTCCCTATAAAATCATTCAGATCTTGTTAATTTAACCACCATTGACTAGTTGGTGGCATACATAAGCGCTTGTGGGTTACACCGTAACATGTGGTAAATTGAAACTGATGGTGTCCTCAGTCAAAAAGGATGTTTTTTTTTTTTTTTTTTTTTTTTTAGAATCATTTACAATTTATTCATACTTCAACAGTGTTGAATGCAACAGTGCCTCTGGGTGTTTTTATTTTAATTTATTTTAGCTATTTAATGATTTTATTTTATTTTTTGGCATGAATATAGCTATAGCAAAGAGCCATGTCTGGCTAAAATACTAGGATATTGATTGATGTTTCACAAAATGTTTATTGTGACTTGTGGTGTATTTCTTTATAAATATAGTACTGAAAGAAATGCTAGGTTTTCCTTTGAGCAACTGGTACAAGTGGACTGCAAGTGGGAAGACTGGCATGGACATAATGAGCAGTGAGATGCAAAACAATAAAATTAATTTAAAATATTTTTTTGGAATGCAGATAAACTAATTTACAACACATTTCTACAGGCCTGGTGATATGGTTTCTTCTGATAAATGATTAATATCACAGCATATTTATATCTAAATGATTACTAAAATGTAATACATTTAATTAAAATAAGTATTTTAAACATTTAAAAACAAACTCGCAACCTCCAAAACACTCAAAAATGACATCATCATGACATTTTATGGCTATGAAGTTTTTGTGATGCAGTGGTTAGCATCACAGCCAGAAGACTCACATGGGCCATTTCTGGATGATATACTTTTATATACTTTTTTATACATTTTTTTAATTTATATACTTTCTCACAAACCTGTGTGATTTTACTTCCACAGTACAAAGACATGCATGGTAGACTGATCAGAGATGCTATATTGCCCCAGTTTGTGATTGTGTACAATAATCTGCCCTTTGGTGGGTTGATAATCTGTCCAAGCTTTACCCCACCTTAATTCTATTTAATACTGAAATGAACTCCAGAACCCTCCCCACAAAACAGGTTTGGACAAGTGGCAAAGATGGATGTGAAAAGGGGTACATAATTTGAAAATATAGGTAAAAATACAGGGCCTTTAATTAATTTAACATAGTAGAATTACTTTTACCTTTATTATTAAAGAAAAGAGAATTACCGGGGCAGCGGTGGCCTAGGGGTTAGGGCGTTAGCCACATGATCGGAGGATTGGGGGTTTGAATCCCCTTCCCAATAGGTTGCCCTGGGGTACCCTTGAGCAAGGTGCTGTCCCTGTCACTGCTCCCTGGGTGCTTTCAATAACTGCTGCACAGTGTTTGAGTGTGCATGGGTTAAATGCAGAGTTCCAATTTCATTGTGGTTCACTGTCTGCTGTACTGTGACCTTGCAATGACAAGGGTTGTCACTTAATTAATTAGCTTTAAATGGATTATATTTTTTGAGTTACAACTCCAAAAGAGCCATACGGACACATTATTTTATATGCTTTTTTTTTTTTTTTGCCTGCCAGTAGCTCCAAAAATATTTTAAAGAGTTCCCCAAAAGTCCCTCTAGTTTTCAAACAGCTTGTTATTTGTATTTGTCTTATTTTAAATCTTCAAAACCCTGAATACTCAATTAGCCCTCAAAAATCTACTTGTAGAATAGATAATGACAGTATCTCTCTTTTCTTGCATTAGAAACTTTCTGAAGATTGTAAATCATCTGATGCAAGAAGGGCTGATGCAACATGTTAGGTCAGCACTCCTGCTCTGAGACGAATCATGAATACAGGCCCAGAGCACACTCTCATTCTGTGTTTAAAACAGTGCCCACTTCACATTGTTCCAGCCCGAGAATCAGCCGCAGAAAAGTGCAGCAATGATCAAGGAAACAAAAGCCAACACATGCTATAACTTTTGGGCCTAATTACCATTATAAATCAATGGTTCACAAGCACAAATTACCCTTTACAGCAGGTCTTTTTGGCTGGTTCTGTGTCTCCATTTATCTTGATGTGAGTCATGTAATTGGCTTAAATTCTAAAAAATAAAAAATACAGTCATTTTGTTCTCTAATGAGTCCAAATCTGCAGGACAGGACAGCATTTTTTTTCCTGCTGAGGAGGAGAATGAAGCACTTCCATCGAAATGCTTCCAACTCAAAGGAAGATCAGAGGAATGCTGAGATGAGGCACATAGATGCCACCACATGCTTATTACCACTCAATCTTCCAGCACTCAAAGGACTCATCTGATGGCTGCAGAGGTGCAGCACTGATGTAACTTCGCTTAATTATTGTACTTATGTAAGTTTTGTACTTTTCAGCTCCACTCCAGAAAGTCCAACTATCTACTTGAAAAACCCACTCAGACAGCAAGTTAAAAGCCCAGCAAAAAATGGAAACCAAAAAGTCCCCCTCCCTTACGAATTACTTTAACCTCAATATGCATTTTGAATACTTGCGGTCCTTCTGTGTACCATTACTGAAGAGAACGATCAAACTTAAAAAAAAATAACTTGGCAACTTTAGTTGACTGCTTAAGTCAAAAAGTGGAAAAACAGAGTTTATTCAGATTTTGACTCATGTGGGTACTTTGGTAAACTTTCTGGGCAGAGAGTTAAGGTTACTGAAACCAACATATTTTCAGCAATAGTTTTATAGGCTATATATCTATTTTTTATCTATTTCTCTAAGAACAGTTTATTTATTCATTTATTTACTTTATATTCAACATTGCCCTAATAATACTGTCTTATATAAAACTCTATGACTGTGTGAATTACTGTAGATCCAGCAAATGATCAGACAGTTAGGCAGGATGGAACACAGCTCCTGTGGCTAATGTATGAAAATAAAAGTGTGAAAATAAAAGACTTATGGATACATGAGTCATATTTTGTTTTGCACAAAGCCTTATTCTCATTATAAAGGGGGATAATATCCATTTAAACACTTTAATTAGTCTTTATTTTTATTTTTTTATATTTTTATATGTAGTCCCTGCGATGGGCTGGCGACCTGTCCAGGGTGCGTCCCCCGTCCTCGCCCTGTGTGCGCTGGGTTGGACGCCAGCACTCCCCTGCGACCCCGTTTGGGACAAGCGGCAGATAATGGATGGATGGATACGTAGTCCCCACTATTTTGAATCCAGTACTTTGTGCATGAATATTTAGTCATGTGCAGTTAAGTCCATGAAAAAGGTATTTCTCTGCCTTTCACCCTGCGTGCACTGAAATATAATCCTGCATCCCTACAACCCTACTCAGGATAAGCTGTTAAAATAATGAGTTGGTAAGTGAGTGAGTGAGCGAGAAAGAATGGGTGGTGGTGGTCTAGTGGCAGGTTTGAATCCTACCTCTGGCACTATCATCATTGGGTTTCTGAGCAAGACCCTTAACTTTGAGTTGCTCCAGGGGGACTGTCCCTGTAAGTGGGAACTGGAAGTCGCTCTTGATAAGAGTATTTGCTAAATGCAACAAATGTAAGAGGTTTAGTTTGTTGAGGCACATTTGCATTTTGTCATTTGCTGATGATGCATTTCATAGTACATATACTTCCATTAACCATACATTGCCATTTGTTATTCTACAGTTTTTCCCAACTTTATAATTCTATGAAGTTGTATAATGTATAATTCTTCCAGTGTCAGTCAGTCATTGTCTGCCGCTTGTCCCAGGCGGGGTCGCAGGGGGGTGCTGGAGTCCATCCCAGCTCACACAGGGCGAAGGTCACACCCAGGACAGGTTGCCAGCCCATCGCAGGGAGGAGCATGACAGGGACAGCACCTTGCTCAAGGGGCAGATGCATAAACCAACGTCTTAAGCTAATCTTTTTTTACATTATAGTATTTGATTATCTATTTTGGCTGCCATTGTCACTTGATGACAATGCTCTATAAACTGGAAAGTAGAGTTTGATCAGGTCAAACATTTATCAAGTTTGCACAAACAGGATTAAAATATGGTGCTGTGTTTCTTGTTGGATTAGATCAGGCTGCAGTTGGTCTTATTTAAACATTGGACACTGTTTGATTAAAACTAGAGGGATGGTAACACTAACACCAACACTAAAGGGATGGCAAGCTCAAGGTTTTATACCTTAGCCTTTTTTGGCATCATTGATGTATGAATTCACTGAGTGAAAGCAATAGCAATCAATTTACTTGCTGCAACATCTTACCACAAACCACTGATGTTTTCTCCAAATTATTTTCCACAATATTTACTGATAACCCATAGGGGAATGAGAAGTTCAAGCCCTGTTTAATCATTGGGTCGACATGGCAAAGAGTCTGACACTACCTGGAGAAAACCTTTCATAGCCATATATTTCCAAGAAGACTCTTAGGGGGTACTGGGGGCTCTGCAGGTTCTTGCTGCATGTTTGTGGGCTGGAGGCAGCAGGCAGTGAAAGGTGCCTGATTGATGGCCTCAGAGCAGCGGCCTGGTGTGCCATGCCCTGGGGAGCTGGCTGTAAACACATAGCCCCAGCCTAGCAATGCGTCTGAGCCTCTGACACATCCCTCCCTCTCTCGCTTACACACCCGCTACCTCCTTAACTGTCACTTCTCTCCCTCTCCCTCTCTCTCTCTCTCTCTCTCTCTCTCTCTCTCTCTCTCTCTCTCTCTCTCTCTCGATATGACCCACCCTTGCATACACTGTGTGCACAATTATTAGGAGTATTTTGAGGAATCATTTTAACATGGAACAAATTCAGCACTATCGGTCAATCCAAAATGTTAAAACCCTGAAACCTGTTTTACAAAGGAAATGTAATTGTTAACATTCTCAGAGGATACATATGTGTGCACAATTATTAGGCAACTATCAGTGTGCAGAATTGTTATGCAACTAAATGAAAAATTAAAAATTTCTAACTCAAAATAAAAAAACAAAAAAAAAACATTTCTGACATTTAAAAAAAAGAAGTTAGTGGCCAGTATATACACCTTCTTTTCAATGAAAGTCATAATCATAATCCTTCCATTCACGGATTTCATGTCAGTTTCTTGATCTGCTGACAATCAACTTTTTGTGTAACAGCAACCACAGCCTCCCAGAAACTGTTCAGAGGGATGCACTGTTTTACTTCCCTGTAAATCTCCCATTTAAGAAGGTCCACAAGTTCTCAATAGGGTTTTGGTCAGATGAGGAAAGGGCCATGTCATTATTCATTCATCATTACGGCCTTTACTAGCCATGCAGTGGAGAACATCACTGTACTGTATATGAATATTTATATATCCTGCATAAAAATCATGGTCTTCTTGAAAGATTCTGATTTTTCCTGAAGCACTGCTTGAAGAAAGTGTCTTCTAAAAACTAGCAGTAGGACTGGGAGTTGATTTTGAGTCCATCTTTTATGATACCAGCCCATACCAGTACCCCACCTCCATCTTGCTGGCATCTGAGTTGAAGTGGAGATGTGTACTGTTACTAATCACAGGTCCATCCATCTGGTCCATCAAGAGTCACTCTCATCTCTTCAGTCCATAAAACCTTTGAAAAATCTGTCTTGAGATATTTCCTGGCCCAGTCTTGATGTTTCAACTTGTGTGTATTGTTCAGTGGTGGGGGGTTTCAGCCTTACCTTGACCACGTCTCTGAGCACTGAACACCTTGAACGATATCATAGCAATTATTAATTTTTACTTTTCAGCGTCAGTTACATCTCTCTTTTGGCCTATTTTGCCTGAAGAAAATAAGCTGCCTAATAATTCCATACCCTGACAAAGGGTGTTGATCTCCTTAGGCCACCCTCTCTGTCCTTACACAAATACACATCACCTGATCTGCTTAAAACCAATTAGCATTAAAGTTTATACAGCTCAGCGTTGAAATATATGCATAAAAATAGTGATATGGTCAAAACACTCATAATTGTGCACTCAGTGTACTTATTGAGCCCTTTATTCCTTTATTCCTGTGTGCTCATATACTAATATACAGATATAGTATCCTGAGTGCCCATATACTAATATACAGCTATGTGAGCCTAGGACCCAATGGTGGAAGTGGAGTAGAAGATTCTGGCTGTTTGTGCATGTGTGTTGGTGTGTGCTGTCAGCAACAGACACTGTACTAGGGATCAGTGCAAATACAAAAAAGATTAGGCACTTCTGTGAAGCCATTAGCACTTCAAAATTGGAGGACGCTGCCGCCACAGCATGGTGCAGTGTAAACATGCAATGGCAGTGGAGATTAGCACGCAGGTAAATGCGGCTGAAGGCAGGCAGAGTTGAAATACGTGCCTCTTTGACGCATCTCGCTTATCGCTCCCTCTCACATTCTGCCAGGCCGTGTCACATGAGAGTAAGTATCTTTGTGGAGAGAAAAAAAAAACTTACACACACATCTATAGACTGCACAGAGTCCCATTTTTAACACGAGGTAAAATGAGATTATATTCTTAGAAGCTGTAGAATGGACGAGGGCAAAGGCTTTTGCTTGGTAAGCAGTGGCAGGCGCATGGAGGATACACTGCTCCACAGCTGCCCCAGTGCACACACAGCTGTTCCCCCTGAGGCCTTCCACCGTGGAGGCGAGACTCCATTAAAGTCCCAGTGTGTATGTGTGTGTGTGTTAAATAAACACTTAAGGAATGAATCACTTCAACTATGGACTTGCAGTCTCTGTGGACATGGATGCATATTCAGATTCAACCCCATAAATCAGCAGAGAGGCAAAAGGAAAACAGTGTCAGAGCTTCAGCAAAATGATAGCACTGAGTGTAAACAAAGGTGTGTCAGGAAACTATGAATACACATGTTTCAGTGATGATAGTGACAATAATAATTAAGCCTGTCACAATGATGAAATTTAATCCCATGATTAGATCTGTCATTCCTTATTCATTGTATGCAGCTATTCAAGCTTTTAAGTAACGTAACTAATTAGCTAGACTTACCAAGTATTTCCCATAACTGTAAGACATAAGATACGTCATCAATATAAGGTTTTTATGTATAATGACATACACTTACATAAACATTTATAAAGGCTTAATCATGCATCACAAATATTAAATTTCTCATCAGGAAATTTAAGATGGGATGAAGTATTAGAAATGTAATGGAGAGGATATGGGTGGGCAGTGGTGGCCTAGTGATTAGGGCGTTGGCCGCGTGATCTGAGGTTCAAGGGGTTCGAACTCCTTCCCAAAAGGTTGCCCTGAGGTACCCTTGAGCAAGGTGCCGTCCCCGTCACGCTCCTCCCTGCGATGGGCTGGCGACCTGTCCAGGGTGTGTCCCCGTCCTTTGCCCTATGTGAGCTGGGATGGACTCCAGCACTCCCCCGTGACCCCCGCTTGGGACAAGTGGCAGAAAATGAATGAACGAATATGTATTCTGAATGCCATTTTACCTTGTTTATGATGTTTAGGCTTAAGTGAAAGTGACAACCCTTGTCATTGCAAGGTCAATGCACAACAGACAATGAACCACAACGAAATTGGACCTCTGCTTTTATTGAAAGCACCTGGGGAGCAGTGATGGGGACAGCACCTTGCTCAAGGGTACCTCAGGGCAACCTTTTGGGAAGGGGTTCGAACCCCTGATCCTCCGATCATGTGGCTAACACCCTAACCACTAGGCCACCGCTGCCTTGGTGAAAAAAATGTTTAAAAAAGCTTTTTACTTATTATTATGTTTTCAATCATTTGTAATAGTAATTTGACCTGTCACAATCAGTTTGACCTGTCATAATCAATTTGATCTGTCATAATCATGGAATGTTTGCCTTCGATTAAACATTCCATTCTTTTTAGAAAACAACATCATGCAGTCCAGTCCTTCATAGCACATTTTCTCCCAACACATTAAATATATTTGTCACTTTTATCAGTGTTATATTCTGCAATGCAAAACTCAATGCACTGCTTTTAAAAGAGGGCAAAGGCATGGCTTATGTGCTGGTCTGCAAGTGGTCAGTGTAGTGTCTTTTGGGAGCCTGTTCAAGACTTGTGTATTAATCAATGTCATCATCAAGGAGAAGCAATTAAAACTCAGGGTTAGAAAAGGCAACTGCATACCCCAGATGCTGAGTTAGAAAGAGAAAGTGAATGAGAGAGAGAGACAGAGAGAGACAGAGAGAGGGAGAGAATAGTATTCGCCTTGCATGCTGCCAACAAAAGGCAGTCAACTGTGCCCAAGAAAGCCAAATTTAGCTTTGGCCTTGAGCCTTTATTCTGTGTTCAAAACTCCTGAACTGTATTCATGTTACAAGAGCAAGAGCAAAACATACAGAATTTACATAAGGACCCGTTCTTGTTTGTTTTTTCCTCTTTTTTTGTCTGATAATGATCTAGCTTGAAAATGAGAAGTGCTTGTTGTAGCATCCCTATGGTTCAGGATGAGGTTAAAGCTTGTCTAGTCACAATAGCATGAGCTAATGAAGTTAGACATAACCTCCTCCACTCCTGTCCCTCGTATGCCCTCTTTAGATCCAGCCTTGTGCCCATTTATGGACAAGAGCCTATCTGCGGCCGGGCCTGTATTCTTCAGAATCAACCTTCATTCTACACAGATCAAGGTCAGTGGATCTCTCAGAGCATGGGTTGAAGGGAAATGAGTGTAATGAGATGGAACGTGTCCCTACCCAATGCATGAAGCAGGCTGCACAGAAGGATCTCTCCTAAGTTGAAGTGGAGCACAATCTCTAACTTTTAAACAACGTGTTGAGGATCTTACAAAAACTAATCAGAGAGATGCAGTTTTCAGCTCATTTTTAACACAACCACATCATTTTGCTCTGTGACAGAAATCAAAACCTTGTTTTAGGCTAAAAACAAAACAGGAAATAAGAGAGCTTTTCAAGCTCATCGAAACATGAGGACCCTTCAGGGCATAAGCCGAGTTCTAGAAACAGGTCCCTGATAGGAGAGATTTAGCATTTCAGACATGAGCCCATTTCATTTTCATCTGCAGTGCCTTGAGACTAAGGAAGCATAAATAATTGAAGAAAAATTCTTAATACTGAACACCACTTCAGGCTTAATTTCATTATTTAGAACTCTAAAACATCCCGGTTCCCTTACAAATAGACTTTAGGTTCCAGCCAAGCCATTTAGTCTATTAAATCAGTGCAACTTAACAGCAAACAGGGCTGACGTAATAATGGATGTCTTTAAATTACCAGATAAAGTCAGTAATTTTAGAAAATTAGAAAATCTTATCTCTTAATAGGCCATTTCTGATGATCACAGACTAGGTTTTACTCTTTAACTCTATACAGATACATATATAACAATAGAGTCTGAATGGTTAAAAATGTATCAAATGTGCCTGAAGCTACCCTTTACAATAGAAAAACTGAAAAAAGATAAGCAGCATAAAAATAATGTTTCCAATAATGTTACCATTCTTCTAGGCATGAACTCACACTGCAGGTATCTGGTTTAATTTTTTATGTAGCAAATTAATTGCAAATTGTTTTGATGACTTTTAAGGTAAAATAATTGCATTTCAAATAGTTGCTTTTTTGTTTAACTGCTTAAAAATAAACTCCTAAAATGTGGTTGGTGTACAAAAGTACAGAAAATGCAATATTTATGTATCTCTTACAAAATCAAAAAGACATAATCTTTTTGGGATGCTAAATCTTTTCACATCTCATAATTCTACTTTATTTTTATGCAGGTCTTCTGCTGAAGAAGAATGTGATGGCAGCCCTACCAAGGTTGTGTATTGGCAGTGATGGACTATGAAAAAACAAAATTATGGAAACACATGATAATCAATTGTGTTATCAAGAAATTCAACAGTTGGAAACTGACAATTAGATTTGATTCCTAACAACAAATAGCTAAATAAATGCTTAAAATCTAGCTAAAGAATCTGTTTCAGATTTGACCATATTGAACTACATTCTTATTTTATTATATTTTTATTTCTTAATCCTTCCTGAGATCCTTCTTGCACAATGCTGTGCTTTTCTGGTTCATTCTGGTGCATTTGACCAGGTCAGAGTGGGTGTAACATCATGCTGTAATATGTTTATGGGTGATGTAACATGATGATTTAATAAGTTGATATGTGATGCAAAATGATGATGTAATACTGTCAATTATGTCTTTCACAACAGTTGTTTTGTTCTGTGTTCACAGCAAAATCTTATGGGTGATGAAATGTGTTATTCCAGTGAACAGTGGTAAAATTTATGATAAATATTTTACATGGTTCCTTATCAAAACATACTCAAAAAAAGTCAAAAAGAAAAAAAAGGAAAACATTGCAGTTTGATCAAATTCTGATTAAGATCATGACAGCAAGTCTGCATCAAATCCCAAGCCTGTCATCGCCAGACATTTCAGTCAGCAGCTTGATATTACAAACTTTTGACATTACAAACTTTTTGCAGCTCTGCATATAAGGGAAAAATCTCTACTTTGTTGGAAGAAGGAATTTAGATGATATAAAACACATTTGATTCAAAAATTCCAAGCCTCTTTGGCGAGGTTTTTCTTTCTGTTGTATAAAAGCAATAAAATACTTCTGCTCACTCACTCTCACATTTTATAGAATAAACAATTTATTCAAAATTAATCAGTTTCTGTCATGTCCTAGTGATTAAATATATTTCAAGGACATCGCCGGGTCTACTAAAACCGTACCATGCTTAAGGGGTAATAAACCTTTCGAAAGCATCTAATGAAAGCACAGACTGGTAAGTAAATACAGAAATGTTCATTATAGTGCTAGAACTTTAATCACTAATACAAATAACATGTTATTAATACTCAGGACTGGACTTTTTTAATATTCATATTTTTTAACAGTATTTTACAGCGCATCTAGGACAGCTTAAATGGGCAGATTTTATTTGATTTTATTGACATCTGTTGTTCTCAAGAGACCTTATAAATTGGCCACTGTAAAGGTGGCGGGGAGTAGGGAGGACGCCAATGCAGAGCCAGGAGTTCGTAACATGAATTTATCAGCTATATTTCTTCTTCTTCTTTTTCTTTCGGCTGCTCCCGTTTAGGGGTCGCCACAACGGATCAACTGTCTCCATTTCTTCCTGTCTTTTGCATCTTCCTGCTTCAACCCGACCACCTGCATGTCCTCTCTCACCACGTCCATAAACCTCCTCTTTGGTCTTCCTCTTCTCCTCTTTCCTGGCAGCTCCATCCTCAACATCCTCCTTCCAATATAATCATCGTCTCTCCTCTGCACATGGCCAAACCAACGCAACCTTGCTTCTCTAACCTTGTCTCCAAGACGTCTAACCTGAGCTGTCCCTCTAATATACTCATTTCTAATCCTGTCCAACCTCGTCACACCCAACGAAAATCTCAGCATCTTTAACTCTGACACCTCCAGCTCTGCCTCCTGCCTTTTCGTCAGTGCCACCGTCTCCAACCCATACAACATAGCTGGTCTCACTACTGTCCTGTAAACCTTCCCTTTTACTCTAGCTGGTACGCGTCTGTCACAAATCACTCCAGCCACTCTTCTCCACCCATTCCAACCAGCCTGCACTCTCTTCTTCACCTCTCTTCCACACTCGCCGTTACACTGAACTGTTGATCCCAAGTATTTAAACTCCTCCACCTTTGTTACCTCCACTCCCTGCATCCTAACCACTCCACTTTCCTCCCTTTCATTCACACTCATGTATTCTGTCTTTGCCCTACTCACTTTCATTCCTCTCCTCTCCAGAGCATATCTCCATCTCTCCAGGTTCTCCTCAAGCTGCTCCCTACTCTCACTACCGATCACAATATCATCAGCAAACATCATCGTCCACGGAGACTCCTGTCTAACCTCGTCCGTCAACCTGTCCATTACTATTGCAAACAAGAACGGGCTCAGTGCTGATCCTTGATGTAATCCAACCTCTACTTTAAATGCATCCGTCACTCCCACTGCAGATCTCACCACTGTTACACTGCCCTCATACATATCCTGAACTACTCTCACATACTTCTCTGTAACACCAGACTTCCTCATACAAAACCACAACTCCTCTCTAGGCACCCTGTCATATGCTTTCTCCAAATCCACAAAGGCGCAATGCAGCTCCTTCTGACCTTCTCTGTACTTCTCCATCAACACCCTCAGAGCAAACATTGCATCTGTGGTGCTCTTTCTCGGCATAAAACCATACTGCTGTTCACTGATCCTCACCTCTTTTCTTAACCTAGCTTCTACTACTCTTTCCCATAACTTCATGGGGTGGCTGATCAACTTTATCCCTCTATAGTTACTACAGCTCTGTGCATCACCCTTATTCTTGAAGATCGGTACCAGTACACTTCGTCTCCACTCCTCAGGCATCTTCTCACTTGCCAAGATTGTGTTAAACAATCTGGTCAGAAACTCAACTGCCATCTCCCCTAAACATCTCCATGCTTCCACTGGTATGTCATCCGGTCCAACAGCCTTTCCATTCTTCATCCTCTTCATCGCTGCCCTTACTTCCATCTTGTTTATTTGCTGCACTTCCTGGTTAACTCTTCTCACATCATCCAGTCTTCTCTCTCTCACATTTTCTTCATTCATCAGCTCCTCAAAGTATTCCTTCCATCTGCTCAACACGCTCTGTTCACCTGTGAGTACGTTACCATTTCTATCTTTAATCGCCCTGACCTGTAGCACATCTTTCCCAGATCTGTCTCTCTGTCTAGCCAATCGGTAAAGGTCCTTTTCTCCCTCTTTACTGTCCAACCTCTCATACAATTCACCAAACACCTTATCTTTGGCCTTCACCACTGCTTTCTTCGCCCTGCGGTTCATCTCCTTGTACACCTGTCTACTTTCTTCATCTCTCTGTATGTCCCATGTCTTCTTTGCCTCCCTCTTCTTTTGAATACACTCCTGGACTTCTTGGTTCCACCACCAGGTCTCCTTATCCTCTTTCTTCCTTCCGGATGTCATACCAAGTACATTTCTAGCCGTCTGCCTGATCACTTCTGCAGTAGTTTCCCAGCAATCCGGTAGCTCTTCGACACCTCCCAGTGCCCGTGTTAACTCCTGCCTGAATTCCACCTTGCAGTCCTCCTCCTTCAGCTTCCACCACTTGATCCTCGACTCTGCCCTCACTTTCCTCCTCTTCTTGACCTCCAAGGTCATCCTACAGACCACCATCCTATGCTGTTTAGCTACACTCTCCCCAGTCACTACTTTGCAGTCTCTGATCTCTTTCAAACTGACCCTCCTGCAAAGAATATAATCCACCTGTGAGCATCTTCCTCCACTCTTATACGTCACCCTGTGCTCCTCCCTCTTCTTAAAATAAGTATTAACTACAGCCATTTCCATCCTTTTTGCAAAATCAACAACCATCTGACCTTCAGCATTCCTCTCCTTGACACCATGCCTACCCATCACCTCCTCATCACCTCTGTTCCCTTCACCAACACGACCATTAAAATCTGCACCAATCACCACTCTCTCTCCCCTGGGTACACTCTCTATCACTTCATCTAACTCACTCCAGAATTTTTCCTTCTCTTTCATCTTACAACCAACTTGTGGAGCATAAGCACTAACAACATTCATTATCACACCTTCAACTTCCAGCTTCAAACTCATCACCCTCCCTGACACCCTCTTTACTTCCAAAACACTCTCCACATACTCTTCCTTCAGGATAACACCTACTCCATTCCTCCTTCTATCCACACCATGGTAGAACAGTTTAAACCCCCCTCCAATACACCTGGCCTTACTACCCTTCCATCTAGTCTCTTGCACACACAAAATGTCAACCTTCCTTCTCTCCATCATATCAGCTAATTCTCTACCTTTACCAGTCATGCTGCCAACATTTAAAGTCCCTACCCTCACTTCCACTCTCCTATCCTTCTTTCTCTCCTTCTCCCTCTGGACATGCCTTCCTCCTCTTCTTCTTCTTCTTTGGCCAACAGTAGTCCAATTTCCACCAGCACCCTGTAGGCTAACAGCACTGATGGCGGTCGTTGTTAACCCGGGCCTCGACCGATCCGGTATGGAATTCTGTATCGTTGTCCGCATATTGATTTGGCAAAGTTTTACACCGGATGCCCTTCCTGACGTAACCCTCCCCATTTACCCGGGCTTGGGACCGGCACGAAGAAATTCACTGGCTTGTGCATCCCTAGTGGCTGGGTTATTTATCAGCTATATTTACAAAACAAAAACCAAGGACTGCAGTTCTAACTAAAATCAAGGGAACTGCAGCCTAAACCAAGAACACCAGATTATCAAAATCACCACAGAGTGTGTAGGCAGAGCCTAACAAATGAGCCGCGCTCTGTTCTGACTCATTGGGGCTTAAATAGTCAGCCCCAATGAAACACACCTGTGCCTTCATTAGCTCAGGTGTGTTCAGTCAGAACAGAGCGCCCTCTATCGTGCACATAACACCTCATCTGTGACAGCCACTGGATATTTTTTTTCTAAATTCGCTTTATATCAGAATTAATAATACGGTAATAGCAGGCTCTATCAGACTCCAAAATGATTTCTAGATGCATACTCACATTAACAGAAATGGGTACTGAGAATTATGTGGGAAGCCAGTTTGACATTTGGTCTAAAGAGAGTAAAAATATGAGCAAAAATCACTCATTCTCTAGCTGCTCTATTGAACCTGTCATTAGAAAGAGCTTTTGTAAGAGACTTTTTGTAAAACCCATGACATGTTTCAATGATTGCATATTCAGATTTTTTTCATTTCTTAGTCCTACAATGGAGGGTATTCATTTGCCGCCATTCAT
This sequence comes from Hepsetus odoe, assembly GCA_017165825.1. Classification (NCBI taxonomy): domain Eukaryota; kingdom Metazoa; phylum Chordata; class Actinopteri; order Characiformes; family Hepsetidae; genus Hepsetus; species Hepsetus odoe. The sequence goes on along the minus strand of CM029380.1, from coordinate 12,714,261 downwards.
GTTTGATGCATGTTTCAACAATGGGTTTAAGGGCTGGCAATTGGTCACTGTCAGTCAGTCAGTCAGCCAGTCAGACAGTCAGTCACATATAGACAAGCTGCCTGTAGGTAACTTGCATAGAACAACAACCAGTGTATAGTAGCTACAGAAACTACATAGTAACAAGCATCTATTTGCGTATTAGCCAGTAATTTATTTTATTAATTTTGATTTATTTTTAATTCATTATTTTAAAAAATATAGTTTATATTCTTATCTAAATGACAGAATATGCAACAAATATTTAAAAAATGGCTTTTAGGCCAATTAATTCTTCATACTTCAGGGGGAAAAAAATCTGAGTACACGTTTAAAGTAAATGTGACCTGGAAAAAATACATCACAATACCACATATAAAATAAATATTTTAGTTTTCCCAGATCACTTGCCATTACATGTGATAAACCTTTACTTAAAACTTTTATTCAGATTTTAGCAGACCTTCAGTGTGGCCATGTTTTATTAACATATCCTGTCATAATGCGTCACACACACTACACTGAATGTGTGAAATGTCAAAAGCAATTCCTGGAGAAAGCTTTTTGGCTTTACTGAAAGTGTGTTTCTGACTCAGATGCTTCTTTAAGTATGACACACAATCCATAACTTGCCTAAAGTCACACAGATGTGTACGCAGGCTGATTCTACACCTGGAGAAAGCAGCCACCAAGGATGCCACTTTAGGAGACAGGTAGGTCCTTATTCAACATGAGGAACTCTCAGGTATCAATTCCAGCTGACTTGAGATGGTGTGGTTTACTAGTGTACATATAAGTGTGTGTGCAATTGAGGGAGAAGGGGAGAGGGAGACAGGGACAGAGAGAACACACCGTGCAAAGTGCACTCGAACAGCGGATATCAAGATAGCTTCTTGATATGAAGCCTCCTTCTCTCGCTCTCTGAGTACGCAATCAGACTCACTACCAGAGTAAATACAGTAGCAACACCAGGGGGGAGAGACAACTCTTGACTGCTCCCTCTTCATCTCAGCAGTACCACCAGAGTGTGTGGGAGACAGCGTCCCTCGCCACAAAACATGAGACACATTCAACAGCTAAGATTCAAAAAGACCTCGCTGAATTTTGCCAAAATAACAGTCTTTGTGAAATAGGTATAATTCTCAGATTTAAATAAATCTTGCATGGCAAAAAGAGGCTCAGCACAGTGCCCTCTAGTGATTGCCTTGTTTTAAAGCGAGAGAATTGGTCCAGCCTGCAGGTAAAGGTACAAGATATGTTTAGCCATTTTCAGCCATTTTACTAGTTCCAGCTCAGGACAAAGCTGTGGTGGTTTTCTAAAAATGCTAAGGTGGGTGCTTACATATAAAATCATTTCATGGCACAAACACAGTCCCAACCTAACAGACCCACCTGTAAAAGTCCATGTGAACACACATATCAAAAGGAAGAAAAGGAGTTTTAACAAGAAGTTTTAGTCTTCTTGTTGAAACTGCTAAAGGTAATAGGCACAACTCATCTAAATCTTTCTATGGGAAATACATCCCCAAACGTATCCAAAATCTTCAAATCTGCTCAAGTTCTTCATTAAGGTGATGCAGACGGTTTAGGAATCATGACTTACTGTGAGCTTTACTACACTGAGAGTATTGAGAATTTGGGATGGATTTATGGATAACATTTGGGCACCTATTGACTGTTTGGACCCTTTTGTTATCCTCACAGCTTTAGGGCTAAATGAATGATGCAAAATGTCTTGGCTAAACTACATCTGGTGTAAATAAAACATGGATTCATTTAATTTCCACCAAAATATCTTTTAAAATAATACTTTTTAAAAGGCTGCGATAGGCTGGCGACCTGTCCAGGGTGTGTCTCCGTCCTTTGCCCTGTGTGAGCTGGGATGGACTCCAGCACCCCCCCACGACCCTAATTAGGACAAGAGGCCCAGAAAATGACTGACTGACTGACTGATTGACTTATGAAAGGAAAGTGGTCAATAAATGTAACACCATACTGTCTACACTACACTTCAAAATCAGGGATGGGAAGAGCTGAAGATCAACATAAAGGGTTCTAATGAAAAAGGGCTTAAAATTGATGTTGTCTTAATTTGCTTGAAAATTAAAAGAGCAGAGACTAATGATAATCCTGTGATGCCCAAACCTGTATAAGAGGTGTTTTCTGATACAAAGTTGTTGTTTTTTTTGCACTCAAAGACGAGATTACCAGGATAAGAGATTAAACGCGGAGCACATCAGACACAACAGAGTGTGTCATTAATTAAAACTGTGGCTGTGTCCCAGTCAGCTGTCTTATCGAACCCTCAACGACGTGCTTTTTGCTTGCAAACAAAACATCAGATTACTCCTTCTGCAGCTCTGAGTGGGGCCTAATTAGCCAGGCTTGCGGTTCTACAGAAGGAACTTTAATAAAGATGAGTAGGAAACGCACCCTGCCATGAGACACTTCTCTGATGGTAAGTAAACACACATACCTGAGATTTCATTTGAGTGTAGTAGACACTCTAGAGTCTAATGAGCTACCTGCAGTGGAGGCAGGCTGTGGGTGTTGTGCAGATGACGCAATCAGATTGGTGCCTATGACTTATTCACTCTGCACTTTGTCTAGACTGCAAGCCCATGTTTAATAATTATCTAAATAAAATCTAAATAGAAAGATAATGGCCAGAATTTGCCCAGATAAATACATCTATACACACATCCACATACTGTACCCATACAGACCCACATATTTACACACTCAAACACACAGGCATACATTGATTATGACTTAAAAGCTTTATTTCCCGCTCCTCTATATCCGATAACACTGTTCCGATGTTCTTTCATGCTAAATGGATCCTTTTTTATTTGCCACATCTTTGACCAGACAAAATGGGTGGATAAAAATGCTCTGTGTAATTGAAATGGATGGAAAAAAAAACACTATTGTTATACTTAGTATTGATGCACTAAAGACTTGTAACATGGTAATTGCAATCCAATTTGACCGACAGCGGCTGTGGTTGTCGCTGGAAATAACTGCAATCAAGCCATCTCCTTTTGTATTAAACATTGGCAGGAGAGCTGAAAAGGCTTTCATGGATGTCAAATGTGAGTGGGGGTGCAGTGCCTTACAAAAAAGGAGGTCCACAGGAGAGGAAAAATGCTCTTGTCCATCATAAACACCACACAACCATAAGAGAGAAAAGCATGAAGCTATGCTTAAGTCCCTAAAAGTAAAATTACCCAAACAATAATCTTTTTTTTAACAAGCCAGTGAAGTTTTATTTAAAGTGTTATTTGAAGATCATTAAAATCACATTTAATAGCAGCCAGGTTATAAGTTATGGTTTACAAGAATGGTTTGAAAAAGTAAATGATGCTATTATTCACCTACAGAAAAGCAGTCAAGATGAGCTCAATATCCAAAATTTGATTCTTCATTGTAGAACTAAAGCAGTGAGGCTAGTATTGTTAATGCTATTGCTAATAATATTTCCAGATGTTTCTGTAAGATGCATAATCATGAGCATAGCCAAGCCATCCATGTATACCTCATTGGCTGTATAACAGTTTGTACTGAAGATCTGCGCTATAGGATTTGAAAATATCTGCTCTGCTAGATCTCCCTTGGCCAGCTGTTTTGTTTCATTTTTGTTTTAATGGAACAGCTCTTTTTGTGAAATGGAAGCACCTAGGAATAACACCAGCTCAGACATGAAGAAGTTGATAATGAAGCCTATGGCTTGCTGGATGAAACTGGGTTTGCAAGCACATTGGTAATGTTTGGTTGAGGAGGGTTAATGTGTTTGGGGCTTGTTCAGGTTTTGGGATAATACTCCTAGTTCCACAAAATCGTAAGGTTCATTCTACAGCATAAAAAGACATTTTAGAAAAATAAACGATTCAGATTCAGAATGATTAAAATGAGTGTGCAGTGTTTTCTGTGTCTCTGTGTGCAAAGTGACCATTTTATATTTTTTATTTAACCTTCACTTACAAGAACAAAATATCTTATTTACAGTTGCAACCTTGCAAGATGCTAAAAACAGAAACCTCTTGAGGGGAAGGGTGTCACGGATGAGGTGTTTTGTGCACGATAGAGGGCGCTCTGTTCTGACTGAACACACCTGAGCTAATGAAGGCACAGGTGTGTTTCATTGGGGCTGACTATTTAAGCCCCGATGAGTCAGAACAGAGCGCGGCTCATTTGTTAGGCTTAGCCTACACTCTGTGGTGATTTGGTATTTTGGTTTGGTTTGATTTGATTTGATTTGATTTGATTTGATTTGATTTGATTTGGTTTAGGCTGCAGTTCCTTGATTTTGGTTAGGAACTGCAGTCCTTTGTTTTGTTTTTGTAAATATAGCTAATAAAGTTACGTTGCGAACTCCTGGCTCAGCATTGGCGTCCTCCCTGAACCCCACCACCGTTACAGAGGGGTTGTAAAATAATAAAATATGTGTAATAATATGTGTAATATCAGATAGAAACACACAAAAGCCAAGGTTTGTAGTCTACCTACTATATGAAGATATGGTTTTAAAATGGGATGGTCTGGTGTCCACGTACTTTTAGCTATATAATGTGCAGACTCCAGCCTTCTTTTAAGGCGGCAGACCAATTAGAATGGTCTATGACACAGTATAACAATGTGAGATATAAAGCTCTACATGCTGCTTTTTCAGACATGAGGGTCTGTTTTAACATATCACTTCAGGAAAATGAGCACTGATCATTTGTATTTATTGTCAGAAGCAGTATTATGGAGGAATCAGTAGCAAAGCACCGTATTCTTTTCATTTTCAATGGGAAGCATTGATTCTGACATACGCAGCCTCATGATGGGTTGTATGTGAGTGAACTAAACCCAGTTGAACCTAATGTGTAATATCTTACCTGTAAATACTCAAGTGTTTACATGGTTCATGGTATTAGGTACCAGTGACCTTATTCAGGATGTGCAATGAAAATAATGAATGGAACTGCAGCTCAGTTTATGAAAAATTAGTTTTGATGTCCATCATTCCTGGATGAATAGCCATAGAAAATAAACAAATGTATATGAATAGTATTGCAGAAAGGTCTTGGGTAACTGATGAATTCCAGTGTTTATTAGCAACATCCACTCCCAGTGCTGAATCTAGTAGAGATTTTTATATTTTTTTTTGTTGAACTGTTCTTTTAAGGAAATGCATCTTTTTTTTTAATATACAAAACTGATACCTCACATATTAAATCGATTTTTAACAACAATGCTGAAATGGTGGATTTATTCTCAGGTGTACATGAGCTGACCTGAAGCATGCCGGTTAGACTCAGTGGTCCGGCAATGGAGAATGTGACAAGCCAGTGAAGCGGCTTACACTAAAAGAACATAAAGAATGTACACACAATCTGTTAGATCCAGGAGGCATCCCAGCAGAGCACGACAGTCTCCACTAGAGGCATACACAGGCTGCTCTTCGCGGCAACAGAGCAATAGGATTGTGGTAAATAAGAGAAAAGTATTAGATATAAAAAACTTCAAAGTGGTTCTGTACTTCAATAATGTATCACTGTGCTTTTTGGAGCAGTTTTATCCAGTTTAATAAACTACCACTGAAATCTTTAACTCCCTCTGGATAGCTGGGAGTGAGGGATAGGGATTCTTTTCTGTCAGTCTGACCTATGACCTAAAGGACCCTGGCGAACATTAATCCCTGAGGGGTTAATCAGAGAAGTGTGGAGGATCTAATGAGTTACTCAGTGGAGGCCTGTATCTCCCAGCTGCCCAATTAGCCCCTCATAGGCTCGTCTAACAGTGAGCTACTGTGCAAAAGGGCAATTAGAGAGAGCCACAATATCTACCTGTTGAAGGTGATGTCTGAGTGTTAAGAGACTGGACCGATGTCTGAACAGCCTTTCAGCAACAGGCACAACAGAACAAGAATTGTATTAATGGCACCCAATATGAAGAAGAGCTTAAATAACTTGTCTTTACTTGGCGTTTTACGGTCCCATAGCTCCTCTACTACATTTATTGAAATTTGTCTTGCGTTTACCTCTGCTTTAGTTCCATCCCAACTTTATTCTAGCAAACACTTCATCCAATTAATTTTTTAGTATACCACTGTGACTGGTGTTGTGGGCAGGTAGGCCCCATGGCACCACCATGGGAATTCATTAATATTTATAATGTTTTACCCCTAGCTAACAAGTGGTCATTCTAAAAACAAGTTTGGAGGAATGAATATATATAAAATAAAATATTTGAAACGCTGATAATTTAGCTTGGATTTTTGTATAAAAGAAAATAAAAGAAAAGAAAAAAAAGAAACAAGGAATGTAAGGAGACTGCTGTAATGGCTCGCTATCCCAAGCACTGACTTTAAGCGTTAGGCCCCTAAACGAGTGTGAGCAGTTGTGCTGTACTTTCGGGAGAGTGTTCTGTACAAGTCACCTGCAGCAGACGTCGCTTGCACTCAGCTATGTGCCAGCCCTCGGGTGTGACCTTTGCTTGACGCCTGTCTGTCTTGTCATATTGAAGTAGTGTTAGAAGAAGGGAAGTATGTGTGACTTGACCTGACAGGGGCTCAGGCATGTCAGTAAGTGTGTTTGTGTAAGTTTTTTTTTAACAGTATCTTGCCACAATTGAAGAATGAATGCAATACTGTGGCAATAATGGATATAAAGGGACAAAAGTTCCAAATCATACAAATCATAGAAAAATGTTAATTTAATACTCTTCAAATATAAATGGTGGAAAAAATATTCTTTATGAAATGCTTTTTATTGATTTTGCTATGCAAAATTTGTACCTTTCAAAGGATATTTTAGCAAAACAGCACTTCTATACACCTTTATAAAGAAACCTTCTGCATAGTGTGATGGGTTTGGCATAGGATGTGGGAATGTCATTAACCTTTATAAATTTCAAGAGCCTTCATGCGGTTTAAAGTTCAGGGTGAGCTGTTAAATTGCTAAAGAAGCTTTACATTTTAAAAAAGATTCTATACACTTACCAATCTACTTATCAAGCTTGGCTCTTTAGGAAAGTAAATGAGTTTTTCTATGGCAATGGTCAATATCAATTTGAAGATTAGATAGTATGTGCTGTTTTGAGCAATATATCACATAAAAAATATTTCATTCTAAAAACGCAATATGTTCAATAGAGGTGGTACCCTTCAAGAAACTGAGGGGCATCCCAAAGTCCTCAGTACCTCTAGTATGGGATAATAACTGCCCCATATTTCATTTAGAGCTAATTTTTTGATTGCTTTAACTCAGCTTTTTCTGAAGGTAAGTATTGAGCCTGCGACCTCATGGTCCATTGACAATATCCTTATTCACACAAAAAACTAAGACTATCAATACTCATCCAAACCATTCAACATTTAGTAAAGATAAAATGTATTGTGTTTAAAAATAGTCACTGAGGATGCCTGTCTGATGCCAGCTTTTAGGCTTTTCCAGAGTTTTAGTGCAGCAGCTACAAAAGCAGTACCTCCTTTGAAGCTTAAGCTGAGATCAAGGAAGAGTAAGAAGAAATGAACAAGCTGATTTTAATGATTTTAGAAAAGCCTATACACAGAGCATGTTCATGACATTTTATAGTACAAGCTTGTGTAAAGGTTTTAAAACAAATAAACCCACTTTATATTGGATTCTTTAATAAACTTGAAACCAATGTAGAGATGTTATTGGCTAGATTTTCAAATAGTAAAAAATTATATCTTTGCTATCAAATATCTTTTTTATGAGAAAGCCGTTTAAGGGACACAACTGGGCCTGAAGGCAATTGTTGTACCTTTGAGGGTACATTCACATTTTTTGTGTCTTGGTGAACAGAAAAGGTCTTTTATTTGACAATGTATAAAAGTAAAGATAAATACTCAATAAGTATAAATAATAATAAATAATAACAATAAATAACCCAATAAGTGAAGTACATTATAAATAGTATCAGCTCCTATACTGCTGTTTTAATCTAATGGTAATATTAAACAGAAATGTACTGTTCTCTAGAAGCCTGTTAACTGCATAATGATTTTTCTGTTTACATGTAAGATTTGGTGCTTTTATTATTTTTATTGTTTTGCTGATGCATATTGTAACTAGGTGTACTTTTTCACCTTTACTTTCATATTATTAACAGCTTTTTGTATGTATTAAAATACAACCATGTTACCCTCTTTAACATCTAAATAGGTTCTAATTGCTGTATGATTTATCATTGGGCAGAGATGAGGGCTTTAGTGTCGTATGAAATGTCATAACACTCATGTAAAGCACATGTAGTATAGAAGCATGCCAGTCATTATATGAATCAAATGTTCCAACCTTTTAATGAAACATTTAAGCACATTCGTGTTCTCACACTCTCTCTAAAGCAGACACCTGCTTAGACAGATGTTGTACTGTTTGGGGAATTTGGTGGGCTTCCAAAATGTTCCATGAGAATTTTTTTTTCCTGTAGTATTAAGACATGCAAAGAGACAGGAAAATTAGATCATTGGATTCTTTTTTTCAGATATTGCTTAGGTTTTTTAAAAAATGACATTAAGACAAACATTTTTTGCATGTGATCATCAAAGTGACTCTCTTTCTCTTCCTGTAACTTTCAGGCTTAAATTAAGTGAAAGTGACAACTCTTATCATTGTGAAACGCAGCACAGCAAAATTCAACCTCTGCAGCTATTGAAAGCACCCAGGGAGCAGTGACGGGGATGGTATCTTGCTCAAGGGTACCTCAGGGCAACCTACTGGTGAGGGAATCGAACCCACAATCTTCCAATCCGGGGCAACTCCCTAACCACTAGGCCACCGCGCCCCCAAAATATGTGACAAAATATGTTGGAAAAGTCATATAGCTGGTCATTTAACGCTTTTAAAAGGTGTGCAGCAGAAAGCTACAGGAAGCCAAAATTAATTTAACATGAAGGTCAAGAGGGGAAGAGATAACTTCATGATGCTGAAAACGTTATATTGTTATAACAGCACTGTATTCTCTTCCCTCTGCATTATCTTGCATCTGTGACCACAGCTAAATAAAGTGGTGAGTTCCCTGATGACATTGCCTCTGGGCTTAGCTCTGTAGACAATTCTTATCTGCACACAGCATATCTGATTTCTGTATTTTTGGCCAGTGAAAAAAATAACAAAGAGCAGACAAGCCAAGAACAGAGCAGAAGCAAAAGATACAGATGCTATTCTTTACCCTGCAGTGCTTTTGGTGCATGTCTTTCACAGGTACTCTTCATACAAATGCATTTTCCATCTGTATTCTATGTCCTACATTCTCTGTGTGATAAGATATAAAGTTTCAAAGTGAAGATATAAAATATTAAAATGAAACTTTTTTGTGCTCGGGCCAGGGGTAGGAGAAGAAAATTGTATACGCATAAGATATCTCAATATTTTACCAACTTCCATGGTTGGCTAAAAACAGTGGATAACAACATTGGCCCACCCATTGAAAAGTTACTCCATTAACATACCCGCTACAGTCTTACATTTACGGCATTTAGCAGACACTCTTATCCAGAACGACTTCCATGTCCTAATCACAGGGACAGTCCCCCTGAAGCAACTCAGGGTTAAGGGTCTTACTCAGGGACCCAGTGGTGGTGGTGCCAGAGATGGGATTTGAACCTGGGACCTCTTGAGCCATAGGTCCATAGGCAAGTACCCTACCACTAGACCACCGCCACCCCACTATTTCAGTCTTTGCACTAAAATTCACTACCTCCGAGTTAATCGATTAAATATATCTTTGTAAGAGGAGCAATGATTGATATTACATTGTTGAGCTTCTACATGTATTTGTAGTCAAAAGCCATTAATCAAGGTATATTTTGTTATTTACTGAGAAATCAAATGCTGTATTGAGGCTGACATATGTTAATGTTGTGCACAATGCTGGTGGGTTTTGTGTGCCATGTCAGGGTCATGGCAGATATGTGAAGCAGGAGGTGGCTGGGTGAAATATAGTGCTTTTTCAGTTGCACCATGCAAGGACTCATACTTCACATGTCATGTGCCATCCTAATAATGCAAATGACCTAGAGAGAGTCACTTTGTAATCCTCTGCTTAATCACTGTTTGTGTTAAATGTCAGAAGCCATGCCTCCTGCCTGCTGCCCCAGAATGACACACATTCCACACACTCCCTCAACTTTAATTACTTTTTCTGGGTTTCACAGGCTGACTTGGGTTGGTTTTGGAATGGAGCAGGACCTGAGCCTCCTGCATGTCACGGCTCATCCTGCCTGCCACGCCACTGATCCATTTCAAAGGAAGATTAAGATTTGAAGAAATTCATTGCCTAAAATAGCCTCTTTCCCCTGTGGGGTTAGCAGCTACATGGATATGAAGGAAAGCATAATTCAGTTCAGACAGCATCAGAGAGTTGTTCTGAACAAGCCAGTTTGATTACTTGCTGGACCAGCCTGGGCCCTTTTTGTGTGGACTTTGAAAGTTTGTCTGTGTGGGTTTCCTCCAGGTGCCCTGGTTTTCTCCCACAGTCCAAAGACATGCATGTCAGGTGGATTGGAGAAATGCTAAATTACCCCAAGGCATGAATGTTTGAGTGTGTATGTCAGTGTATGTGCCCAGTTGGTTGAGTTGTCCTGGGTATTTCTAAGACTTTCGCCATATGATCTCTGGAAACCCTAATCCCACATCCGTCGCCGCACCACAGTCCACTATGAATGAGCAGTTATGTAACTCCCAGGTGCTCTGTAGGCTAAATGAGAGCGGACAATTTTTTTTTTTTTGAGAATTAAATAATAAATTCCCATAAATCTACAATGCAAATTATGTTTTTAGTGCTTTAAATATGTTGCATGCTTGTAATTAAGAGAATATGGCCTAGTGGGTAGGGCGTTGGCCACATGATCTGAGGATTGGAGGTTCGAACCCCTTCCCAATAGGTTGCCCTGAGGTACCCTTGAGCAAGGTGCAGTCCCCATCACTGCTCCCTGGGCGCTTTCAATAGCTGTCCACTGCTTCACGGTGTTTGAGTATGCATGGGTTAAGTGCAGAGGTCCAATTTCGTTGTGGTTCATTGTCTGCTGTGCTTTGACCTCGCAATGACAAGGGTTGTCACTTTTTCAATATAATCTATGCATGTTTATTTTATTTATTTATCTTCAAAGCAATATGCTAATTGATGCTCATGACGTGTGACTTTTACTGTAAAAATGCTTTGAATGCTTTTACTTTGAAAGCATTGATGCTGATCAAGGATGCACTTGCTTAAACCATAGGATTCTGGTCTTTGTTGAAAGTGCTTAAACCATGGCATTCCAATCTAGGTTAAATTTGCTTAAGCCTCAGTATTCTAATCTGGGTTAAATGTGCATGAGCCACACCATTCATGCCTCTGAGTCACCAGGATTCTGAAGTAGACCAAATATGTCTGCCTCAAAGCACTCTGATCTGCTTTCAATAAACTTGAAAGCTGTGCTTCAGGCATGACATTCATGCTATGAATTCATGGTAATCAATTTAAAGAACTAACCAAACCTCTCATGCTCTATAGAAACCTTTTTTCATACACATTTATTTTAAAACCCTCAAGTGATTACTTTTCTTTAAGATCACATTGCATGTTAAAGCTTAAATTTAATAATGTCTTCAAAATATAATTTATAACATAAAACCAAATTTATACATTTTTAATTTCTTTCAGTGAGCAACTACAAGACAGGTTTACTGGATAATCCATTTTTTTCTCTTCTGTTTTTATCTAAGTGATGCTCTTTATGCTCAGGGGAATGACTTCATTTAATCTATTAAATGTTATCTTTCCACAGTTATTGATTGTGAGAAAAATGGGTCCTTTGTAGCTCGTTCCTGGCTTTTTTTTCTAAAAGCAGCCAATGGTTCTGGATCGGGCCAGAGGGCACCATCACTTGATATGCCATCAAAAGTGAACTGCAATTTGTCCATTTTCACAAGATTCAACAAAGAACCAGAAAGCTTTTCTATGGTTACTTTCAACACCAAGTTAAAGAGCTTTACTTCACAGCTTGCCTTAAAAGAGTAAGGCAAGTGAGAATGTCAAAACCACAATGGAAAACCACCATCAATCTGTGTGTTCAAATATTCACTTGGAGTTTGAGAATGGATGGAGACAGTGACATCCTGTTTTCCTGGAGGTAAAGATGAGCTGAAACTACAGTGTGACTTATTATATGGGTGTCGTAACATTCAGTTATTAATATTGATTTCTAGACCCAGAGTATCAATTTTGTTCCTGCGTTATTGATTGTGGTATGCATATACTAATGATGGAACTAAGCCTTTAGAGAGCAGAGGGATGCAGACTCAGCAGGAAACACAGCTGTGACAATGAGAAATACGCTGATGTTTAAACAAGAGAGCACTGCAGTAGAACACACATTCACACACACATGCACATACACATACAAACACACTGGTGTATAGCAACTTTGTGATTTCACTCCTTTCTCTTCTTCTTTATATTTTTAATAACACATGTCATTTTGGGGCAGCGGTGGCCTAGTGGTTAGGGCGTTGGGCGGAGGATTGGGGGTTCAAACCCCTTCCCGATAGGTTGCCCTGAGGTACCCTTGAGCAAGGTGCCGTCCCCGTCACGCTCCTCCCTGCAATGGGCTGGCAACCTGTCCAGGGTGTGTCCTGTGTCCTTTGCCCAGTGTGAGCTGGGATGGATATATATATATATTTTAGTGTCAGATCAGAAGGTTATGCTGAGGTACCCTTGAGCAAGGTACCACCCCCAACACTGCTCCCCAGGCACTGGATATGGCTGCACACTGTTACACTATTTTTGAATGGGTTAAATACAGAGGAGATTGAATTTTGTTGGGGTTCACTGTGTGCTGTGCTGTGCTGTGTTTTCACAATTACAATAGTCACTTTCACTTCATTTCTGCAACCTTAAAGTTTATATATATATATATATATATGGTGGCCTAGTGGTTAGGGTGTTGGCCATGTGATCGGAGGATCGGGGGTTCGAACCCTTTCCCAATAGGTTGCCCTGAGGTACCCTTGAGCAAGGTGCCGTCCCCGTCTCGCTCCTCCCTGCGATGGGCTGGCGACCTGTCCAGGGTGTGTCCCCCATCCTGTGCGCTGGGTTGGACTCCAGCACTCCCCCGCAACCCCGTTTGGGACAAGCACCAGAAGATGGATGGATGGATATATAGATATATATATATAAACTAAAAAATATGTTAAACTCTATGTACTATATATATATTTATGTTATGTCCTCTATATTTACACTCAGAGTCCATTTTTTCAGCTCCTCTTACTGTACAGGTGCACTTTGTAATTTATTTATAGTTATAGACTGTCGTCCATCTGTTTCTCTGCATAATTTGTTAATATACACTTAATGGTGCATGACTAGAGGGTGGTTTACAGAAACTGTGTAGCATCTGATGAACTTTCATCAATAACATTCCATCTGCAAGGTGGACCAATAGGTGAGCTGTTTCATATCAAGTGGGCTGTAAGTGGGCACGGGGTTTTAAAACTCTACTCTGTGCAGAACACACGAACTGGCAAGCCAGTATGTCAGTATGCCAGTATGCTGTGCTGAAAATGATCCATACCATCTGTCGTTACACTGTGTCATAATTTCAAAACAAATGGACCAAAGAAAATGGTCCAAAATCACAAAAAATGGCTTGTTACATGATTTAAATAAAAGTTGGGAAACTTTGCAATGTTACAATGAAATGATAAAAAATAACATCTTGAACATCTTGAAAATGGTGATCCAAGCTCAGGTAAATAGCATACAATGAGGGTACTGGGTTGGATTCCTGGGCTGTTTGCTTTTTATGTTCTCCCTGTAACTGAGTTTTCCCTGGGAGCTCCAGTTTATTCCCACAGTTCAAAGACATGCCTGTTAGGTGGACTGGAGACACTAAATCACACCAACAATCACAGAAGGTGTGACTGTGTGTGTGAGTGTGTTTGTCTGTGTGTCAGACCTGTAATGGACTGCCAACCTGTCCAGGGTGTTCCTCTGCCTTTTGCTCTATGAATGCTGGGATAAGATGGACTATCCCATGTGACTCTAGTGAGCATAAGAGGCTTAGATGATGAATGGATGGATGGATGGATGGATGGATGGATTCCAATTTGTTCAATGTTAGTTTCTATATAGTTTGTAAATCTAGATACACACACAAGCTATACACACACCCAACAGACAGATCCATGGTATTTTTTCCTGCATTCAGTGTTCTTTCATTTTCTGCATTTTCCCCAGAACCACTGCTAGTTGCGGTCCCATTATTGACAGAAGTGTCAAACAATAATAGCTTTGTTCTGTCTGTAGAATGGAACATGTTGACACCCAGTTGTGTCATTATTCAATTCCCATAGAGCTCCCTCACTGAAAGGGCACAGGCTGAAACATTTTTTAAAGTTGAGTCTAATATTCCCTGCAAAGAGACACAGTTCTATTTATTCAAAGGCAATCAATCATGTCATGCCTGTTATGGAATACATTATTGCAAAAGCTCTCCACTAACATAAGGAGAATTCTATATTTTCCAAGCAGAAGAAGGCATTTTATCTCACTATGTGGAAAGTCATAGTGTGGAGGACATTTCATCACTTAAATGTGGAAAAAAGATGCAATTCAATTTTACCATATATTGGAGGTATGACTTCAATTGCACACCCTCATACACACAATGATACACCAATCACCACTGAACTATAACTATTACAAGAAAATAGACATGTGGGGGACACACTCCATAAACAGAGAGAACTAATATTCAACACCCATCCTAGAAACATGATGTATATGTAAGTACCTTCAGCTTTGCAGTGATTTGTGTAAGTCAATATTTAATACAACTCAATCCATTTCAGCAGCCTCTCTGACCCCGTTAATACCATGTAAGCTTTTCACACATGCACTTCAAGTCAGAGTTATGAGTTTAGACTGCTCTCCATGATTTTGGGTGCCATAATTATTTCTAAACACAGCATTTTGCTGGTCTTCCCTCCTGTAGTGTCTCTGATTGGCACCCTACCAGCAAGGTTAATATGGTTTGAGTTGATGATTAATAGCAAATTGTCTATATAAATTCAATTTGGCACAGACTCAAAACACACTATCATAGTCTAGATACACTTTACAGCAGTGGTCCCCAACCACCGGTCCATGGGTCATTTTGTACAGATCCACGCAGAAGTATGGATTAAAACAAATTTTATTGATTATCAGAGTCTAAAAGACTGTTTTATTTAGAAATAACACTCATTTCAGTCATGTGATATGGTACAACAAAAATTAAGCCAGCAAACTCACAAAAATGAGTAAAAAGTATTTGTATTTGTATGCACTTTGTTTTTAGCTGTTTCTTTACCGGTCCATGAAAATATTGTTTTACATGAAATCGGTCTGTGGTGCAAAAGAGGTTGGGGACCATTGCAGTCCAGAGAGGAAGATCAGTTTTAGTCCTTATTGTTCAGACAGCTATACCTTGAAAACCAATCAAAATATTTGTCTCAAAATTTGTGAGTCAGCATTTTCTGTTGTATAAAGTCCCTTCCAAAAGTAACGGAAAAGCTTGGTCAATACATGCAATGTATTGCAATGGGGACATTTGGGTTTGTTATCAAAATATGAAAGTAAGATCACGATTTCAGCATTTATTTCTGGGTATTTTTTTTTCCATTCAGATCTCTTCAATCATATATAACATATCACCTTATGTTATATAATTCTTCAAGTGAGCAAAAGTATTAGAACATGAAAGTGACCATTCTTGTAATTGTGAGTACACAGCACAGCAGTGAAACACAACAAAATTACACCTCTGCATTTAACCCATACACTCACACAGAAGCAGCAGGGGGCAGCTATTGAAAGCACCCAGGGAGCAATGATGGGGACAGTACCTTGCTCAGGGGCACCTCAGGGCAACCTGCCGGTAAGCCAACTCCCTAGCAACTAGGCCACCGATGTGTCCTGTTAGACTGATTGTTTTAACAATAAAAGGCTCTTGATATCTTGATATCTACTCTCAGCTGAGATTATGTGGGTGCTTCTGGAAAAGGCTCAATAATCTTTGTTGATGTAACTCTTGAAGGTAGCACAATTCTTAAGTGCACAGAAACTAATTCCAATTATTTTGTCTGCCAAAATAATTAGAATTAACTTTTTCTTTCAGCAAGACAATGATCTTAAAGTGAACATTTGTCATTGTGAAACACAGCCAAGCACACAGTGAAACACAATGAAATGCATCCTCTGCTTTTCACCCATAAACACCATGCAGTAGAAGGCAGCTATTTAAAGCACCCGGGGAGCAGGGGACGGTACTTTGCTCAAGGTGTACCTCACGGCAACCTACTGGTCTGGGATTAGAACCCATAATCTTCTAATCCGGGGAGCTAGGCTCTAATCACTAGGACACTGCCCCCCCCCCCCCTTTTTTTTAAAATACACAGTGGAGTTAACAAAGAAACCAGGGACGTTTTGGATTTGACCAGTCAGTCACCAGATTTTGACCATACTAAATATTAATTTTCTCTCCTTAAGAGGAGTTGACAAGTCCCCAGAACTAATAACAACTGAAATACATTATGGTAATAGCCTGGAAAACCATAATCAAAGAAGAATACAACTATTTGTTAAAGTCTGTGGGTCACAGGCTGGATGCAGTTACTGCAAGCAGGAGATAAGCAACGTTTCACTTACTTTAGTTTACTTTAAAACATTCTGTTCCAGTTTTACTAACTTTAAAAATAAATGATATGTTCTGCGTAAATAAACATATCTAGATGTTAATTCCAGTAAATAAAGGATACAATTCTGACCTGTTTTCAGTGCATTAAAAGAATATAACGAATTTGCCTTGCTGTTCCAGCCCTTTTGAAGGGGAGTTTTTACTTGTATTGCTGGAAAAATGCTGAAGTATTATTTTTGATTAATCACACTGGCATTTGCTCAAATGTTGGCCTAAAAAAGGTTTCAGTCATGTGGATAAAATAAGCTGCATATGTTTATTTCCTTCAATAATTCCACATAAACCTCAACCTGAATGCAGAGTGAACATGAAAGTAAAGTGAATCCGCTCTCCAATTATCCTGACTGACATCTAGTGAGAGCAAGAGTGGCTGCATGTTCCAACACCTACGCACCTCCTTATAGCTCTCTACCTCTCTTACTGCTATGATACATCCTGTGTAGAGGGCAGCTGTAGCTTTCCACATTGCTATTGCTAGTTTGCTCCCTTTAAAGTCTTCAGAGCATAGTCTACCTACAGTGCTGACAATACTGCCAGGCATCAGCAGTGTTTTGCCTCTAAATAATATTTCAGACCCAACTGATCTGGGCTTTCTAAGAAACTATGAAACTATGAATGGTTTGAAGGATCTAACTAGGAAAATTACTTCAAATATATTTAAGAAAATGAGTGGTGTTGTGAATGTATTGCAGTAGTATAGATGTTATAGATGTTTTAACTTTGATACAGTTCATTTTATATGTCCTAAAATGTCCCAGCTGCCAGAAGTCTACTGGGCCAAAATTCTAAAGGAAGGAGTTTATCTAACATTCATGGACTGAAAAGCTAAGGACACTGATAAACTAAAACAGAAAAGTTAAAAGTACATATATGGAGAAATAACAAATTAATAAGAAAGAACTGCATATTCTACATTAGTAGGAATTAATGCCATTGTCGCACCAATAAAAGTGCAATACTTCACACAGTTTAAGCTAACTGTGTGATCATAAATGAAGCAGACTGCTGTAAATGAGTTTCCCAACTGAAGAGCATCAGTACTCGCCAATTCTGTACTTTTTATGCAAAGTAAATGGACTCTCTACAATGATTAAGCTGCTGAAGATTAAATTAGGCTAACATTACATTTTAAATTTATGCTGTTTTCCGTATAAAATGCCTCTGATTGAAAAAAAAAAGCCCTGTTTACATTAAGCGTCATTCAGTTCTTTATTTTTTAATATATCATTCATTTTTTAGTATAAACATTCTCTGGATGCACTTTTAATGCTACTACATTGACTGTCCCACTGCATCATGTACAATTCTATCAACATCATGATGTTACTACAAGTGAATATCTATCCTTGTCTCTGTCCCCTTACTGTGCAACTGGTCAGTACGTAGGATGACCTACACTCCAAGGGCCCCAACAATGTCTCCCTTTATAGGACAGGCTTAAGGCATCAGTAGGCTATGCCATGAGGTCGAAGTGTTTTGCTGTGCAGCAGAGTCCTACCACAGCATGTCTGACCTTGAAGTTTGGTATTTAAACGACACAGGATAAAGAATGCACACCGAGCACCCCACTGTATCAATTACGGCCCCGTAATTAGGAGTGAGTGTCTGAGGGAGATAAAAAAATACCATTAGAGAGGCCCAAACAGTGGGAAACACAATTCTTCTTCTAGGGATTTTGGGCTAATCCCATTTTACTGGAACTGTTCTTCACCCGCACATTCTTTGAAGTGTAAATGGGAACAGAATCTAAGAAATAAACACAGGGGCAAGCCAAAGAAACATCAAGACCTCTGAAGGAGAGGCAATTCATGTTGAAACAGTGAGGAGAAAGTGGATTTTGTACATCTGTTAATATGCACATTTCATGGTTATGCTTACTTTATAAAGCCTGCATGTAGAGTTACCTGCTAAGGACTTACTATGTGATCTAGACAAATGATTACTTGACGCCCCTTGATTTGAATGCATATGAGAACCCAAATTTGAACAAGCATTTATTTTGCCTATAGAAAGCAGACCTGTAGAGAAAACAAGGTGAGAAAGCTGCAGCAGGCCAAACTAGAGCTGAAGCATCCTGAATTAGTTCTAATGAGGTTATTAGCATGTGCATTGAACCAGTTAGGAAAAGGTCTTCAAAGCCTTTTTCAATCTCCATCCAAGCATCTCAGACAGGCTGGAGAGGCCTCAGCTTAATGTAAGAGATGATGAGATTTAGCCCTATCCCGAGACACACAGTCTCATTCCACAAGCACCCTCATTTTCTCTAAATCCCTCCATCACGCCTCAATGTGACTTATTCCCACAAGCGCGCCATTTCCCACAATAGATTGTACCATTTCCGCTGCGCCAACAGAGTAAATAATGCAATTATCTTTGTAAATATTCTTATTTCTGCAAACTGAGGCGACGTGTATATCAGGCAGGCGGAGACACTGCCTGAATAAGCGATCAAAATGTTTTGACTTTTTGCCTTTCCAGCCTTTGCCGGTTATAATATTGCCTGTGTTTTTCTTCCCTTCTCCTCCATAAAAAGACCTGAGCTGTGCTGTTGGCACTGCAGCTTGAAAAATAAATGTGACAAAATAAATAATGAATCGACAATACCAAAAAGACTGTTGCAGGAGTCAGATTGTCTCACTTCAGTGGAAATTGAACTGCGAGTTATCTTCCTGACACAAATACACATGCTTTCCATGATCCCTGGCTCCAAAACAATGTCTAGCCACTTGAGGCTTGTCTACATTTAATTTTAACTTTAATACCTGCTTGAGACTTCAGACTACCTGTCAGCTACAGCACAGCTGGGCGCACAATGCATACGGCAGGCATTGCCACTAGTGGGGATAGAAGATGCTGTACTTTGCCTGCAAGACTATCTTTGTTAGAAACAAGCAGGTCCCAGAGAGCCTGTCCTCGGAAAGCTGCATCTGCTTCATTGGTACAGCTTCCTTTGGCAAGCCGGAATGCCCTCGAAGCTACTGCTACTATATTTCCTTCATTCAACCCTGATGCTTGTTAGAAAGACACTCCTCATTAAGAAGTCATGAAGTTCTCGAAAGCCTCTATCTTTAATGAAAGATTAAAAATGTTTGGCAAAAGTGAAGTACAGGGTTGTCATGCAAAGTTTTGACATTTTGATAGCAGTACTACAGTTATCATTATTATAGCTATTAATATAACCTAACAAATAACCAAAATTTGTTTGATTGCAAAGAATTGTTTAAATTGATTATTGCAGCTTGAAACTTGCAAATTGCAACTGTTTACCTATTTAAAGAGGCCATAACCTATATTTTCTTGTATTTTCTGGTTTACTTTGAAGTTCACTTTCAAAAAGACCAGCAATGTCATATGGGTTGGAGAAAATGGCCCTGATGAACAGATATTATCATTATGGGTTAATGAAATCACTTGGTGATTGCACAACAGAATATAACTGAGAAAAAGGGTAAAGGATAAGTAAATAAGAAAACCTTGACCTTTGTTGGGCTTGGATCTTCTCTGCAGTGATGTTTTGAATGATCTTTTCCAGCAGGTCTATGCTTGCACCAGGCTTGGCTTGTTTCTTTTCTTTACCATGGACATTCAGGCCAATGAGCAGTCCCAGGAAAAACAGTCCTGCCCCAGCCAGCATGTATTTGGCTATGCAGGTCTTGTTCCTCTTCTGGCCCTTGGGCATGGTCCTGCTGAAATGAGAAACATAGTTGGGGTCCTCCTGCAGACGTTCAAACCGACCATAGGGGGAAACAGAGGGCTGGATGGGCTCCAGGTCTGGATGCATGGCCCCGCTAGAGGAGTTGTCCATGGGCTGGTTCTCCACACACTCCAGCTGGAAGCTGTCCAGGCCTGGCTCCTCCAGTTCCTTCTCCATCTCCCACTCCAGATCTAGAGAGACGCCCTGGAGCTCTTCACCCTCCAGGTCCCTGGAGATCACAGAGCTGCCTCGGCTGGCATGCACTTTTCGGTATGCCATGCGCTTAGCTGCACACACAAACACATACACACACACACACACACACACACACACACACACACACATACAGATGGAGGATAAGACACAAAGATTTATCATGTGATTTAAACAGGACATGAAGGATATGAACCATAAAACAGCAAATAAACAGAGAATCAGTTTGTCCCAACAGTAGTATAATCAAATTTATTTCATTTTAACAAACAGAAATAAAGTCTAAGCCAATTAATAAACAAAAAAGCCTACTTGAATAATAATCTATAAATCCACATGGTCAAATGCATGTGTAGGTCTGCTGGCTTTGAGAAAGAAGGTAATTTTGTAAATAGGAAATCAAAAAAATCTAAATAATTGTTTTTCACTTAAATAGTAACATTGTTAATGATTCCATGTGTAAACTAACTTTCTTTAGCTGTTTTGGATTGTCAGTATCTCTTTCAGTATTATAACTATGCAGAGCATTCTCACTGGAGGTTGTAAGGGCAAACCAGTTCACTGCTGCTGCTAAAAAAGATCATTAAGGGTGATGACTTGACGGGCTCAATTTCATATAAAAAGGAGTCCACTGTCAAAGTACAACATTAAATTTAACTAGTCTTTTTAAAGAGACAGCCATCAAACTCCAAACAGCCCATTCAATAATAGCAAAACTTCAAACTCCCCAGGAATTTGACAGTGAACATGAACCATTATTCATTCAAATCCAGTTCCAGGGGAGATTCACTTTAAAAAAAAAATGTGGCAATGCGCTACTTCAAAAGCTCACAGTGTTCAACCAAAAACGAAAAAAACCTGAGAAACTATATTCGTTCCTCTAAGAGCAACACTTACAGTAAAACATTCATTTAAGGACAAGGAAAAAAAAACATCCCCTGATAAAACGAAATGACTTTGCGAGTCTAAAACATTACTATTCCAGACACACACTTTCTAAAAAGCAGCACATACCAGCCTTTTTACATTACATTTCATGCATTTCACTTCAAACATATTTTCTATCTTTATCCTTCTTTTTTCATTTAAACCATTGCAGTCAGCAGCCAGCATTTCCTTATGGCTGCTTTATGAGATGGACAAAATATGATTCTTTTTTTTTTCCTACATTTGAAATGGAGGTACTAAACACAAAGGGGAAATGGAGATGGTACCGGTGCAATTCTCTGCATCAATCTTCTATGGCCCACAAAACTTCTTTTATTTTAGGCTGGAATAAAGACAAGAAGCCCTATTTCACAGGCTGACCCCCACAGAGATGCGGGTTGTGAAATGTACGGGGCAGGACTGACCCTCTTCTCTCTCCTCTGCTCTGCTCTCTTCTCTTATCATTTGCTCAGGTAGTGATGAGTCTCACCGCAGAATGACAGCTGACATTCAATCACCAGAAACTTCAGCAATTTAACGCCTTTCAGCTCTGCAACAGAGCCATCAATTAAAGGCCAATGGAATATACCATCTCCGACTTCACCCCATGACATTGATTTGACAGTGACACAAGGAGTGGAAAGCTGCTGGAGTGCACATGTGTTCATTCAGCCAGGGCTAAATAGGAATATTAAGTGTCCATTTTACCCAAAGGGAAGACTTTTACTCGTAATTAATTTAAACAGTACATTGCCATTGGCGTGACAGCAGTTTGCAATGCAAAGGTGAAAATTCATAGGTTGGAGATGGCCGATATCTTCAGCATTTTACTAATTATGCCATCAGTATAATTGCTTTGGATGAACACAGTAGATTTAACCAGCACCGGCACTTTCAATGTCATACAACACAATCCCAGCTTCAAATGCCATTATGTTAAGTGTCATACAATACATTTCCAGTTTAAGCCACAGCAGTATGTTCAATATTATACGACACACTCCCAACCCATGCCAGCATGTTTCAAATTATATAATACGCTCCCAGCATAGACAAGTGTTATTTTGTACAATGTCATACATTTCACTTCCAATTTAAGCCATACTACTATTCATATGAAACACTGTCTGCTTAAACAACAGTTTTACTGTGATATTAAACACTCTGAACTTAACCCATGCCTGGGATATTCAAAGCACACAACACTTTCCTTACTTATCTCACTGTGGTGGGCCAGTGGCGCAATGGATAACCCGTCTGACTACCCGTCGATTTGTGTTTGGGGGCAGCGGTGGTCTAGTGGTTAGGGAATCGGCCCCGGATTGGAAGATTGTAGGCTCGATTCCCTCACCAGTAGGTTGCCCTGAGGTAGCAAGGTACCATCCCAGTCATTGCTCCCCAGGCGATTTCATTGTGTTGTGCTGTGCTGCGTTTCACAATGATGAGGGTAGTCACTTTCACTTTATCATGTTCAGTCTCGCGTAACCCAGTCCCGACTTTATCCACACCAGCACATTCAATGTCATAAGAGACACTCCTAAATGAATCCACTCCTCCATGTTCAATACTCTAAGACACACTTTCAACTCACCCAACAATTGAACCAATATGTTCAATGTCATACAATACACTTCCAATTTCCTTTCGCTCAACTTAATATCATGAGACAATTCTTGCTGAACTAAGGCCAGCATGTTCAATGTCATTCAACACACTCCCAACTTATCTCACACCACCATGCTGAATGTCTTTTGACACAGCTCCAATTTTACTGAAGCCAGGATGGCCAGGACTTAAATAATCTCAAACAAATAGTAACCTTCTTACAGAGTGCCTGGAATGGAGCTTTCAAGCATTCTTTGCTTTCTTTTTCTTTAAGTTATTTTGTGTGTTGGACAAGGTAATTGAAAGAGATCAAAATGTGTATAGTGTATGTATGTGTATTACATTTCAGTGTGTATGGGTTAAGGGAATCTAATATTGTAATGCTTAGTGTAACATTTTTATTATGCCAGAAACACACAAAGTGAAAAAAAAAACGCAACTTCTTCTGCCTTAGTGAAGAGGAAGAGAAAAATCAAGAATGAAAAAGGGGAGGGAGTAGATATTTTCAAGTTCTGTTCCACTTACCTATCATCAGTTTTGACATGACCTTGTCAGTTACCTTAGTTAGATGGTATAAAACCAGCTGTCAGTCACTCTAGCTGGGGCAAATATCACACACAGCCTAAGATAACACGGCTCAGAAAGAAGACGCAGCAATAGGGAGCTAATAAGAGCAGAAATCATCACTCTTCAAAAAGGAACAAGGGTTAACAAATTTGGCTTGTTACAAAGACACTGGAAAAAAGCAAACTGGGTTAAACTAGACTGGGATGACAAATGTTTTTAAACAAGAATCACTAGAAATAACTGTGAAGGAAACAAATACATTTTTGAGCATCTGACCAATCTGAATGTTTGTTCAAGACTGCCACTGAAATTGGTGTCAAACTCATGGCAAACTCATGACAAAATGAAGACCTAAGTTCCCAGTTTTAGCATGTCCTCACCATTGATTGTCATATTACTCAGATAAGTATAACTATATTTACATATTTGAGAAAATTCATAAAACTCATCATGCCTCATTGTAAAATAATGTAAACTTTACAATGTGCATTCTTTGATAATTTGATGTGCTCCCTTAAGTTTCACTCTGGCGTCCCTGCTCTTTTGGCTTTAATAGCTTCATCAGTTTTAATAGCTTCATCATTTCAGTTAGATCAGTTTATTATGATGTGGGTGGTAAACTAAGCCACCCACCGCTTTTTTAAAAGAAGAATAAAAACAGACCTTTATTGTGTCAGCTGAACTACAACCTATACACAACTCCCTGATCTTTTACATGCATTTCAGACAAAAGGATACAATCATAAATGAAATAAAAGTGACTACTCTTGCCATTGTGTGTACACAGTACAGCACACAGTTACCCTCTGCATTTACTCACACACATTCTGCAGGGAGGCAGCTATTGAAAGTGCCTAGGGAGCTGTGACAGGTATGGTACCTTGCTCAAGTGTACCTCAGGGCAACCTACTGGTTTGGGATTTGAACACATGACCCTCTGATCCTGGTGCCAGCTCCCTAACCACTAGGCCACTGCTGTCCCTGCTTCTGCCTTACACCCAAACACACTGTGCAGCAGGGAGCAGCCATTTAAAACACCCAGGGAGCAGTGATGCGGATGGTACCTGGCTCAAGGGCACCTCAGGGCAACCTACTGGTCTGGGAGTCAAACCCACAACCTTCTAATCCTGTGTCCAACTCCCTAACCACTAGGCCATCACTGCCCCTATATAATAAGTTTTATATAAGCAATTTTGTGAATCCATCACAGTTAAGCCACACATCACATAAAAGGTCTTCCTGGAAGACATTCCATTAATTTTTGAGCTGCTGAAGATATTGTTTATTCTTAGAACATATGCAGAATACATGCTTAAAGCAGTGTGGGTCCATGAATGCACAATATAATCTAATCAATATATGGAGGTGAAAGAGATACCAGTGTGATTAGGACAGATCTGATTCAAAAGATGAATTACCTGTTGCTGAAACAGATCAACCAGAGCAACAGATCAATGACTTGCATCCATTACCTACGATTTGACCAGAAAGAAACAGACAAAAAGCTGGAGCAAACATTCAATCCAATGGCTCCATAGCAGGACGAAGGTTATTGAGGCTATCTATCAAGCTAAACTGCAATGAGAGATATTGCTTCCATTTGTACTGCCTGAAATGCAGGATCTGACATGTACGATAAAAAAACAGACAACACAGCTTGTATTACATAAAAAGGATTAGGGCACTGCTCAGATCATTATGGCTGGAATTAGACTAACAATCATTCATTAAAATTCTGCAAAATGTGTAGGGAGAGACTTTGGGCCCTACTAAGTGACACTGTGTGGAACTAATGGCTGTGACTGAGCAGCATAACAGTTGTGGAGTTGATTTCTTTTTGCCAGGTTTTTCTCCCAGGAAGGTACAAATCTAAAAGCTAAACAGGCTTCTGATTTCAACAGTGTAACACAGAAGGGCTGGCTGATTTTAATCAGTGATACTAGGCAAAAATATATATATGCAAGACAAACTCCACCAGTTTTCAGATGTGGAAAGTCCCATCACTTGTGAAAGAAGTTTTCTTTGTTGACCATTTCATCCTGATGGAAAAGAACTTACTTGCAATCAGGCTTTCATTAACAGTGTTAAAGCTCACTCTGGAATGTTCTGAAAGTATGCCTTTGATTTTTCAGACTGAGCTAACTCTGGTGACTCATCAGAAAAGCAGCGGATCACTCGCTAAGAACATAAGAAATCATTCAGCCTTCACGCATTGCAATCAACTGAAGCTCTGTGTTTCATTAGTGCATTCATTTGCTGTGCAGCTCTGCTTATGGCTGGGAATAGTTCATTTCTGATGTAGCACTTTTGATGCCACTAAATTTAAATGATTTCAGTTTTGCCATAAAGTGATGAAAGCACCCTCCTTAATATCTATCTATCTGTCTGTCTGTCTGTCTATCTAACTACATTTACATTTACGGCATCTAGCAGACGCTCTTATCCAGAGCGACTTACATGTCCTAATTACAGGGACAGTCCCCTTGGAGCAATTCAGGGTTAAGGGTCTTGCTCAGGGACCCAATGGTGGTAGTGCCAGAGGTGGGATTTGAACCTGGGACCTCTTGAGACCATCCATCTATCTATCTATCTATCTATCTATCTAATCCCAGCTCTCACAGGGCAAATGATGAGGATACACCCTGGACAGGCTATCAGTCCATCATGGGGTGGCACCAACGGACACACTCACACACACACACATTCACACCTATGGTCACTTTAGCTTCTCCAGTCCACTGACACCACTGACCTGTATGTCTTTGGGCTGTTGGAGGATATTGGAGCTCATGTGGAAACCCATGCAGTCACAGGGAGAGCATGCAAACTCCACACAGAAGAGACCCGGACCATCCTGCCTGGAAATCAAACCCCAGGACCTTCTTGCTGTGAGGTAACAGTGCTACCCACTGCTGTATGTACTGTAAAACATAACTAGACCGTGTGCTTGTTTATGTTGTTTAAAAGAATATAATGAAATACCAACAGCCCCTCAGTTTCTCTTTGGGGTTGCGCCTTCCCCATGACCAGTGCAACTTGTCATTTTTGCATAACCCACTCAGGTAAATCTAATGCTAATATAAGCATAACTTGAGGCATCATTTAATCAGTCTTAAAGAGTGGAGCAGCAATCCCCAGGAGGAGGCCATATGCTACTCACTTTACTCCACAGGCTCAGAGTTAATCAAGCCAATGCACTAATTGGAAATCATCCTGGGTAAGCTTCCCGAAGGTACAGCATACTCCTAAGAGTAATTTAATTGCTGTAAATCCAAACAGTCAAGCAATACTTTTTTGGCATCTTATTTATCTTATTTTACAGCATTGCAGTCGTTCTGTAAAGAAGATAAGAAACGAAAAAGAATTGTGCTGCTGAAAAAATTCTTCCTCATTCCAGTAGATATTCAATTTTACAATATAATCACATCTTGATGATTAAAAGCTTAAACTCTGTTTACATCAAACAACAAATAATCTCAAAACACTGCAATAACAAAACATCCTGAAAAAAATGAATCCATAACCTACTTTCCTAGGGGATTTCAAATTCAATGAAGTTTCTTTTGGATGAAAGTCACACAACCAAGGAGAGTGCATCTAAATATAGTAGGGCTTGCTAGTGTTCTGACATGCACAGATCAGTCATTATCATCCAATGCTGTCGCAAATAGAATGTCACCTTCAGGTGTAAATGAGGTCTTCCCCATGTGTGACACTAAGATAGATCGCCATAATGCCTGTCATGCCTGTCAACACAAGCAGCAATACCTGAAATAATTAATGGTCTGTTTGACCATATTTCTAAAGCTTTATTTCAGTGTTGAAGTGACCAATTATTTTTATAAGCACTTAACTAGGCAGGTATAAAAACAATTAATACAATTAATACCATTGTATTGTGTAGCCATTGGTTATTTTACATTTGTATTAAAGATTTTGAAATATACACATTGTTTCAGTTTTAACACAGCATGATCAATCTTAATGTCTGCTTTTGCTCTTACAATCAAAAACCCACACTGTCAACTTCATGGCTCTGAAATGCTTATTTTTAAAATTTTGTCATCTGTTTTAATTTTTAAATTCTTTTATTTTTTAAACCAGCTGCTGTATTCATGGTAACAGAATAACTGACAATTAATAGCACTGGGATTTTGGTTTATTACAGAAAAGTTAATGTACTTCAGAAAAAAAGGCACATGCGGTTACTTGTAACCAGTTTCAATATATTATTTATTCTGCATTCTGAGCTTTTGCTTCGGGTGCATTGTTTTCTATCATGCTGGAGGGTTAGGTTCCATCAGTTTTATCAGATGCTTCCATATTTACGGCTCTACCTTTAAAGCATAACTTACCCTTAAAACAGCTTTAGCCTTTTTGTTAAAATGGAAATTTCTCTTTGTTAATAGTTTTGGTTCACTGTATTTCCCCATCTCTCTTTCTCCTTGCCTCTTTCCCTCTTTTCTCCCCAGACTGAGAATCAAAGTTTAAAGTTCATATAACAGTAACGCATGAGCAGTTTAAAGCTTCAGTGTGTTTAACTTTGCATATTTGCCATCTGAACCCTGTAAGAGTCGGAAAACTCCAAAAGTTGTCAGAAGACTGAGTCATAGTGGAGCCAGAGTGCAAATTCTTTCAGCCGGCTCTTCTTTGAAGAGACTTAACTGGGTGCTTATATTTAGTCACGGTACTCTTAAATATGCTCAGGCCCATTTGGCAATGTGAAGTGGCTGGTGTCCCTAGCCATCTGGACACCCCCTGTTTTCTCCCCACCCTGTGTTTCAATCCACTCCAGTGCTCCAGCTACCTGGCAGCTACCTCCCTCAGCCCTCGCCAACAGATGGCTCTGCAGCAGGTAATAATGACCCAAGACAAACTCTTAAATTGATTATGTCATTGTGAGGGCATACAGGCAAAGAATCATCCTTACAGAGAGGCTCTACAGCATCTACAGTATAGGCAGGGGAGGATTTTAAAACACATTATATATAACACTATTTTTCACTATCTGGGCAGTAATAAAATATCATGATGTAAAATCATGATGTTAATAATAATAATAATAACAACAACAACAACAACAACAACAACAACAACAATAATAATAATAATAATTATTATTATTATTATTATTATTATTATTATTATTATTATTATTATTATATTTGCACTTACAGATTTATATATACACTTTTTTGTTAGTGGCCTCTGCTATGGGCACACATGATGCACCTCAGGACTACAGAACTGCACTACATCACTACATAGAAGAGCATCATTATTAGTTGAGTGATGTAACATAGAGGCATAGAGGCAATGCTAATCATGATGTAATATTGAGTGTTATAAATTAACTTTTTCTAGTTAATTAACTTGGTATTACTGCAAAAATATTTTTTTTGCAGGTGGAATTACTACAGAAATATAAAATACAGCTTATAATTTCATATCACCTTAAGACTGCCCTGGTCCACTAGTTAAAATGAATAGAGTTTAGTAAAGCAAAGTTAGCCAAGCTAAGTTTTAGTTTTTTTTTTCATATTGCCTTGTTTTTTCTGATCAACCCGACTGTGACAGAGCTTATAATAGTTATCAACTTGCTTTTCGCATGCCAAGTTAACATACCACCGCTGCCCCAAAGACGTAACATAAGTAACATTACATATAGGTGCACAAATCTTAACAGAGTGGTTAGAACTCTGACCTCACGCAGTAAGTCGTGGGTTCAGTGGGCTACTGGTTAGAAGCTAGGCCCCATGGTTGGAAGGTGAAAGGTTCAAATCCCAAACCAGTAGGTTGCCCTGAGGTATGGTTGATCAAGGTACCATCCCCATCACTGCTCCCTCTGTGCTTTTAATAGCTGCATTTTGTTGTGTCTTACTGTGTGCTGTGCTGTGTTTCACAGTGACAAATAGTCACTTTCTTATCGTGCACATTCTCTCAGTGTCTGCATGGATTTCATCTGGGAGCTCTGGCTTCCTCCCACAATTCAAAGTCATACACTTCATCTTTGATTCCACTGTACCTTTGATTCCATTAAGCCATGTATTTCATACCCTAAGAAAGAGTCATTTGCAGTTCACTGTTTTTTTGTTTTGTTCTTTTTAGATTTTTTCAGTATCAATAATGTCAAAATCCATTTAATGGAATATGTCACCCCAACAAGAATCATATGCAACACCTAATTAAAAAATAAACAAAATAGTGAGAAATATTGCAAATGCATCAGTCAGGTCGAACAGGAGCACTCTTGCAGAGAAATAATTCTGTAATTTTGAAACCTTCAAAAGAATCTTGAAAAGATTTGAATACAGCCAAGCAACCTCAGAGAGGTGCAGGCCAGCCACAAGTGCAAGCACAGTGAGCTAGCTAGGGCAGAAATCAATGCTTCATGACAGCCATTACACTAACAAATGACCCCTCTGCTGGACCTGTGCTCTATTTAAAGCCTGAACAATTTCCGGCTTTGTACCGGTGGCTGTTTCAATACATCAGAACAGCCTGCTGGCCCTTCCTCCTACTCTCTATATTGAGCTTGGGGGCCCACACACTGGGGACTGCCACTTCAGCCAAATAAAGGTGCCCTGCTCTTTCCTTGCACAAAGCCTTCATAAGACCTGGAAGCATAACAAGCCCACATTACTGCAGCCACAAATAATCACAGCTTGGGATGGTACTGTTGGGATGGCACTTTTGTCACTCTTTTCCAGCCTCTGCTCTAAGAGTATCCTACAAACAGAAGTGTCACAGCAGGTGGTCATATTTTAGGCCACTAAAACACGTCTTTAATCTTTGCAGAAAGTCCCTTCATCTTGGGAGCCATAATTTGAAGCCCTGGTGTCAGAGGCAGTGAGCGCTGACAGCCCCGTGGTGGGAAAGAAGGCTTGATCATTTAGAAAAATCTATATTCTGTATCCATTCATTTTGCTGCTGAATGAAGCATTTTCCAAAATGGCTACACCTGCCCTGTACGAGTGCCCTCTCAGCAAATAATCCTGTTCAAGTACGATTTGTGATCGGACACACCCACTGGCTTTTTGTCTTCAAACAAGGCAAATGCATTTCATTACAGGCCAATGCAGGATGGGCAATGTGAAATCATTATTGTTATTATTATTATTATTATTATTGTTGTTGTTTTTGTTGTTGTTGTTAGTAGTAATATTATTATTATTATTATTAGTAGTAGTAGTAGTAGTAGTAGTAGTAGTAGTAGTAGTAGTTGTAGTAGTAGTAGTAGCAGCAGCAGTAGCAGTAGCAGTAGCAGTAGTAGTAGTAGTAGTAGTAGCAGCAGTAGTAGTAGTAGTAGCAGTAGTAGTAGTAGCAGTAGTAGTAGTAGTAGTAGTAGTAGTAGTAGTAGTAGCAGCAGTAGCAGTAGTAGTAGCAGTAGCAGTAGTAGTAGTAGTAGCAGCAGTAGTAATAATTAATTAATTTAACTTTTGAACTCTTTTCAGACTGATTTACAGCCTATCTTCCTGTTTATTTTATCTTCCCCATCCTCCTCATATCATAGCACCCAAACACATAGGTAATTATAAGTGACATGGACAAACATGGTAACCTGAGGTGATCTGTGGAATAAAATAGGCTTTTGCATAACACAAACAACAACACATAAAAAGCTACCATGATTAATAAAGGAGTGTGACATTCAGCATTGCAGTAACTGCTTTTTCTCCTAAATAGATACCCAGATAAACACATTTGGAAAAGTGGAGTTTGTAGGCTAGCTTACATTTTGTCTGATTCTTGTATGAAATGAACAGCCAACCCTCTCAAACTTAAGCATTACTTTTCCCAGCAATGTCAAGCTAGCTAAAAGCTCTCAAGGAGCCGCACACTACTCTACGATCAAAAGAAATCCATGAAGAATATGAACTGAAATAAAGATCTGAAAAAAAGTTTTTGAAATATATCCGTCTGAAAAAGGTTACTAAGCCATCTTTAAGGCTCTGTTACTTCAGCGAACCAAAGATAGCGAGCCATTAACTCTGAATGAAGTTGGCAGATTTTCCTGGAAGTAGCTGGACCATCGGAGAGTGCAGTGCAATAGGAAGTCACAAAGTAATCCAGATAAACATCTAAGGAATGCAAAAGAAACATAAAGCTACAGATTTTCTTTTCAAATAATCTTTTTTTTTTCTATTCAGGAACACAAAATAACTACATCTATTGCACGACCCTTTGACACACTTCTTATTTATTAAGAAAGCAGACGAAAAACTATGTCAAGCATTTACAAAAAATAAGGCAGTACTTGCATCACTTATTTGAAAGACCCACCCAGCACAATATTTTATATGGTGAAATATGTGACGTTTTTTTTTCTGTGAACTTTTTCCAGCACCTTGAACTCTCTCGCTGAGTCACTGTCATCTCTGTTATCCACATGGCAACAGCCAAACTGACAAATCTAGTGGTGTCCGGCAATTTGAACTTCATGGCAAATGTCAAAAGATTAGATTGTGCTCATCACAGGTGGTACTTCATCACTAAATGCAGCTCAAGCATGACAAACTGACCAAAGGACATCTAAGTTCCATACAGAAGCAATCATAAAGTTTTCACTCCTGAATGAAGTAGTGAACCTCCTTATGTTGCTTTCTGAAAGGGTGGCCTCCCATCTGTGGTCTTTAATTCATCTGAATCAAACCAAAGCATGTTTGACACTCTGGTTCAATTTGTTTGCATAGGTTAGTAATCACGTTCAGGTTCGCACCTTGACAAGCAGCTCAAAATCCTACAAAGAAAGACCATCTCAGTATCATGCTAATCAACCTCGGGGTTCATCTGAGGTGTCAGCATTATGTCGTACATGATGAACAGTAACTGTCTTATTCTGCATGGCTGTCTGATGGCAGCTTCTCTTTAATCTGTGAAGCAATATAGTATTATTAATGTATACTCCAAGTGCATTAGGAACTGTTTTATATGGTTTCGCTACTGTATTGTCCAGATTTTCTGGTTATTACTGCTGATTTGCATGTGTTGGTATTTCTGCTCTTGTCTTCTTCAAATAGTGGGCTTTGATACCCTCAACACTGCCCAATGGAGGTTGTTCATGAAGTCAGTGACTGTTGCTTTGAGGTTTTTCTTTACTGCTCTCACAGTTTGTCTGTTCTTAGATGTTGTTGCTTACCCTGACTGACCAGTTTTCTTCTTTTTCAGGACATTCCAAATATTCCAAATTAGAACTGACCTATGTTTGTGAAATGCTTCAAATGGATTTTTCTCTTTTCTCTTTAGCCTCTATTTTTCTTTTTTTGGTCCATTTTAATACTTTTGGAGAGGACCTAGCCCTGATGCTGGGTTCCATCAGATCCAATGTTAACAATTTATTTTTTCATTATTTGTAGGGAGTACACCAAAATATAGTCTAACCATTTGTGGTAATAAAAATAATCCTAGATTTTTTTCAACACAATATTCAGATGCCTGCAATGTACAATAACAATAATTTAATTGATTTCTTTAGCAATAAGATTGAAATCATTTGGCAAGAAATCCAAAACCAGCTAACAATCCTACCATGTCTGCTGCTCAAGACAGATAATGATATAGATCAACACCTGATACCTACAGAGAGGTTAGCCTACTTTAATTCAGTTCTGCAGACTACTTCCCTACCAGACTACTTAAAGGTATCATGCGAGTAATCATCAGACCTATATTAGAAATAGTAAACGCATCTCTAAACTTGGGCTATGTGCTAAAAGCTTTCAAAATAGTAGTTATTAAGCTTCTACTTAAGAAACCTAATCATGACCCATTCAAATGAACAAATTATTAATCAATTTCTAACTGGCCATTTGTATCAAAGATTTTGAAGAAAGCTGTGGCATAGCAGTTGTACTCTCTTAATGGCATCTGTCAAAGGGTTGGTATCCTTGCTAGTCCTAATCAACCCTAGTGCAAGATTTGACAGCACAGACCACAATATCTTACTGCTCAGACTAGAAAACTTGCTCGGTTTAACAGGAACAGCATTTTTCTGATTTAATTCATTCTTGACCAAACATTATCAATTTGTAAATGTAAATGATTAAACGTTAGATCATTCAAAAATCAATTATGGAGTCCCACAAGGCTCTGTCTTAGGTCCCCTACTGTTTATATTATACATGCTCCTTCTGGGTTCAGTTATCTGGAAACATGAAATCAGTTTCCACTGTTATGCTGAAGACGCAATTATATATTTCAGCCAAATCAGATGATCAACATAAATTAAAATAGATTGAGCAGTGTGTAAAAATAATAAGAGTGAATACCACTCAACTGTCCTTTGTTGAATTCTAAAATGAATTCTTAAAATTGCTAAAAAAAAATAATAATAAAAAAAAAAAAAAAGGTCCTGCTAGATTTAACTAATTTTACAGTTAATCCTAAACCCACTGTCAAAAGCCTGGGCATCAAAATTGACTCTGATCTATCTCTAGATACACACAGTGCACATATTATTAAAATAGCTTTCCTTCACCTTAGAAACATTGCTAAACTTGGCAGCACACTATCACTGCATTTGCAGAAATATTAATGCATGCTTTTATCACTTCAAGGCTAAAATATTGTAATGCCCTGTTGTCAGGATGTTCCAGTAGAAGCCATCATAAACTCCATTTAGTCCAGAATGCAGCAGCTAGAGTCCTCACTAGATCCAGAAAATGTTATAACATTAGTCTGCTATTATCTAGACTGGCTTCCTGTGAAATTCCGCATTGACTATAAAATATTACT
This sequence comes from Hepsetus odoe, assembly GCA_017165825.1. NCBI lineage: Eukaryota > Metazoa > Chordata > Actinopteri > Characiformes > Hepsetidae > Hepsetus > Hepsetus odoe. The sequence continues at coordinate 12,679,765 of CM029380.1, read as the reverse complement.
ACTGACTTACAAAGCCTTAAACAGCCTCGCTCCCGAGTATCTTTCTGAGCTTATCTCCAGTTTCGAATCCCTAAGCTCTCTCAGACTGCAAAGTGCTGGCTTTCTAACAGTTCCCATAATTTTGAAAACATCAACAGGGAGAAGAGCCTCTAAATTCAAAGCCCCCATCTCTGCAATAGTATTCCAGCTACTGTATGCGACTCAGATACACTCTCAATATTTAAGCCTCAGGGTGTGTCTCAGGGTGCTCTCATGTTTATAAAACCCTCTGCTCTGTCCTTTCTGGTTAGGCTGTAATAGCAAGTACAGAAAGCAGCTTTACAGACTTTACAGTTACAAACCTTAGCAAAAAAATTTCCCTATTCACAAACTGCTTTGATGCAATAAAATTATTTTATACTCTGTGTTACGGTGTCAGTTTCTTCATGCACATCCTGTGTATAACAGTGTTTTCAGCTTTGAAAAAGAACTAATGAATGCAGTTCTCTTCCTGACCTATAAGGAACAGGGTTATGAAAAGATACAAAAAACACAAAACAAATTAGAGCTGTAAGGTTACAAAATGCACAATGTGATAAGCTTCAAAGTGCTTAATAAAGTGACCAATGAGTGCACAAATGCAGATAAAAATTCACTGTAGAAATAACTACCAAGCACAGAAGCATAGCTGAACTCTTTGTGCACGGGACAAATCTTTTTGGAGAAAATCTACTCAGTATTTGGCTTCATTCCTCAGCAAATGGATGTTTTTCTTATCTGCTTTCTCTTTTTTTTATCCCTGGGTTTGCTTTGAAATTCAGCAGCTGAGGTCACATTGGGTGGCCTTTTTTTCTTTGCTGCATGAGAGTGTACAGAAGAGAAGATTTTTGAAAGTGCTCCTCTGCAATTTACACACACATACACACACACACACACACACATACACAAAAGCAAGCCCAAACTCTGACAGTGTCTCACACGCAAACACACACACACACACGCACACACACACACACACACAAGAAAAACAACGGTGATGCAAAATATCTGCCTCATTAATTAATTGTGACAAATACTTAATCTGTATCATTTCCTTAATTCCCAAAGGTTTTAAAGCTAGGCTAGGTTTGTGATGAGCCCATGCTTAGTAAATGAAAGATGACAGTGAAGATGCACTACAGCAAATGGGGCTCCACTGACCATGCCTTTATTTGAAGAGTCATAATGAAATAGTCACCTCCACAAGCGTGATAGATTTCAGCCACCCTGCACCATTAATCATTTACTGTAGATGTGAGTAAATTAACTTACCACTGCAAAAAAAAAAAAAAAAAAAAAAAGTTTCTGCAAGCCACGAGAAACTGATCGCAACAGGAGTTCAGCATGCTTAATTGATTAATGAACATTTGAACTCACCAATCAGTGGGGTTTACATGTAACATGCCTGTTCAGTAATTAGAGTTTTAGAACAACAGGTGTCTTGTGCTTTGCATATTTCAATGTGCTTCAGGCTGTGAGAAACTATCATAGGTATTACTTGAACACTGTTACATTGACAGTCATTTCAAAAACATGTCATAGCAGATGTCATAAGCTGTCCTGAGATGCCTATTAATGTAACAGTTTCACATTTACATTAACTATAAATGTCTCAACAGAAGCTCAGATGTTAGATGCAACATCAGTGTATGTGCTAATAAAGCACTAGCTGTCAAACAATAACAATGTGACAGCTATTAAGAAATTTGTCATGAAAGCATATGCCAAGTTTTATCAATGCTATATACCAAGAATCAAGTAAACATTTACCCAGAAAATATTTAGAATGGTTTACATTTGAATGTTTATTAATGGTTTTAATAGTTTGTCTATATATGCCACGGCATCATGAAATTGTTCCAGAAATTTCCCATGGCAATGAAGTGTTTTTCCAGCAGTGTGACTTTTACAAGAGAAATGATGGAAATATAGTGTTAATGAACATAATAAACAGCTTTGGACCATCCCTAAAAATAATTGTTGGCATTACTTCTTTGCCCCATAATTTCAGCTCCAGAGCCATCGTATTTGCAAACAGTCCCTCTACCAATGAATTGAGCTCCATGAGAAGGAACCATACCATTTAATTTCATGGCTCCTTAACTTTCATACAGTTAATTCTATTCTTTCCTTACCAAATTCTCACCTATTGTGTGCAGTTTCTCAAGATATTATGGGAAGTTGAGGACGAAGGATGATAAAAGCAACAAGTTAATCTACCGAACCATACAAAGAGCACAAAACGGCAAGACATGGATGCTTGAATATGCATTTATATGACAACACTATTCTGAGCACTGAAAATGAAAAAAGAACAGAATATGAAAACACTTCTGCTTCTCAAGAGGATGACATCCAAGTAGAAGCAACTGCACAAAAAAGCAATGAAAAGAATGGAACAGAGCCGCCATGAAGGAGGTAATTGAAATTTAGGGCATATGTTCTGCAGTTTGTGCTTTATGCCTGTGTAAACCACTTCCTGCATTCAATGCAAAGACTACTTAGCATTAATTCTCCACTAGATTGAAAATTTCCCAGCTTGCTTCATCTATTTGTCATAATTTCAAACATAAATGAGACAAAAGGCCCAACAACAAAGGATCAAGTTTGTAAGCCAACAATAATGAAATCACAAGCACCCAAAATGTTTTACAGAGACCAGAGAATAATGGACTAATAAAAATGCACTGAGGGAATAAGGCCAGTCACACATCTATTGTATATTTAAAGCATCTTAAAAAACGAAATACAGAGGTAAAGCCATGTGGCATAAAGCATGTTTTGATACAATTCTTTTTATGATTTTTACTTGCAATCACTGTTTGAAAACCAACTGGCAGCAGAAAAACATTATTTCCCTTCAGGAAAGTGTAGATGAAAAAACATAGCTGTATATCTTATTTTCTTTTTAAGTTTTAGACTTAAAACAGCATCTCCAGCATTTCATAAAGATATAGATCAGTGATTTCCAAACTTTTCTAAGACTTAAAAGATTTAAAATGTGCATGCTCAGCGTTAGAGTAATATTTATCTTTACACTAAACACAGCTTTTAATATAGTGCAGTACTATAATATATACTTTAATTTGATGAAATCACCCCTTTTTCCTATTTGAAGCAATAATCAATCAGTCATGAACCAACTGTAAACAACCATCCAACCCCATTCAATGGTCTGATACCTTAGCTTTCAATAATACAACCACTGCATTAAAGACAATGACTCTAACATGATTCTCTACAACATCAGAGGTTAAAAGATATTTATGATGTTTCCAGAATTAACTGCGCTATTAACAATCCCATATACAGATATATACAAATGACCCGATATTGTTTTTCATATTGTTGGTGTTTCCAAGATTTTAAATATTAAATGAAACCAAGAAAATGCTGGTTTCAAAATCCAATGTGTTCAACTACACTGCATGAGTTATTACTGAACACAAAAATAATCATTAATTTGATGATATTCCATGTTGTTATGTGTAAACATTAGTGCAATTTCTTTTAACAAATATTTCCAAAGGTCATTTTACCCTTTAAAGTGAATTTTTCAAAACTGTACTTTATAACACATGCTGTTATTGAGGTCATGTCAACACTTCTGACCTATGCACTTGGGTCACACGTTATTTCAACTGGTCACAGTTAGTGACATTTGGTCAATGTTCAATACGGAGGTCAAAGGGAAAAAAACGTTATATTTCATAGAAAAGTTGTCTTTTATCCATTGTGGTTAAGCATGTATGCATTACGTCCACTTCTTTCATATATCAAAAATTACAATAATAAAATAAAAACATAAGGAAAACTTGCTTTCCCTTGATATGGGCCCTTTACTGTGTGCATGTAATGTGGTCAGAATGCTATGCTCCAGTTACATACATCCTAATCCTATCATGTAAACATGAAAGCCTCACCGTATTCTATGCATGAAAATGAGGGGAACCGCTATATTAGTCCATGTATGTGGTGCTGAAAAAAACTCTCTAAAGTATATTATTGGAAGTAATCTACATTTCTCAAAGGGGGCATGTGGAGGAAGGAAGGATAAATAAAGTGGTTTGCTATCACCAGGCTGCAAATTTTCTGTACCTTGAATTAGGTCAGTGAGAGGGACAGGTTCTGGATGAAGTAGCAATGCAAGGATTGCCTACAGGGGATGCTCTGGTTAAGGAAGCATATACTGTACTGTGCTGCTAACTTCAGATAATGATCTGAAGATCAGAATTTGGGGCGCAATATTATAACACTGTGATATTACAACACTGGATAAAGTAGCCACAGTGGTGTATGGAGCCATTTAACAAAAGGTTGCAGCTGGGATTGCAAAGTAAGTGAGTCAGTAATACATGAATGATATGTTTGATAATTCATTATCATGCTGAGGAATAAAGTATGTCTGTGGTTTGGATGTACCTAGGTCTTATCTTTGGATAGAATGTTTTCAGCAATGTTATACACATCTTAAAGAATGCAGATGCACACTACCCTCTTCAGCTGCAAAAAGGCAGATACAATCTTAAAGTCCAATATCTTATTTCCCAGGGCTGGCAAAGGCATGTACATGACATTTAACACTGATAAGCTTGGCATTACATCACAAGGGGAGGACAAAAAAGTGGCCTAACATGCTTATATTACAGTTCTTGGCCTGTAACATCGCAGCCATCAAACCCATGTTGTTAAACACACATCAACAGCACTCCCTGAATTATCACCAATCAAGCATGAATATCTAGCCGCTCCTGTGCCAGTGATTTAAATATTGCCCTTATTAATTTTATGGCCAAAAGTAATTGCTTATGTGATAAGACTTTGCTGACACATGCAAAAAAAAAAAAAAAAAAAAAAAAAAAAAAAAAAAGATGACTTGTTCACATGGGGAATTTCTAAAGGCAAACAATCAATTAACAAGCCAGGAGGGAAAAGTGGAGCAGTGGGAGATGACATGGTATCTGAATAGTCTCTCTCTCTTTCCCTCTCTCTCGCTCTCACTTCTCTCCCCTCAGCATCTCTAATCCTTCAATGATATTGAATGTGAAAAGGGTAGAAAAGATAATTGAATGTTGCAAATGGAGATTTGAGTGGATGGGGGAACACTAAGAAACTTTAGTCACAGATGCAAATTTTGCAGTGGTATTTCTCTCTCTCTTTATTTATATATATATATAAAGAGAGAGAGAAATACCACTGCAAAATTTGCATCTGTGACTAAAGTTTCTTAGTGTTCCCCCATCC